>JAWMAG010000020.1:1732500-2050000 GCA_037013455.1 Ceratitis rosa | reverse complement strand
ATAAAATAAATAAAAAAATAAACAAATAAATAAAATAATTTAAATTAAAATGAAATAAAAAAATAAAAAAGTTAAATAAAATAAAATAAGGTAAATTAAAAAAAATTAAATAAAGTAATTAAAATAAAATAAAACAAAGTAAAACAAATAAATGAATAAATAAATAAATAAAATAAAACAAATTAAAAAAAAAATAAATAAATAAAATAAAATAAAAAATAAAACTAAATAAAATAATAAATAAAACGAAATAAGAAAATTATTTTCATTAATAAATTAATTAAAAAAGATTAATTAAAGTAAAATAAAATAAAACTAAATATAGAATACATTTAAACAGAAGAAAATAATTAAAATAAACGGAAATAAAATAGAATGAAATAAAATAAAATAACATTAAATGAAATAAAAAAATGAAATAAAATAACATGAAATGATATAAAATTAAATAAAATAAAATAGAATAAAGTAAAATAAAATAAAATAAAAAATTAAATAAAACTAAATAACATGAAATGAAATAAATTAAAATAAAGTAAAACAAAATTAAAAAAAAATTAAATTATTTAAAATAAAATGAAATGAAAAAAAAAAATTAAAATAAATGAAAATAAGCCGCAACATCGAACGCAACAACTTCTTATCTCCGAATTTAAAAATAACGAGGTTTAAGAAGGAACGAATAAGGAATTAATAATACATTTTTTTATTTATAAGTATCTATTAATCTCACTTACATATTATATATATATTATATATTACATATATCCCGGTGCCACCAAAATCCAAAAATTATGGAAAATTAATTTCAATAAAAAATGAAGTTAAATTTTCTAATTGCGGTCGCCCCTCGGCAGGGAATTTCCACTCCTCCGAGCGTATTTCGGAAATGAAATAAAGGCTCCGAGGAGGAGCTCGGCCGAAAATCGCTTCAGTGGTTACAAAGCGCCAATTATATGTATATATACATTCTGCTCAAATATAAACGAGACTTTATCCATAACTCGACAAGGACAAGACAGGACAGGTTGGCAGGACTGTTATATGTTTACATGTCAAATTTGAGCGCGATCTGTCACATAGTTTTTTTTTTTTACGGCACTATAAACAAGTCAACCTCGAGTGTCTTTTTCGAATTTTACTATGGAAATTAACGTTGAGCAAAAGAGTTTGTTTGAAATTTTGTTATTCCAATGGAATAAGTGCGACGGACGAATTGAAAATGTTGCAGAAGGTATATGGGGAGTCTTGCCTATCACGTGCACGTATTTTTGATTGGTACAAGTCGTTCAAGGACGGCCGTACATCGCTGGAGAACTTGCCCCATGATCGTCGTCCAGCAACGTCAATAAATGAAGAAAACGTCGAAAAAGTAAAGAAAATTGTGTTGGAAAATCGTCGTGTGACTGAAAGGGAGATAGCTAGTGAGCTCAACATATCAAATGGATCCGCTCATAGCATTATTCACGATGTTTTGGGCATGAGACGTGTGTCTGCTCGACTTGTTCCAAAATTGTTGCTCATACGCCTCGTCTTGTAGGCGATTATTTGACCAAAAACAACGTAAATATTGTTCCGCAAGCACCGTATTCACCCGACATGGCACCGTGTGACTTTTTTCTTTTCCCTAAACTCAAATTGCCGCTTCGTGGAAAGCATTTTCAGTCGATTGAAGTCATAAAAGAGAATTCGAAGAAGGAACTGAAAGCCATACCTAAAGCGGCCTACCAGAAGTGTTATGAAGATTGGAAAAAAAGGTGGCATATGTGTATCGCCTCTAATGGTGACTATTTTGAAGTGGATAAAATAAATATTGAAGAATAATTAACCGTTTTTGTTTTATTGAACCAGTCTCGTTTATATTTGAGCAGAAGGTATATATTATAATGAAATAAATTTATTTAAATATATTATGTATTTGAGTTTATTTACATATAACAAGTGGAGAACTTCGCTCATCAAAATAACATACATACATATATAGGTACACTTAAATCTAAGAAAATAATTAATAAATAAAGTAGTTGCTGGTATGCAGATAAATACTTTCTGTTTATTTATTGAGATAATGAATTCATTTTGTTAAATACGAGTATTTTCTTTGTAAGCGGGGCACGAGCATATGCCTTGCCCTGATATATACGTACATACTCGTACGTATGTAAATGTATTTGACGGTGGATTACGTTATCGCTTTAATTAAGTTAGTTTCACGTAGCTAAACGGTAGGAGCAAAGTGTCAAGTATTTAAATAAGGCTATCAAATTATATAAGTATACATACATACATATGTACCTATGTATATATGCACATACAATAGTATGTAGCAAAAGCCATAAATATTAAACTATTTAAAGTATAAATGATTAAAATTTTTGTTTTTTTTTTCTGCTTAATTTCAGATCTTCCAGACAGTGCGATTTATCCATCTTAAAAAATCGTCCCATTATTTTTGTACGACAGCCAAAGTTGTGAGCAATGACCGAAGATCGTGAACTCATAGAAAAATATGGCCGACCTATGCCTTATGATCGTAATTTTCGTGGACCGGAATGGCGTAATCGGAGATGCACAGATTTGCCCTGCCTGCTGATTTTCATACTCTTCTTAGCTGGTTGGGGCTTTATTGCCCAATACGCCGTACGTAATGGAGATCTCAATAAATTGGTTGTGCCAACTGACTCATTCAACCGCAAATGCGGCATCGATTCATCGGTATTGGATAAAAAGTATTTATTTTTCTTTGATTTGGGTAAATGCATTGATCCCGTTGTACCGTTAACGGGCTGTCCCACACCGCAAGTTTGTGTCGAAAGTTGTCCTACGGAAAATTTCTTCTGGGATAAAATGAAGAATTCGCTTCCATTTGGCGAATTAAAGAAACGTATGATTTGCCTGACTGATAATGATAAGAATAAGCTAAATACTATTGATGACATGCAAAGAGCCATAGACCAAGAACGTTGTGCACGTTTTTATATAAAGAGTACGCCATTTTTGAATCGATGTATGTGGGAATTTTCACCAGAAGTTTGTGAACGTTTACCGTCCTTTTTATTGCCACGAAGCAAACGAAGTGGATCTCAAAATGCCAGTCTCATTGCGAATGATAGCCGCGGCCTACTTGATGCCTTGGTGGCCGACAAATCGCAACTGACGCAAATGCAGTTCGAAGCTTTGGCCTTGACAACAATACCCGAACCGCCAGCTGTTAAAAAGCAGCAAGCACTTGTTGAGGAGCCCATTGTACAATGTCGTCGTCGTACCGAACAAGCTGAAACCATCAAACAGAAGGTGCGACAGACTGATACCCGTTTGGCTAAGTTAGTTGGCAATATGGTAGCACATTTCTATAACGGCACGCATGATAGCCAACAGCTGGGAGAGGAAATAGTAGAAGATATTATAAACTCCTGGTACGTCGTGTTAATGGCGCTAATGTGCACTCTGGTCGCTTCGTTAATTTTGATCGCCCTGATGCGCTGGTTCGCTGCACCCTTTCTTTGGTTATCCATACTGGGTGTGTTAGTCGGTCTTGGATTCGGCATCTATTACACGGTGAAAGAGTATCGTTTTTGGCAGCAAACCGCTACTGTGCCCAATCACTCCATTACCTTGGAGGCGGCGGTAACGAATGTGTTACAGAAGTCTAGCACATGGTTGTACTTAAGCATCTTTCTAAGCATCGCTTTCGTCGTTATACTACTTACGGTTATTGTATTGCGCACGCGGATTAGCATAGCCATTGCATTGACAAAGGAGGGCAGCAAAGCAGTCTCAAGTATCATCTCCACCGTCTTCTTTCCGATTTTCTCTTGGATACTCTTCGTTTTAGCCGTTGTATATGCTATTGGAGTTGGACTTTATCTGGGTTCGATTGGCGAACCCTCATTCCGCATGATACGTCAATTGGATAGCAACAGCGCGACTGGTGTTTATTCAGAGAACTGTGTCTGTACAGGACAGGCTAATGAATATAAAGTGGGTGCACGTTGTGATCCGAAAATTTTTGAACAAAATTGTTATGTTAATGAATTTCTGCTTCAACGTGTACCTTGTACGCGCACGACATGCAGTTTTGCTGAAATCGAACATCCACCGTTCGTAACTTGGTCCATATGTTACAATGTTTTCGGCTTCTTTTGGTTAACATTCTTCATAGCAGCCTTCAGTGACATGGTGTTGGCACTCACTTTCGCCACTTGGTATTGGACATATAAGAAGCGTGATGTGCCATTCTTTACACTCGGACGCGCATTCCGTCAAACAATATTCTATCATCTCGGTACATTGGCGTTCGGCGCACTAATACTTGCCGTATGTCGCATGATACGCGTGGCGTTAGAATATCTCGATTCGAAGCTTAAAAAATACGATAACGCCGTCACACGCGCCATACTCTGCTTCATGAAATTCTTTTTCTGGCTACTCGAGACCTTCTTACGCTTCCTAAATCGCAACGCGTACATCATGTGTGCCATACACGGCAAAAGTTTCTGCGCCAGCGCCAAGGATGCATTCAATTTGATAATGCGCAACTTTTTACGTGTCATCGCCGTTGATAAAGTTACCGATTTTCTCTTCTTCCTATCGAAATTGTTACTAACGGGTGCAGCCGGTGTGGGTACCTATTACTTTGTGGTGCACAGTCCACATCTCATACAATTGCACTACAACGCGGTACCAGTTACACTGGTTGTGATAACTACCTTCATTATGACTACCGTGTTCTTTGGCGTCTATTCGATGGCTGTGGATACGCTCTTCTTGTGCTTTTTGGAAGATTGTGAACGCAATGATGGCTCACCGGAGAAACCTTACTACATGTCCAAGCAGTTGATGCGTATTTTAGGCAAAAGGAATAAATTTCCACGTCAACGAAGTAGCAGCTAAGAAACCAGGGATGATAATGCGTGCTGGAGCTTTAGTTTAGCTGTAGTTAAGAGAGGTTTAGAAGAAAAAGACATTGTATGTATTGAATAATTGTACAAAAAAATACCGTAAGTGCTGGAATCTGCTGGTTTTGTTATTGTTCGAACCCGTTAGTGTTATGTTCGGAAAGTGAAAGGCTGAAAATGTTGTGAGGCAACCAATGGCAATATTATAAAATTATGTATGAAATGTATGAAGACGAAGACACGAGTCTCAAGAAATTAGTTAGGAATAACTGCAATATGGAAAATGAAATACTTATTTATTTACCACTACTATATACATATGTATCTATGTTATGCATACGAGTATATACATATATATATATGTATTTATATATACATAAATGTTAATTAAACTGTTCCATTTGCTAATACTGAATACTTGAGTAGATACATAAATTTATGTAATTCGAAAAAAATTATATGTATTTACAAAAAGAAAAACAAAACCATGTTAATAATGTTTAAATTTTATTATAAGTCGAACGATTTATGCTTAAAAATCGATAACTGCTTGGTGCTTATTTAAAGTGATTTGTATCGAAAGAACATTTATATTTATGTATAGTTCACCAATATATGCCAAAATACTATACTATACTATGTTAAGTAAAACAATTAATTTAATTTAATTTTTTTTTATCATATCTCATATAGATATAGTTTAAAATATTTTGATTGAAGTTAAGAATCTTTAATAAAATAAACCATACATTTTTGTACACTTACAGACTATTTCGTTTATTTTTCGTCTACACATTTTTAAACTATTAAATATTTTTGCTTTTATAAAAATACAAAAAACAGGAATTAAAAGTGCAATGTGCTGTTGCATTTTATTTTGACAATTTGTCTTGCTCAATATTTTTATACTATGAAGTATATATATAAAAATATAGGTACATAGTCGGAGTGAGAATTGACTGAGTATACAGTGAGAACTGAAGAAGTCTGAAATAAAATAGAAGCTAATTGTAAGCTAGAGCGTTTAAATAATATTGTAAAAAATATTATAAATACATACATATGTATATGTAATTTAAATAGTGTTTAAATTTTAAATAATATTTTAATGTTACATATGCATGTATGCTTGTACTATTTAACGTATGTATATGTATTTCAACTTTATCGAAGCAATAAATAATTAAATTTGGATATATTTAAAATTTTATTCAGATTTTTGTGTATCTTTTTTAATACATATGTTCATATCTGCAATATATATATTTGGTTACATGGTTAATTTGAGTTGATATTGAGGTTAATCCTAATGCACTGTGCACTTTTATACCATAACATGTTTCTTACAAACTCTACCCTGGCTGTTAGTATTTGCAATGAATGCCGGGATTCTTCTCGTATCCGTTGACAAACATATTCTTGATGCTTCGTAATGTTAAATTTCACGTTTCAAATACTTTGTATCGCTTAGGTTGAAACATTTGGAAATTCTCAAAATAACTTTCATTTCGTTTTTACCCAAAATGTAATGCTGTCGTTAACATTAAGTCGTTCATAGAGAATGTTAAATCGTTATCAGAGAATGTTAAATCTTTAACAGAGAATGTTTAATCGTTAACAGAGAATGTTTAATCGTTAACAGAGGATGTTCAATCATTAACAGAGAATGTTTAATCATTAACAGAGAATGTTATTGGAGAATGTTAAATTGGTAACATAGAATGTTAAATTGTTAACAGAGAATGTTTAATCGTTAACAGAGAATGTTAAATCGTTAACAGAGAATTTTAAATGTTAAAATTGAATTTTGCTGGCCATAAATTTTCTCTATTTATAAATTTTCCCGATCTTACATTGACCTTATTAACTGAGTACATACTATTGTAATTTAAATCGCATTTGCTTGATGCAAAAGTGTCCTGGCGCATTAGTAAAAACTTCAAAAAGTTTCTTCCTGCGAGTTGCATAGAGTGGTTCAGAAAAGTAAAGCAGATCAAATAGTTAAATACATATACATAATATATTAGTGTTTCCCAGATCAACAGGAGTTTTCAACCAAGAATAAAATCGGCAGTCCTTAAAAATTTAAATAAATAAAATAAATCATTAGCACCGATTGGCCTATATTACACACAGGAGGTTTTTAAGTTGGAAGATATTGGCTAGTGTAATATTTTTCTCATACTTAAGATTATGAACAGGAATAGCTGCTCGAATGGCTCTTATGTATGTAAAATGTAGTTTCAATAACAAAACTCTGTTCGGTGAGAAATGTCAGTAAGAATTAGCCAGTAAAGAGTGCATATTTTATTGGATTTGTGCCTAAACGCCGTTCAGAAAAAACTGAGCAATTGTTACTGCGCATCAGCTCATAGAACGGAATTTGTGCTATCGGGATAGATTAAACTCATCAAGGTGGTAACGAATACAAAACTCTAGGTAGCTACGAAAAAAAACCGAATTCAAGGTACCCGTATCTGATTATTGAGAATGGACTTTGGTTAATTGTGAATAAATATGCTTGAAAAAGAAGCATGCAAATATTCCTCATTCTGTATTAGCGTGAATTTAGTTAAACTCTGAGTTGTTTTGCGCAAATAATTTATACTTATTTACTATATAATACAATACATTTTATTAAAATGATTATTCCTATTCGTTGTTTTACGTGCGGCAAAGTTATTGGCAATAAATGGGAGTCATATTTGGGTCTCCTACAAGCGGAATACACGGAAGGGTAAGTACTACACGCTACAGATGTTTGCCGTGGATAATTCCTGAATTAATTTTTCATTTATTATAGTGATGCCTTGGATGCACTTGGCCTGAAGCGATATTGTTGCCGCCGCATGCTCTTGGGACATGTGGACTTGATTGAAAAATTGCTTAATTACGCACCCCTTGAAAAGTAAATTCACGGATCGGAATTATTCCTCTATAGATTATTATTTAGCATTAGTGTAAATTAACTTCAAAACTATGTAGCAATTTGCAACGATTATTTAATATAATATATAATGATCATTACATTGTAAGTAAAAACATACTGTTTGTAAAATTATAAACTTTCAACGAATGAAAAAGAGCATAAAATAGTACTCGCGACGGGCACACTTTAACAGAGAGTTCTTTTTGGTGGTAGTGTATGTTTGTGTCAGCATTCGATAAATATTGGCATATATTGTGGCTGCTTGACTTTTTCCCACATGTGTTCTACAATTTGTCCATAAACCACGGTTGTCCATTATTCTCACGGCGACGAGTTAGAATTTCACAACCATTATCGGTTACTAAAAGAGTTTGTTCAAATTGTGCTGAATAAAGACCGTCACCGGTCACAGCGGTCCAATTATCGGGCCATTGTTCATTTTTCGATACACCTTCAGATATCATGGGCTCGATAGTAAAGCAATGTCCAGCTTTCATGACACCAACTGCCGAGTTTTCTGGAATTTCAAACTTTAGTAACTATTGTGTAGTTTAGAGTGTATACATGATTTTACTTACTGGCATAGTGAGGCACATTGGGTGCGGTGTGGAAAAGTCTATGTATACCATGTCCGCAGTAACTTTTAACAACACTGAAGCCATGTGGTGCAACATGTTTTTGTATGACATTACCAATTTCACGATATTTTACACCGGGCCTGGTAAAAACAAAATTTAATAATTAGTTGTTTCATACTATGCTGCATTTTTTCTTACCTCACCAGCTCTATGGCTTTACAAAGCGATTCATAAGTTACGCGAACTAACTTTTTGTGCTTCTCCGAAACATTACCCACAAAAAAAGTTTCATTGAGATCACCATGAAAACCGTGATGGTATACAGTTACATCGATGTTACAGATATCTCCGTCTTGTAATGGTCGCAAATCCGGTATCCCGTGGCAAATAACCTCATTTACTGAAGTACAACACGATTTGGGAAAATTGTAGTAGTTCAATGGTGAAGGATAACAATCACGTTCAATAGCCGCTTCATGTACAAGGCGATCTAACTCATCAGTGGTCACACCGACCTCAACAGCCTTGCCGGCTTCATCCAAACATTCTCTACCGAGTCTACCTGCAACACGCATTGCCTCAATTTCATCGTCATCCAACACTTTTATAGATGTGTTTCCACGCATTGCTTCCTCTGAGGCAGCACGTCCTGCGGGATGATCCGCATAATCGGTACGCGCGATGCTCTCCGGCACATGACGTTTTGGAGTTTGTGGATACGGCCGCAACTTTCCAGTGAAGCGATAAGTAGGCCAAGGATTAAAGCCCGCTTCACAATTATCCACTTGTGGTTTGGCTACACCCTCTAAATAATTAACATTATGCAATAGCAAATTTTATTTCTGTTAAAAAGGAATTGCTGTAATATTTACAATGGCAAAACATACCGGCCAAAGCATGTATCACTTTGTGTTCTTTCCAGAAGCCTTTAAAGCAAGGCTGTGAGCAAAAGTACGAGCCGGGTATACGCAACTTTAAGCATGTTGGACACTGTAGAGTGGCTTCCTTCCCGCAACCCGGTGTTTCGCATTGGTGAGCCATTGCACTGTTTGTTTTTCGAAAATATTAAATAACTGTATGACAAATATACCATAAATAGAATAGTAAAATCGCTTTTGTGAACAATTAAGTCCAAATTTACTGCATCCTAGTGTTGTTGGAAATAATATGGAAAACGACAACTGTGTTTATGACATTGAGGTTAGGATATGACAGCTGTCATCTTACACAATTGTGAATGGTGGTTTTGGTCCTGGATATTTTCAAAACAACATTCACTGCTTTGTGGATTTGCAATAATTTTTCAAGCTTGCAATTACATATTTTAAATAATTCAAAAAGCTTACAATTTATGGGGAAAGACAAAAACTGGTTAATATATTTGTTTTTTTTTCCAAATATATGACGAAAAATATTTTAAAATATTCATATCCAGTGAATCATTATTACTTGCACTGAAATATTGTATTTAACCTGAATTTACTTTGGAAGTGGTAGAAGGTTTCTTATAAATGAAATCAAAACAACAAATTACCTGTACATAACAGTGTTATTAATATTATCTGCTGCAACCTGTTAGCTTAGTTATGTTATGTATGTAAACGTTACATACTTCAAGGCGGATAAAGTGAATGAAGTTTAAAATGAATGTATGCTTCTACACTGCGATGGCTTTGTATCATTATTTATACAGAGTCTGAGAAAAGATTTTTATATCAGGAGCTACTTGCCAAAATGGACAATGACAATCTTATGAGATTATCATACGATTAAGTGGGGTAGAATTTTTAAGTGCACAACTTACCTGCACCAATGGGTTGAGTTCTAGCTGGAGCAAAATTTGTAAAATTTTAGAGAAGATTTTTGTTTTGGTAATTTTGAAGTAAATAAATCTTTTGAAGCTGGTCCCCAGCAGCTAACAATGTTACTTGATTTATATTCAGTTTGATTTGCCATTTTATAAAGAACAGACTTACTCCGAAAAAACGTTTGCAAATCGTGCAAAGTTATTTCAAAAATAACGGTTCAATTCGCCCGATGATCACGCGCTGCGTCCAATATTCGGTTGTTATATTCGCCCAGCAGAATCGGCAATTCGAGCAACCATGGATTAATTTCGAACCACGTTCACCCTAGTGGATAATGCGCATCCACAGAGACAATTCACAGTGCGCAGTGTGAAGCTCAGTACCGATGGACTCATTCAGTCCATCCGATATAGCGCACAACAATTCGAGATGGGAGGGTAAAGAAACTTTTAGTTAGTGAATAATCTCGTGTCGTGGCCTCCAAGATCCTGCGATCTAAAACCGCTGGAATATTTTTTATGGGAGGAGCCAGGCGCGGCGGTTACTTATCCGAAATCGGTTTTAAAACATAATGGCAAAAATAAGAATCTTCATAATAAAGCTAAATTCTCGGCCGTACCATTAAACCATATGCGTTTTAGTCAAAAATACTCTTTATATCACAAGACTTTCATATATATTTCATCGAGAGGCGAGAACACTCTCAGAACGATGATACATATCTTGCGCAATGTTCCTTTTGTTGTTGTTATTGTATCGATTTTGTAAGTCTAAGGTTATCTAACTGGAGGTTCAGAAAACAAGCTGTTTTGACAGGCTCGGGCATGAAGGAGAAAGGTGTTAGATGAGTTGCTTTAAGTGGACATGCAACTTGGTGGGGAAGGAGAAAAATAAAGAATTTCGAGGTCAAATCTAGATAGATATCTAGCGAGGCAGATCCACATTTTCGTCTAATATGGGTGGTAGTTGGCTTCCGAGCCCTCCATTCTCGCAAGAGCTCAATGGAGTCCTTCCGGCCCTTGTACTCTTCTGCATATGTACATACCTTAGAGGTGTTTCGGTGCAGTGTAATTAATGATAGATTGCCTTCATAGTGACTGTGGTGGGGAAGTCTACGAAACATACAAATTAAACTATAACAGGAAGAATACACTACCTTGTACAGCCTCTTGCTTAACTTTTTGGGAGTTTTAACTTCGAAAATCTACCGATGACTGATTTATCATGCCTAAGACTTTTGACAGATCCAGTGTTTCGAGGACAGCTTACGCGAATGATCTATTACCATGTATTATCTGGGAGTTTATGGTGTTCAGTCCAGTTATGGCAGCTGTTGTAGTGTTGAACTCGGCTCTTCGCTACTGGGAAAATGAGAGATATCGGCCGAAATTATTTCACATTGTTGTAGGACCACTCTGCTCTGTTTCCACATGCTGGATATTGTTAGAGTAGCCAGAGACAAAAGACCTTGGTGAGAAATTCTCATACTATGCAGCCACACGGTGGACAATGTTAACATTCGATGAGTAGGCACAAGAAGTTTTCGCGATAAATATTTAGCGAAAGAATTTGTTTGGCGACGATCGCAGCGTTAGCCACCTCCCTCAACCCACCAAGGGAACGCCTGAAGGACAAATGTAAAATCCATCCCTGTCTGGATACAAAGATTTAGTCCAAGAGTTAAAGGATACACTAGCTAGGTCACCTCGCCCATGTGGAGTTTTCACCTGTAAGTATTTACAATCCATTCCCCGCTGGTAGAAATAGAGAAAGAGGAGGAGCTCCACTCTCTCTTGATATAAAATGATAAACTTTTAGGTTTGGTTAAAAAATGTAATTTTTTTTCATAAATTTTAAGGAATAAATTAATATACGGTTAAACAACCACAACAACATCAAAATCCTGGTTAATGATAGAACATCACTTCATTCTTAACGCTGTTGCTTCGAGTGTTGAAGTCATTGATTCTGTTCTTTCTGTTAATCCAATTCTTCAACACATTTTCGATTCATGAATGAAGCACTGAAAGTTAACGGCTCACCCAGAGAAATAGCCTCTTAGCATGACACGGTAAGGATCGACTCCTATTTCTTTCTAGAAGAAAATCGAGCCAATACTGCCGTCGGTCCACATGCCGCATCAAACAATGGCTTTTCCATGGTTCTGTGTGGGTTTTCTTAGTTCCAAAGGCGACGAGGTTTAATTGGAAGCTATGTTCAGTCCATTGACTGCTAGGCATTGTCAACAGGCTTCAGTTTTGAAGCCATATGGTTTTTATAAGCCTTCAACAAGGTCCTTATATTAAAGCCTTGCGCAAAGAAATGCGCGAAATATGCGTTGCTGAGTTTATGCTCCTGGCTGTTCAAGCATACTTTGAACTGCAGCAGCAAGATTTTACTCTGAACACACTAGACGAGCGCGTACACGAGTTGTTTAATCCAATGACGAATCGGATTGCCGAGCTCGCTGCACAATTTGATCCACATACGGGCTCGAAGGCGAGTTGTTTTGTCCGAATTTAGTGTGTAATTTTCTTGCAGTTACGGTTGCAGATTGAGGTCTTTCTGGAACTAAGTTTTCTATATTTCATAATTTTCCTCAATCATAAAATTCAACTACTTCTAAACTGCAAATCTCTTTCTAAAAATGTGCTACATCGGAAATGCCATTGTAAATATCAAAGCTCAAATAAGCCGTAGTTGAAAAACCAAATGTTAGTTGGACCATATGTGTGTACATATCTGTATGTCTATTTATGTAGTATTGCTTATACATATGGTACAACTGTTCTATATAAACCCTTTGCACTTGCGCTTTCGGAAGGCTTACATTTCTTACGTTACTCCAACAAGTTATAACATTTTGTAACAGCTGAGCCTTAACGAGTGTCTGTTAGCTCCATTGCATAACCATAATACATATGTATGTATAATATATTTGTATGTATGTATATTTCCACTTTGGCGCTTTATCAACATTAGCATCACCAAGTACACAATATACACACAAACATATGCATATGCATGCATGCATGTTATCAGTCGGCTTTGACAGTCTCCTATGTGTAGAACAGAAGTTATTAACAGCAACATAGCAGCAAAGTCGATGTCAACAGCGTCAACAGTGGCAGCGAAGTCGAGGAATACGATGAGCCTTTCGCGGCCACGAGCTTACAGCATCTTTTCAACGAATTTCAGTTGAGTTCAAGCATCCGATTGTGACGGTTGATAAAACGGAAAAGCGGAAACAAAAAAAAAAAAAAATATTATAACGGTCGAATTATTGAATGTAACCAGTGATGGTTAGTATTTGTCTAGTTATTGTGGCATAAATCGTTTAAGTGTATATACAAAAATATTATATTCACATATGCGTGTATGTGTATGTGTGTGTGTGTGCTCGGCTTGAGTGGCATATCATTCAAAGGTGTGCATCCATGCGTAAGCTTTTGAGCTTGTGAGCTTAGGTGTGTGTGTGTGTGTGTGTGTGCATTCACATACACAGAGTTTAAGCGGAAACGGCTTAGAGCGCCATTATGAATTTCCTCGGGTGCAACAATTGAATTTGAAAAGTGTGAATTAAAAGTGTATTTGTTTCAATAAGGAAATAGAAACAAAAAACTGATTTCTAATGGAATTTTAACAAAGTGAGTGAATATTGTGAAATATGATTTATGCAAATAAAATAAATATTATTTGATTTTATACATACATAGGTATATATAAATATTTATGTAGACATGTACTACTAGAAAGTAAGAAAAAAGGCAGCGAGTTGCTTTGTTATTTTTCAGATGAAAAACATGCATACATATGTACATATTCAAAATGCTTACATACATATTATTTAAAATAAGTGATAATATTAATTGCGGCGGCAAGGCATTTGCTGATACGCAAGCCTAGCGGACTAGCAAGCTATGAAATGACCGGACGGACAGATTGAAAGACGGACGCACGCATTGACAGAACGTTAGAGCGATGGACAGACGGACGGATGGACGGATGGAGAGACAAACGGTTGGATGAATAACAATTTGGCCGGTAGAATATTTATGCGTGCATACAAACATACAAACATACATATTTATTATTTGTTGATATTTTTGTTGTCTTCGCTGTATTTATATAGCGGTTTAACGCTCACTCGACACTTGTAGCTTACTCACATACTACACACATATCATACATATGTATGTGTATCAGCATTTGTTGTCAACAGCTTATCAATAGGCGCACCATCCATTGTCGCTACTGTCACTGATATGTTTTGCATTTTTCAACAGCAGTCTCATTGATGTGCTGCTTCTTCTCTTCTCATTATTAATCCCATTTCATGTGATTTACGGCAAATGCAAACGCAGCCAAGAGGTGCATCTAAAAATAAATAGTATTCAAAGTGACACGCGGCCGCAAAACAAACAATTGTTTCCCCATTTTTTACATTTTTACACCTCAATACCCGGCATATATTTACTTTAAATATATATGCATGCACATAAATACATTATATTTGGTATTTCTCTTACTTTTGGTGCATTGCTCGGCCGGCTGGCAGCGATTCTTTATTGTCTTAACGCGCGGCGATGCTTTTGAATTATTTTATTATTCTTTGTTGTAATGTTTAAATGTTGAACTTTACTTACAATTGAATGGAATTGAAAGGCGTGCGTGGCAGTAACACTTCCAATGTGGGATTAATTGTGACATATAAAGGAAGAAACAGAAGAAAAGGAAAAAGTAGAAGCAAAGAAGAAACAAGAAAATTATTAAGAAAAATACGGAATTTAATTCGTAGTAAAGTAAATGCGTTCTTCCATGTTTATTTGACATAATTCCAAACAGATACGCAGAATATTTGATGACAATAATATTGTTTTATTAATAATGTAACGTAATGAGCGTTTATAGATTTTCTCAATGTGTTCAACAGACGCATTTCGAACACTAATATTTTGATTCAAAACAATTGAATTCTAAATGTATATATAAAAAAAAATATGATGTGTATATAGAAAACAAATAGAAAACTATGTGTCGATTATTACAAGCCCACCGAATATATTTCTTACATGAAATAAATCTCCTCTTAAAAATCCATCGGCCGTTTGGTGGCTGTAGGTCCCTCCATTCTGTTGGAGGAGGAGATCGGCTGAAAATCGCTTGAACGGTTACAAAGTGCCAATTATATAAAAAAATTTCGGATTTGTGGCAAGTTTTGATTTTTAATTTTAATTGGAAGAAAAGTGCCGCTGAAGCCCATCGAATGTTTGTGGAAGTTTATGGTGAATCTGTGCCGACTGATAAGTCATAGAGAGAGTGGTTTCGAAAGAAAAAAGTTTGAAAATGGGGAATGCTGCTGAAGCCAGGCGAAATCATTTTTGCGAAACATTCTCGACTACAACTAATGCGTTTGAAACGTGCATTGCGTAAAAAGCGGCCAGAAATGATTGAAAGGTATGACAAGTTGATTTTGTAACATGACAACACTCGGTCCTTCGAGGCTGTAACGATCAAAAACTATTCGGAAACGCTGAAATTTGTATATAAAAATGGTATTTTCAAGGCCTTGCTCCTTCCCCCTACTGTTTTTTTTTTGGCGGATGCAAAACGATTTGGGAGTCACCGGTACGGCTCTGTTGAAGAAATCGAACAAGGGTTCAATGATTGCATCGAGGGCAGAGAGGTATCATTAAATTTCAGAGATAATATTCGAAAATTACCACAGAGATGGAAAAAAGTAGTTGATTCCGACGGACAATACTTTGAATGATATAATTTTTTTTTTTTTCAACAAAAAACCCTTTTTTGAACAAAACACAAAAACGGACGGAACTGATTTGTACACCCATTAATTTAAATGAAAAATAATTAAATTTAAAATAAATAATCTAAATTATTTTTAAAGATATTACTTTAGTGCAATTTAGATAATAAGCCTTTAAATCTCTTCATATATTTATAAGCGTTACTGGAAAAGTCTAGCTATATTATTAAATGAAAATGTTATACAAAATATTTGGAACTAAAAAATGCATTGAATATTATATATATTTTGCTACATTGATTTTTTTCTAAATTATAATTGATATAAATTTAAATTCTGTACTGTTCATTCAAATGATCGTTTGTATGTATCAGTGCTCCTGGGTACCAAGTGTGGTCTGAGGTACATAGACTATTACTTCCAGTATGCACTTCGACAATCTTTTCTCCACGAAAATACAAATCAAAAATACATGGGAAAACACAAACGCACTCGATCAGGAAGCCATAGCCATCTTTACGAGCGGCTCAATGCTCGATGGAAAGTCAAACTGTGGGCTTTCACACTCTCCAATGTTCTCAATAAATATAAGCATGAGACCATCAAACCACTGCGGTGTCTTTCAAGCAGAACTCTTTGCAATCATGAAAGCCGCCGAATACCACGCTATAAAATGTAGAAGCAAACTAAACAAACTCTCGACTAAATACAACAATGCCCGGTCTGGCTACCAGGACACAGTGACATCACAGGCAATTGCATGGCGGACGAACTGGCGAGAGAAAGAAACTTTCTATGCACGCGATGTAGGCTTACCTTTGTGCTTAAACTGGCATTTGCCAAGGAAGCAGGCTCAAGATGGCTGAATGGGACCACGTATAACGTGATCAGACAGCTATGGTCGAAATTCGACACGAAAAAGTTGGATCATCTTATCCTTCTAGACCGGTTCTCCATTAACATAACGACAGTCATAATCATAGGCACGAAATGGTTCAAACATTTGGGAAGATGGATGCTGGTCGAACCAGGATTCGAACTCTGGTCTTCCGAGTGGCAGTACAGTGGTTAGCATTGCGTACTGCCTTTCGGAAACCCAGGGTTGAAATTCTGGTACGACCAACATCCAGTAGTTATAGAAATATGGACCAATGATTTTCTCTGCCCATAGAGCACACCAAATAGTAAATTGGACGCAGTGTGTGATTTGGCAACACATTATTTTCATTGCAGTTCACGAATGAAAATGACCTTTTTAAACATGGAGGATAAGCCTTAGCTCAGAATGGAAATTTCAAACCATGTTAATCCAAGTTCAAATTCCTCTAAAACTGTTAATCCAGTCTGAGTTCGTATAGAAGCTTTCTAGTAAATATAGAAGGAATCGATTTCATTTGCAGGAAATTCAATATTAATTTTTTTTCGAATTCAACGAATTAATTCTGTTTAGTACTCGCAGCTAAAACGCGAGCAGAACCAACAAAACAAGCCAAACAAACAAAAACAAAAGAATGCTCAACAAAGAACAAAGTAAACAGTAAATGTATATCTACATCTACATATATACGTAGTATGAATGCATATTTGGGTATTGAGCTTTCCACACGGTGCTTAAAAATGCATTTGCGTTCTATGTATGCGACTGTGTGTATGTGTGTGTGGGTAGGTGTATATGTGTTAGCTCGCGTGTATTTTTGCCGGTTCATTTTTAGCCCGTAAGCATTAAATTATAGCGAAAAAATAGAAAAAAAATATCCCACATAGATTACAGAATAACAAGGAGACGATCAAGAAGAAGAGTGGGTAGGGTGTATCAAGGAAAACCACACATCAGGCGATGAGACGCATCAAAGCGCGTTACTGCATCAAATGTATTATATTAAGATGTACCCGCATCCACATACATACACGTATATATATGTAGCAGATATGTAGGTGTGTACATTGTTAGGGACAAGCGAACAACGAATTGCTGTGCCACAAACGCTCATTCATTTTTCTCCGCAATCAATATACGAGTACACGTATGTGCATATAGGTATACTCGTATGTATAGTTTTTTGTTGTTGTTGCTGCCGCTGTTGCTGATTGTCAGCTGTCGATCATCGAACTTCAAGCAACGTGCAACATACACCAATTCTCCCCAATCTTCCCCTACCTCGCTCCACCGGTTGCCTACTACAAACAATTTGTTTCAGCGACTTTGGGTGATGCACTAAAGCATCCAGCTTCCAGCATCCGACATCAATTGATTCCTGGAGATTTGCTTGCTATCCAGTTTTTGTCACACTGAGACATACATTTTTATTCGTACACACATATACCTAAAAGTAGAGAAGCGCCGCCAACAAGAAGAGTCGACGTCTACCGTGGCCAATATATTGGGTGACGAATTTTTTATTCGACATCGCGTGCTTCACAATAACAACGGTATAGAGTATTGTGTACACTGGCGGAGCTTTGCACGTTCAAATTTGCGCTATTCCTTCGCAGGCGTAAATCGGAGAGTGTAATTATTAAATGCGGGTAAAAAACGGGTGTCGTGCAGTAACGGCAATACGGAGGCTGCACTTGAATGCTTGAATGTGTCAAGAAGCTTTGTTCTCATACATACATACACTTACAGCTTGTGGAGTTGTGCAAAAAGTTTGCCGGAGTAGTATCTAGACAGCAGGCCCTGAAAGAATATAGACAGTTCTTCTTTGATGAGCATATTCGAGTGTTTTCCCAACTATCAAAACAATTTCTTCTTTACTGGCGTAGCACCGCTTACGCTATTATAGCGGAGTTAACAACAGCACGCCATTCATTCCTTACTTTCGCTGTTTGGGGCCAATTGGAACTACCAAGTACAGATAGGTTCTTCCCCGCTAGATTTTTCCAATTGAGTATACGGCTTCCTTTTCCTCTGCTTCCACTGGCGAGTACTACATCGAAAACTTTTAAAGCTGGAGTACTCTTTTCAACCCGGACCACATGTCGCTGTTTCTCGATTTGCTGAACGCATATCTCTAACGCCATCGTTCATGGCTCCGCACCATATAGCAGAACGGGAAGGATGAACGACTTGTGGAGCTTGGTCTACGTTCGTCGAGAGAGTAATTTATTTTTCAATTGCCTACTCAAACCAAAATAGCACTTGTTGACACCTTATTCTGTGCCGGATTTACCAGCCGACATTGTTGTTGGTGCTAATACTAGTTTCACGAGATAGATGAAGTTATCTACGACTTCAAAGTTATAACCGTTAACAGTGATGTGGGAGCCGATACGCGAATGATTCGACTATTTATTTGATAACAGGAAATATTTCGTCTTACCATCGTTCACTACCAGAACCATATCATTAACTTCCTTATCCAGTCTGGATAAAGCAGAACCCACGGCACCGTTGTTGAGCCAATAATGCCAATATCATCCGCGAACGCCAGCAGCTGTACACTCTTATAGAAGATTGTACCTTCTCTATTCAACTCTGAATCTCTTATAATTTTTTCCAGCAATAAGTTAAGGTAATCACACGATAAAGAATCACCTTGCCTGAACCCTCGTTTGGTATCGAGGAAGCTTTCGGTGCTGCTTAACGTCACTTTACATAGCCGTATAAGTTTTACGGGGATACCGCATTCAGACATAGCGGCGTAGGACCAGCTCTTTTTCGTGCAGTCGAAGGCTGCTTTAAAATAGACGAAGACGTGGTGTATGTCCATCCGCTTTTCACGGGTCTTTCCCAAGATTTGGCGCTTGGTGAATATCTGGTCAATGGTTGCTTTACTAGGTCTAAATCCACACAGATAAGCTGCTATCAGATTCTTGGCGGTGGGCTTTAGTCTTTCACACAGTACGCTAGATAGGATCTTATATGCGATATTGAGGACAGTAATGAGCGCAGAGCGGGGGAGGAGGTGTTTTGTGGATTTGGCAGAGCACACTTAGGTTTTAATCGTCGGGCATGTTGTCATTCGACCAAATTTTGCAAAGAAGCTGATGCATGCAGTCAGTTCTTCACCGCCATATTTGAATAACTCGGCCGATAATCCATCGGCCCCACCGCTTTGCTGTTTTTCAAGCGGTCGTGCATTTGTTCCATCGCCATCGGTTGGGGAATCGCGTTCGTCATCTCCTGGTGCTGCACTTTCACTGCCATTCAGCGGGCTCGAGAAGTATTCCCTCCATAAATTCAGTTGCTGGTAGCTTCATAAAAAGCTTCGATGAGAATTTGTCTCAATCAAAAGTAACGTTTGTTTTCATGTTGTTCAAGATGATTTTTAAATCGACATGGTTTGTTTTCCAAAGGCTTGATATGTAATGAATATGTCTAAAAATTAAGCAGAAACAGAAAACTTTCAGATATGGTGGTCAAGATCTGTTTTCTGATTATTTTAGTTTAAATCAAGTTGTGAATGATATCGATATCATTGGCCATTACTTCTGCTACCTCCCGACTGGACAATGTAGCAAATGGTAATGTAGTGACCGACGACAAGACGATATATCTTTTGCTCACTCATTTTATCTGGCTCCTTCATCACTAATCACGAAGAAACGATTAGCTATATACTACAACTTCCTTCTCCTACTTGTGAGCGTCCTTAATGCTTTTTCAACACATGGAGGGACCTACTGTTTATTTTAAGTCCGGATTTTTATGGTGTGATTTTTATTTCTTGCAAAAAAAGACATTGGCAATTAGTAGTGCTTCCTTACAATTATGGATGCTTGTCTGGGCAAGATTTGAACCCTGATCCTCCACACGTTAGTACGCAACTTATCGTTGCTACTTGGTAACTACGGCTGACGACGATAACGACGGCATTGACATAGAGAATGTAGAGACATTGGCTACAGTACTCGTCGGTGGAAGCAGCTAATGATGAAGGTGTACATTGTGCAGAAAAGATCACGTGGCGATAGAGATCGCTCAACTTAGTATTTCCAATTGGCGCAGAACAGTGAAAATAAAAAAGCTTAAAAAAATTAGACTGTCGAAAAACTAAAAAAAAAAAACTAACCTCCAAAAATAAATCCTTAAATATTTTGAATCGGTGAAGCAGAAGTATGTGAAGCATTAGGCTCGCCGTCGACTCAACGCAATACGACGTTTCGTCTGAAAATGTCAAGCGTTCAAATCCCGGTGCCATCAACATCCAAAAGTTATGGAAAATTAATTTAAATAAAAAATTAAGTTAAATTTTCTAATTGCGGTCGCCCCTCGGCAGGGAATCACCCCTCCGAGTGTATTTCGGACATGAAATAAAGGCTCCTCGTAAAAAACTCATCAGCCGTTCGGAGGCGGCTTAGTATAAGTGTAGGGCCCTCCATTTGCTGGAAAAACATCAAGACACAAAACCACAAATTGGAGGAGGAGCTCGGCCGATAATCGCTTCAGCGGTTACAAAGGGCCAATTATATATAATATACCATACATACATACTTGAAGCTCTGCGAAATTTCTAATAGATTCATATTCTATTTGCATGTGGTTTTGAGGTATTTTAACCACTTTCCACAAAGCTTAGAATATTGGATCTCTAGATCGGTATCAGTCACTTTTACTTTGAAATCTTACATATTTCACCAGCTCCAAAAGCCTTCTCTAATAACTCTAACTCTTTCGCGAAACTGCACAAGAATACTGTACTTAAACTGAAGCTTATTCATATGTATGTATGTATGTATGTAAGGCTTTTTCTTTATTTACGTCAATTCACTCACAATCTCTCACAATCAACTTCACAGCAGCAGCAGCAGCAGCAGCATCTTAACGCGTTGGCTTTGGCGCACCATAAATGTACCGAGTATGAAGAATTGAAGCAATGAAGCATTGGATAGCTTTAAGTGCTTCGCGTTTTCTTTTTCATTTTATTTTTGAACTTTTCACTTTTTTTTTCACATCCTCCATCTTTAGTCTTGCATTCGTTCTTCATATTATCATGGTATTGCACTTGTGCTCCTGCAGCAACGCTAACTCATCATCGTCGTCGTCATCGTTGCCGTAGACGCGTTGTTGGGCGTGCTTGCCTTATGAGCCGTGACGGCAGTTCATCGACAAGTGTTTGCTGTATTGTAGAAGGAGACCACTTCAGAAAAACATGAATACTCCAAGTATACGCCAAAAACAAAACAAAAAAAAAAAAAAAACCAATAAAGAAATCCTAAAAAATATGAAATATACACATTATGTGGTAGTAGTTCCATGAAGTGCTCGTAACTTGTACTTGCACATTGAATGCAAAGAAACTCAAAAACTGTAGGAATCATCAAAATTAAGATGCTTAGTTGTTCTATTGTGCAAATTGTTTTTTTTTCTGATATTTCATTTTTTTTTTGTAAACCTTCATTGCGGTTTAAGGCTGACTGTTTAAAGTTAGTTTGTTGTTGTGCAAAGTCAAGGAAAATGAGCAAACTAGTGTGAGCATGAAAAGTTTTGTACTCCTTAGAGTAGCTTTGTAGAAATACTTTAAAGGGTTCCTTCTTTTTTGGCTAGAGTTTATTAAGAAAAGAAAAGAATGCAATGTGTGCAAATCGTTTCTTCACTTGGCGACCCCTAGTTTAGACATTATCTTTTGCACCTTATCTTTCCAACGAAGTGTGAGTGAAAATAGTGAAAATAATACGAGCTGCAGTGCTGAATAGAGAAGGTAAAATTTTCCCCCATGGTATTGACATCATCGAATCAACAACCGTGCCGTGAGTTTCTGCGAAGGATATGGGCAAGACGAAATATCTCCTATCATCACACAAACGGTCATCGCATTCGCGACTCGGCTCCCACGTCACTGTTGACAGTCATAACTTTGAACTCGTAGATAACTTCGTATATCTTGGAACCAGAATTAACATCAACAGCAATGTTAGCCTTGAAATCCAACGGAGAGGCACTCTTTCACAGACGACGGAACGATGAGCTGTATGAGTTATACGGTGAGATTGGCATACATAGTTCAGCGAATCAAGAAACAGCGATTGATAAGAGTACTCCAGCTTTAAAAGTTTTCTATGCAGTACCCGCCAGTGGAAGCAGAGGAAGAGGCAGCCGTATACTCCATTGGAAAAAACTAGTGGGGAAGGACCTATCTGTACTTGGCAGTTTCGATTGGTGCCAAACAGCGAAAGGAATGCATGAATGGTGCACTGTTGTTAACTCAGCTACAATCGCGTAAGCGGTGTTCACGCCAGTAAAGAAGTAGAAGAAGATACTATAATTTTGTGATTACTTTAAGGATGTTTATTCGTATATAATTTATATCTACTTATAAATGTGAATAAATTTGTTTTTAATGTCTTGCATTCCGCCATTTTCTTTGCATAAACTTCACTTTAAGTCATTAACCAAAGCTATGTTTTGTGAAGTGAATGAGATGCTCCACACATCTTACTGAATGAATCGTTTACTTCGTTGGATCCGTACTGCCCCACACAAACCTTCCACACGCGCATCCGGCGCAATGTGTTCACTTTCAATTCATTTCATTTCACTTGTTTCGCTATCACGTGGCGGGGATACCTTGAGTGTGAGTGAGTAAGTGCTTCCGAACGCATAAGATGGTTTCTATATAGCACACCGGCTTTTTTTATACGAGGGTAGCTTTAAGTGTTTTCATGTTTGTATGAAAGTAAGTAAGAAATGTGGAGACTCTCATACTCGATTCGCCACTAATGGTCTGCACCCACCTACGGAGATCTTTTATTTTTTGCCTTCTGTGTTGCCTGCCATTCAATTTGTTTTTGCTTATGCTTTTACATTCATTTTCCATTTAATAATCCAAATTTGGCCGAGTATGCAATTTTGATGACAATTCTTATTTGTTGCGCAGCTTTTGTAGCGATTTCCCCCCCTCTTTCTCATTTCATTCATCATTCCCTTGCTTTTCCTTTTGAATTCACTTCGGTTAGGCAGTAAGTGATGTGAGATTTAAAAGTTTGACTTGGTTGAGGTTAGGGTTGGAGTTGGAAAAACAGTTATTGATTGAGATACATTCACTTAGAAACTTGTTTGGAATTTCTTTTGCCCTAAAGTTTTTGCTAAATACTTTCACTTACCATTTTAATTTACTATGTCAAGCCATTTTGAGCTTTTCACTTTTTTTTAATTTTAATTAAACGAATGATACTTTCTTACTTGCACTTGGAAAGATTTCTTCTTTCGATTATTGCTCGGTGGAGTGAAGTTCAAAAAGGTCAATTTTGGATTTTGACAATGAAAATCTTTGTCATAAAGAATAATCTTGGTTTAAGTGTAGGCCATTTGATGGACGTTCTAAGTAGCTAAATACGTTGGGCGGCCGAACTAGCATGCTTTCAAGTTGGCGAACAATGGTTCAGTTCCTGATAAGATTAAACTTCTTAATTTTTTTTTCAAACAATTGGCCGAAAATCACTCATGCGGTTATAATGCAACGTTTATTTAATTATGTATGTATGTAACTAAGTTCGAAGGGTTAAATGTTATGAGAAAAATTAAACTAAATATAAACTAGACGATTAAGCAAACTCAGTTTTCGTAGCAATTCAGAGAATTTTATCTCAGATCCTTTTGCAATTTTTCATTTATTACTTAAATCGCTTCGTACTTTGGTTTGTTCAAAACTCTGTGTATCCAGTAAATGTTGAGCTTCTTAATCTTTACAGGCATAGACACCGCTTAGGTGATTATAGCCGAGTTAACCACATTGCACTAATCATTTCTTCTTTTCGCTGTTTGGCGCCAATTAAAAATACCAGGTAGCCAGGTCCTTCTCTACCTTCTTTTTCCACCTTTCCAACGGAGTGGAGGTCTTCCTCTTCCTCTGTTTCCATCAGCGAGTACTGCTGGACTGCTTTCATCCAATCGGACGACATGCCTCAAGCAGAGCTAACCTCAGACATCTGGTAGCTGTCTTCTCTTTTAGTTTGTCAAAGAGGAAAGGATATACAGTGAAGCCAACATCGTTGATTTATTTTATAAGGAGCTTTTTATTTTATATCGGAAATAAGCTCGGTTGGGAAACTCCAAGCGGCGACCATATTTAGAATTGTTGTTCGATGTTGGTCTGACATTCCTCGAGCTTATGAGCCTTTAGCATATGTGTACTGTTTATTACGCGGCTATTACGGTCATTAGTACAGCTGATATGAAACATATATGCTTGCAGAAAGGAGAAGTGGTGTCCGCTGCAATTTTTGTTTGTATTGGTTTTATGTGGATTTATGTTTAAATTATAATTTTAGTATTCTTTCGGGCTGAAATATCTACGTCATTGTTCGATTACGGCAGCGAAAGATTAAATCACCTGCTACACAGAGCGGTAAAAATGCTTTAGTGTATGTCGACTAAGGCTTATCTGCCTTTATGGTACATACATTAGGGGACTTTCTTTATCTATTGTGCAGAAAGAAATATTTGTATGCAGGCAGTTAGTCAGTCAGTTAATAAACCCCACTAACGATACCGTCGATCTAAATACCAAAACCAGTCACCGGGAAATCAACCAAACAACCAACCAGTCAAGCGGTTAAATCACTCCAAATCTCTCAAGGGTACTGAATAAATAAATGAATGAATATTTTCCAGCAGATTTCTTCGTTATATTTGCAGCATACATATATACATACATATGTACCACATAACAAATATATATTTACACAAACAAAATGCAGCAGAGTATGTATATAACAGCAAAAGCTGAAAATGCCGCAGGACCGACGACAATCAACAATAACAATAATAAATGAATTAGTACAAAGCGAAGCGATTTGAAAGCAAGTGCGACACAAAAAGCTGTAAAAAAGATGAAAAGTGAAGAGAAAAGTCTTGATCTATAATTGGTGAAGAATTTTGAAAAGTTTTGTATAGTGATTTCCGGGCAGAACGGAAGGATGTGGATGAAAAGGCAACGGATTAAGTGAAATTCTTTGGATTTGCATTTATATACTTACAAATATGCGGGTACATCGTTAGAAATTAGAGAAAATGGGAAATGCGCTAAATAGTAATGAAAATCGCAAAGCTAATTATAAATTCAAATCTCAGCAGATTCCTTATTTGAATTTCTTCATACACGTACATAGATACATATATAAAAGTACAAATTTTCTTATGCTTGTTCCCAATAAACACAAAAGCGGGGACATCAGTACTTAACTCAATTATGCCATTTTTAGTATTGGACAACTTATTGTTCTGAAAGGGTTAAAAATAATTGAAAGATAAGAATGAAGAACTATCTTCAGCCATGCCGAGGTCTTTATAACTTATGGACATTATCAAATTGATAGTATTTATATTGGGGTGCGGAGAGACCACTTTTTGCTGCAATTGGAGCCGTATGTCAACAAATGCGCGTCTAATTTTCTCTTCCTACATTCGTTAATAGTCTCGGACTTATCTGCGTAAACAAGCGGGTTGACATAATCTCACAAAAATTGGTGATTTAATGGGGTCTCTTAACTTTTTTGATTATCATCACTCCAGATTTAACAATTTTTGCTTAATTATGAACTCATTCAACCAAGCTTCATCGCTGAACAAAGTTTTCTTATCAAAATCGATATGACCAATTAAGGGAAAAAGAGAAAGAGAAAATTAAGTGACGCAAAAATATTTTTTTAGTAATTTTGTAAATGATAAATTATGTATTTTCTAAAAACATGTCATGTATGTTATAAAAAGCTCCTCCTGCTTTCTTTCGTTCTTCAGGCCTCATATTTGCTGCTAAAAACATCAAGGCGCATACCACAAATGGGAATAGGAGCTCTGCCGAAAATCGTTTCTGTAGTTATAAAGTACCAATTATACCGTATACGTACGAGTATGTAAATTTCCGACGAATTCATTATGCTTGTTAGGTTGGCATTTGATTATATCTGATATATATGCTTGTAGTTCATTATACTTCACTTACATCTGTTTAATTTCATTTAGAAAATTACTTAATTGGTGCAACATTTTTACTTTATCATCAATTTGCAACAACTGAATTTTAAAACTTTACATTTTTAGTTTTCATAGAGAGCTTTTCAATAAATCGAACACCACAGTTTCCTATATTCATAAACTATGTATATATTTTTGTGCTATTCATCACATTTGACAATCCATAAGGAAGCATCCTCTCCCCGCTTTGTGGGTCACCTTGATATACCAATTACTCCAATTGGTATGGTAGAATGGACGATGGCGGGTCCATCGGTAACATTTAAGATATCCATATCTACGAGTATATTGATGGATCTAAATGTAAGGCAGGCACAGGAGCAGGGTATTTCTGTGACCACACCAATAACCATGACAGCTTAAAAAAATTTATTTATACAGATTATTTCGACTACTTTGCAGATGGTTCATGTTATCGCGAATTTGGAAAAGGTGGCATGATACCTATAACTTCCGTATACATTATAAATGATTAAATATGGGTATTATGTTGAAGATATTTAAGTAAGGCTTCTTGACAAAAAAGTTGGAAGCCTGTTAGAAAAGTTTTAATCCAAAATATTGATTCCACAAATTTAATATTCAGTCAGCTACAAAGTGAACTCATTGGTGATAGCACTACTGTAATGTGAAACTAAGTGGGTGTAAGCTGTAAAATATTTTGTTTGCGTAATTTGGGAAATCAGGAATACATTGGCATTGTTAAAAAATGATTTTAGACAAATATTCTTTAAAAAAGAAAAAAAAGTGAGAAATAATTGAAATATTAATATAAAAAAACTCTAAGAGAATTATTTTTCTTCGTTACTTTCGTTGACACCGTTCATGCTTTTATAGCCGAGTTAACTACAGCTCCCCAATCACCGGCGTCAATTGGAAATACCAAGTACAGCCCGGTACTTTTCTACCTGGTCTATCCAACGGAGTGGAGATTATCCTCTTCCTCTGCTTCCACCGGCGTGTACTGCATCGAAAACTTTCAAAAATGGAGTATTCTTATCCATCCGAATCACATCCGCGTAGCCGCTATCTGTTGATTCGCTGAACTATGTCAATGTTGCCATATATCCAGTACAGCGCAGCGTTATACGCTTTCAATGCGCAGAGCACCATAAAACTTACGCAAAATCTTCACCAGATGTTAAAATCGTCCATGCTTCCGCAATATTTTTCAGGTCGGAATGAATAGACGAATTTTAGAGTTTGGTCTTTCTTCGTCGAGGGAGCACTTTACTTTTCAATTACCAATCACCTTGTGGGAAGAGGGATTCTGCATTGGATTTCAACGCTGCCATTGTAGTTGGTGTTGATTTTGGTTCCAATATATACGAAGTTATTTACGACTTCAAAGTTATGACTGTCAACAGTGGCGTGGGAGCCAAGTCGAAAATGAGATGAATGTTTGATGACAGTAGATATTTCATCTTGCCCTTGTTCTTTAACAAACCCATATCCGGTCTCGAGAAAGCAGAACTCATGTCGCGGTTGTTGAAACCAATCAATATAATCGGTATACGTCTGCAGCTGTGCACTCTTATAGAAGATTGCACCTTTTCTAATCAGCTCTGATGTTAGTATCACTTTATCTATCAATAAATAAAAGAAGTCCCATGATAAGGAATAATCTTGTCTGAAACCTCGTTTGGTTTGGTTCGGATAGACTCTTCTTGATTTTGGCAGAGCTTTTGATGTTTACGGTATCGAAAAGGTTTTGCGGATATACCAAATTCTGACATATCGGAGTAGAGGCAACTCCTTTTCTTGTTGACGAAGGTTGCATTAAAATCGCCGAAGAGGTGGTGCGTGTCGATCCTTTTTCAGTGGTATTTCCAAGATATAGCGCACGGTGGGGAATATCTATGAGTTTTCACTTCTTCCAATATGGGTTTTGGTTTGGTTGAAATATTTTAATCAACTCAGCCCGTCATTCTGATCATGTCGGCATAGGTTTTGATGGGTATATCTCTTCTTCTTGTACATACAAAACGAGAGATTTTCAAGAAAAAAAAATTTATAATTATTATAGTTCAACAACAACAGTTTTCCTTCAAATATTTAAATAATCCTTAATGATTTCAACACCCTTGAATTTCTTCTACCTAATTAAGAAAAAAAAAATTGTAACAGCAACAACAACAACAACAATTGCTCTCGTAATAATTTTAGCAGCTACTTAATGTAAGCTTAGTTAACCCTTTAACTCTTTGAATATTTGCGTCTGCTTATGTAAGAGCGTGTATAAGTGTTTGCACGAGTAAATAGGCCAAAATACTCAAACAACCATTGTTGAGCAAATTAAAAAATGTTTATTCAGCATAAATTTGTGTATCAGCAATTACCCGCATTTTGTTATTGTATGTGTATGTATGCATTTGCGTTTGTTTGTAAGCTTCTTTTTGAAATTTAACGGTATCTCTATTTCAGCATGCTTCTATAAAGACTCAAAGATAAGAGCAACACAAGCGGAGAAGGTGGCGGAGGCGGGGATAATAAGTTATAAGCGTTAAGTGCGATTTGAAAATTATTCATGGAGCTGTCGAAAATTTCTTATTTCTAATGGTTATAACTCGACTTAAGCGGTTATGACTTGTAACCACCGTTAGGTGTTAAGCTTAAATTGTTGGTGCCATAACAGCTGATTCAAGCAACTTATTAGGCAGCAATTATTCGGATTATTGGTGCCATACCATAATTCCATGGCGAAAACCATAACCATAGACATCTACCAATTGAATTTTGGATTTTCGCCGTAGCCACAAGCAATTGGTTGTTTCTGTGGTACATTTTAATATCTTTGGTTTGCTTTGTTGCTGCTACTGGTTGTGATGAGTTTTATTTTGTTTTTGTTTTTTTTTTAATTTTTGTGGTTATACTTTTGTAAAGCAAATTTTATTTTTAGGCAACATTAAACTGAAAAATCGCATTGTACCGATAATCGACTTCATTAAATATTTATAATTATGGCTGTGACTATGGTAACAGCGGTGCTTTTATGGTATGTAACCTTTAATTTGACCTTAAGTATATATTTATGTATGTAAGATGAATCAGCATATGCTGCCGATTTTACTCATCTGCATTAGCTTAAAAGTTGAAGCGTAATCAAAAAAAAAAAACAAAAAAAAAAATCAAAGCACCTGAATACAAACATAAACACTTACATACATAAAGTTTGCTAATGGAATTAGATGCTTTTTATTAATATTTTTTTCTTTGTTTCGAAAAAAATACTAATTATTTCAGTTGAAGTGAATTCATTAATTGTAACAGACGCTTGCGAAAATGGTGGAATGTGATGGTGGGCAGGTAGGTATATGGTATGTCTCAATATGAATTAATGGTTTGAAATGCTGGAGATGAATGGAGATTATTGAAATGGAGAATAGGAACAAATATATTTGAAATTGGCGTCCGCGATATCCAGGTATTTAATATTGCCATTTGAGGGTCAGGGTTCGATTCCTGGTTCGACGAAAATTCAAAACGCTGGATTATCCAGTAACCCACAGAAGACAGAACTTGTCTTGTTCTATAGGAAATATAAACGTCGAAAATTTAAATCAAAAGTGCTTTCAGGAATGGAGCTGCGCATAACTGAGTCTGCAAAATATCTGCGACTTATTCTGGACAGAAAATCAAGCTGCTAGCAGAGCTCAGAGGAAAGAATGCGCAAAGTGTCCGTCGCCCTTTATACTTCCATTGTGGTTGTTAGGTCTATACTTCTCTATGGAGTTGTAATCTCTAAATATCAAAGAGTGCAGAGACGGCACTGCTGTGCATTTGTGGAGCATTACATACCGCGTTAACTATGAGGCTATGAATGTCTTCTTGCACATAATCCCCATTTGCATTAGGTGGCTGAATAGTGCTGCTGCATAATGTCCGAAGGGAAAGTAATAAACCAACCATGGTTCCGTTTACCAGAAAAGACGGATTACTACATACCATTCATTGACTTCACGGCACATTTCAAGGTAGTTATGCAGGATGGAAACCAATGGGACGGGATAATACTAGCAAGCGCAAATTCGATAAATTTTTCTATGGATGGGTCAAGCCAGATAACAGGGTTGGTGGGAGCTTGATAGTTGCAAATCCTTTAGTTTACGGGATCTCTGTAGTATTTTTCAGGAGGATTTGGCGGCTTTTCGTGAGGCTGCCAATTTTCTCAGCTCAATAGTGCATGATGACCAAACAGTTCTCTTTGAATTTGCCATGGCTGCCTGGACCCAGTAACATACCGGGCACTTCTCTACCACTTTTGCCATTATGAAAGAGTTTGGGCATGCCGCTCTCCACTTGTAAGCTTACTATAGGAGAGTTATTGAACAGCAATAAAATGGAAGGAGATATGTACAGTTAAAGCTCTTCTTACGGGGCATGTTCAGTTGAGCAGACACAAGGAGAGGTTGGGCGTACCATCAAATGACTTCTGTAGGATTTGCAGACAAGAAGATAAACCTGAAATCTTAGTGCACTTCCTTTGCGAATGCATGGCATTTTGGAGGGGTTGGTTGAAGTCACTAGAGACGGCAATCTATAGAGACCAGAGATATAGCGAGCGAGCGAGCGATACGACAATTGCTCAGTTTTGAAAGACTCCACACATTTGTTTGACTAGCGGGTGGAGGTCATTAGGATCCTCAGTGATGTCAAAATGGGCACGTTTGGTGGCATAAGTGAGCTGATGCCCGGAAACCACTGCTATCCACCTACCTACCTACTGGTGATATTGCTTTTAAGTAAAGAAATTGGAGATGGAATCATCTCACTAAAATGGTGAGCCCATGGAATTTGAGTTTAAGTGGACAGTAGACTTTTAAATGCCCATAAAACTTCTTACTCATCCTAAGTGAAAGGAAAATTGGTTTCGATTTCTATTCACCTATCAAGAGGGTAAAACTTTTGTAACTTTTCTACTTTTTGAAAGAGTAATTTAAGTCAAATAAACTTTTACCTTCAGAGTCAGACGGTTAGGGATTCATTATTGTCCATTTAACACATAGTTAAGTTCCTAATAAATGAATGATTCGATTGCATCTTTATTTATTTATTTTTTTTTTTGAATTTTTTCTATTAAAAGATATGCTTGCGATAAGAATAAGCACATATACGAGTATGTACATACATATATACTCGTATATATACCTACATGGTAGTATTAGTAAATAATAGTAAATAAATACTATGTTTTTTTCCCTGTTCGTTTATCTGCTAAATAATTCACCTTCGCCCAAACCTTACCTCATACGCTGGAAACTTAGTGCCTGTGTGCTGTGTGCCTTTGAAATGTTAAGCGTGTGTACTCATATTTGCATCACCCTGTAGGAAAAACCAAAAAATCGTAATCAATGCTATGAATAGATTTTTGAGCAATTTTAATATATTTTTTAACGTAGTGAGCACTTTTATATTTCAAAAGTAATTTTTAGAATTATTTTTAATTTAGATAACAATTTTTTTTTTAAGATATTGAATATAAAAATTTTGCTTGTTAGTGTAATTCTCTATGGAGTTGGCCCACACTCGAGAAAAAATCAGCCAACTCTAAATTTTAAAGAGTGCAGAGGACGGCATGGCGCATCACGTGCCACACCACACCAACTGGTGCTATGATTATCTTTTTGGATCTACTCCCCATTGACTTTAGTTAGGCAAGACGGTGTTGGGTTTAAAAATAAGTAATAATTTGTCTCTCATTATTCCCGTCCTACTATATGATATGGAGCAGGAGCGATGAGTCAGATTTAAGAGTTTTCAAGAGAAAGGGTTCGGTTAAGTTTATGGTCCTCTGCCCGTTGGCAACGGCGAGTATCGTGGGCGATGGGACAATGAGGTGTGAAGTCTATAGAGAAAGGGTAGACCTCCATTTCGTTAAAAATATCAGGTAGAGAAGGATCTGACTACACTTGGTATTTCCAATGGGCGTCAAACAGCGGAGAGAAGAAAGGATTATCGCACTCTTTTTAACTCAACTATTATAGTAAAGAAAAATAAACGAGTATAAGAGGTATTTTTTTTACTTGTGGTTTTCAATATTTTTTTGGAGAAGTAACAGAATATAGCGGAACTGGTTCTAATAAATTCCAGCAGAGAGGGCCAATTTTGCAGCACATAACCCCACAAATAAATACTTCAGCGGTGTTAAATCGCACAATCTTGGAGGCCAAGGGAGTTTTTTTCAATAAATTGATTGTTTCGTTGACTGTTTGATATATGAATGTACTAATGATACACTCGGCCTTTTTAAAGAACGGCGTCCCGTTATTTTGACTTATTATTATCATCACTCCAAATGCGACAGTTTTGTGTATTAACGTATCCATTCAATCAAAAGTCCGCTTCATCGCTGAATAAAAATTTCTTGTGAAAATTCGGGTGGCCATCTCGTTTTGGGCCCAGTCACCGATTTTCTTAATGGTCGTTCGGCTTCAATTCTTAGGCGAGTTAGATTTTGTAAGCTCGCAAATCTAGATCCCTTCACGAAATCTTCCATAAAGTCGGATGTCGGATGTAATCATTCTGCTCTTCTTCGATTCTGTGTTCCACAGCAGTAATAGTGTCTCCGGTGCACACTCTACAACGTCTCTGAGGATACGCATTATCCACTAGACTAAACGTGGATTAAAATCGATCGAATTACTAATTCAGCTGGGCGATTATGTTGTCCAAATGTTGGACGCAGCGCGGGATTTGTTGCACGAACCGAACTATTATGTTAGTAATATATTAGCATGATTGCGCGATGAAAACCAAACCCTTTATAGGCGATTGCATAAAATTTTATATCATGAATACTCGTGTATGTTTCAAAGGAATACAAAAAATATGAAATTATTAATATTAATATAATTGATTTATTTATTTATATTTATAATTTTTTGTTGAAAATAATATTCTTCGTTGCGATAATCAATTACTTACTCTTTTCAATAAAAAGAAATGTAAAAGAAAGAATACACTAGCGAGCTAATAGTTTTTTTTTATGAAATTATAATCTTATAAAGTAAAAGAAAAATTTCCTATTTGCCATTTATTGCCAGAATTCTCTTGTCAAAGCAAATCTTATCGGGCTATAACAAATCTTTAAGTGAAAGGCTATCAATGTACTATTTGACGAGGGATTTGTTAGGACATTTTGTTTGCTTACAACTGCTACATAGGTACATACATATACGTAGGTATATACAAAGGTAAATAATTGTTTTTTGAAAGGTCAAAAATTAAATATCTGCATAAAATCATAGCATTTTTGGTATCGAGCATTTCGTCTATTGCATGGCAAAACTTTTGCATTGCTTGTCTTTATTCAAAAGAGTAATGTGCCTTTACTTTGTTTTTTTATCGCATCCAGATTTTTGTGACACCCAGATATTCATTCTTACCGTTCCGTTGTTTGAATAACTTCATTTAAACGACTGTATAACTTACATTACATTTGCGTTAATTACTTCATAACTATGACACGAAAGTGTTCTAAGAATCCCGTCAGTTTCTGTTATATGTCGAAATTTCAGATAGTTAATTAAACAGTGTTATTCAGACTATTTTAGATTTCCTGTTAGGAATCAAGATATATCTTTGGTTCCACATAAATGTTGTGTATAGTGTGTGAAACGTCTATTAGGTTGGGCTAAATAAATAAGACATTTGCCATTTACTATACCAATGATTTGGACTTTTTATTTTCCTTTTTTTTATTGCCTTTGTCGAAACCTCCAAATTGATCAGTAAGGCCGAATTTTAGTGAGGGATTCGTTTTAAGTCAGATACGGTATCTCAAGTTATGTATCCAAGTTATGAACCGTCAACTTAAAAAACACGCCACTTTTTTTAACGATTTAGTAAGTTATTTGAGTCTCTCTAAATGACAGGCTTAGCTTTTAGGTCTAGATTGAAACTCTGAAATTTGCTTTCTCCTGATACAAAAATTTCTTCTTTTCGACGCCGATTTAGTTTAAGGTTCCTGTTTTGATGAAATTATTAAAATTTTGAATATGATCCATGTCACTGGCGATTGTTTATTGACTCTTGGAAAACTAGTTTGATGGCCATTTTGTGCTGCATAACGAAAACAAACTTCCTTCAGTACTGGTTGCACATGGTTTTCATGTTAAAAAGACTTACGAATATATGAAATTTCTCCTTGAAAAAATTGAATATAGTAAAAACGTTTGGGAAATTTAAAGTCATTACACTTTTACTTAGACTATAGCTGTTTTATTCACGAATGGAAATGTGGAGACAGAAAAAGTCACTAAACAAAGAAAGTGTGACCCAGGCGAATCACTCCTGCATTAGCCCATAAAAATGTTAAGAGTGATTCTTTATTAATCCCTGATAATATTATTTATCCACCATTGCTCATACAGCTAGGCCTGATAAAAAAAAATTGTATAAGCTATAGCTAGAGTAGTTCTTTTATATCTAAAAGAGAAATTGCCAAAATTCATCGAGTCAAATATTAAATAGGGAATGTTTGTAGGTCTGAAATGTCTCCAGGCTCTCACGATCGGAGAGATTGTATTTTTGTCATGTTGGTACCACCGTAGCGTAGCCAAACTTCTCTCCTTTGCAACGAGAGCGGCTCGAGGTCAATTGTGTCTGACGAAACGTCTGAAAAAATTGAAATTGCGCTCCATAACAATCTCCCGTTGACTGTGGATGAACTTTTTGCGATGTTTCCGCAAATTTCCAGATCTCTACTAAACGAAAAATCTCGGATAATAAAAACTATCCGCGAGGAGTGGGCGAGAGGGATGGCGGGAAGATATTTCGAGGAAGTCACCTGTTTGAAGGATAATGACGACCATGTCGAAAAATTGCACAAATTATGTGCTAAAGTAACAAAACAAAAATTCAGTAAACTTATTTTCTGGACTTGCCTCGTATGTCATTAAAAATACATACACTTGACTCCCATTTAGATTCCTTTCCGTCAAATTTGCGTGCTGTGAGTAACGGAAAAGGTGAGGGAAAAATATCTTAATGGAAAAGGGGTATAGGAAAGCTAGGAAATTGATATTGGATACTTAGATTGCGTAGATTTTTGTATTGAAAGCTGACGTGTATATATTTTTTCATTGCGGTCGCCCCTCGGCAGGGAATGTCCACCCCTCCGAGTGTATTTCGGACATGAAATAAGGGCTCCTCATAAATAGACCATCAGACCGTTCGGAGGCGGCTTAGTATAAACTGTAGGTCCCCGAAATCTTAGTATAAATCAAGTAAAAGCTGTCAAAATAACTCGGAAAAAGTATTGGTTCATTGAAAATCACACGTCTGAAGAAACTTATATATATATACTTATTTTCCTAATGATTATGACTAACAAAGGACCAATAACTTATCGATATGACTTTCCATTATTTCATTGGCCTCCTATTAATGCCTTAGATTATGCTGAAGTTAGTTTTAAAACTCACAAGAATGTTATGAATTCCATCCAATCAGGAAGATACTAATAGGTAGCCCTTTCATATGCAGGTTTACGGTTGATACATGGTTTAGACCAGAGTTTGGTCATAAGGGACAAAAATATTTTTGGCTACACTTTTTGTGAACATCACCCCATAACTCCATACATTACGTATTATATTTATGGTAAGAATCTTATTCTTATTTTCATTCTTCTCTGCCACAATTCATTACCGTCGTTGGCATTGCTGCCATTTCATTGCATGCTTCGCACAAATTTATGTTTCTCCAAGACGACTGTTGCAATTTGTTGTTGCAAGTTGTTAGCCACAGATTTAATTCATCCGCCAACTTATTTACTAGCGCGCTTCATACAGTAGTCGATTCTTGGCTGCATAACAACGGCATAAAGTACGAATTCATGCATATTCGTTCTGAAAATGCCACAATCATTTTTCATTCTCGCAAATTAAAAGGATTTCCATTTTCTTTGCTTTACTTTATTTATGTATACAATATATAATATATGTATGTATGTAGGTACGAACGTCGTCTTAATTGTCGGATAAATTTGAGCATTCAAATTGTGGAAAGTTTGTATATTAACATATTTATATATACCAACAAAAATAGCATCAACTACTTTTTCTATTATATAAATACTATATATATACCTACAACTTAATTTATCAACCTGGCTGGAATAATTTTACATTTCAATTACTTTATAATTCCCATTGTGTTCGTAGTGAAATAATGCTGCTTGACGCAACTGAAGTTTGAAATGAGCCATCATTTGTTACAACAGTTACAACACAATGGAGTACATATGTACGAATATATACAGGAAAGGAGTAAGGAAACCCAAGTTCGGCTAGCAGTGGCAAGCACGATGGGAAGAAGGAAATCATGGCAGATGGACAGCCAGATTAATAGCAGACGTCAGAATATGGGCAACTAGGAAATTCGGGAAGTAGACTACTACATTACCCAGATGCTGTCTGGTCACGGATACTTCAGGAAATACCTGCATAAAATAGGGAAAGCTAAAGATCCGTCATGTATCTATAACGATGTTGACGAAAATGACGCCAAGCATACAATCTTTCAATGAACTCGCTGACAAGACGCGAGAATCAGACTTGAAAACACAGTTGGACAACTAAGAGTAGATAATATTTTTTCAATTATGCTACAAAGCGAAGTAAACTGGGTAAATGTAAAGGAGTTCGCAGAAAAAGTACTACGAGCGAAAAAGTGGGATCTGGCCGCAGGTGGCGAGATGTAATCTCATTATGAGAAAAATTGAACGCCACCCTGAAGTAATGCGAACGGGGTTCCAGGGAGGGCGACGATTCCATAGAGGAGAGTTTTTTAATGATCTGCAAGTCGCACATACCATTGATGTGACGACACAATGATTATGCGGAAGGCATTTTTCTTCACCTCACCCACAAAAAAACCATATTTCAAAATATTATAACTTCAAAAGTGAGGTTTTCCGGTATAGCAGGCTATTTAAAATAACCCTTTATTAAAAATAAAATATTTTGTTCAAACTAATTACTGTCTTAAAGATATAAATTAAGAAAAAAAAACAAGAAAATGTTCATAACTCTGCCAAGGTATCGTCACTTTCGGTTACCCCTCGGAAAAAAGTTCGTTTGCGTTGGCAGTATAACTCATGACATGGGAAATAAAGAAGGGAAAATTGTAATTTTGGCAGACATTTTTACAACGAAATGCGAAATACGGTGAAATTTGCTTGATAAATTTTTTTTTTAATATTTTTAATTGAAAGGAAAAAATCATTCTTCGTTCAATTCCTCGAGAATTGTACCTCAAAAAACATGTGAGAAGTTTCATCGAAATCAGTTTAATAGTTTTCGCGCACTTTTTACAACCGACTTTAAACACACAGTTTCGTGAAATACGTGTTTAAAGTTCAAAGCGTTGAGCCTACCTGCTTATGAGTGGGCAGTGGGCACTTTCCCAAGTTTGTATCTCCGAAAATTTTATTCGGTTCGACTTGAAAATTTATGATAATATTGTCCATATGTTCTGGAATTATTAGGATAATAAAAAATACGATTTTTTGAAACCATGAAATCAATGAAACACCTTAAATAATATCGAGTTTTGTTGAGTAATACGTTAAATGTACGACGGTGAGCTACTTGAGGTGTTTTAAGTAACTAATTAAAAGGTATGTTTGGATTTGACTCATATTTGAAACATGTTTTCAGCAAACGATCAGAATAATGCTTTTGTGGTGTTTAGTGGATACCAGACACGAGGATCCATGGAAGTGCCGAATCCTCAGAATTGTCTGAATAAACCTACTTGTTCTTCTGCCAAGAAATTATTTGTATTAATTAATTTAATAAATTAAAGAAAGGCTGTCTTCAGCCATGTCGAAGCCTTTCATGAATATATCAAATTTATTGTATTACATTTAAGGATTAAATATTAGTTACAATATTTATTTATTTAAGTGAATTGAGCAATATATTCTTACTGACTGTGATCCAAGAAGACTTAAGGCTATTTAAGGAAATTATATATTGTGGGATACTACGAGCTGCTCTACAGGCTTTTACTTAGTGGGAAGTACTTGGCGTAGTTAGATTTTTGCAAGTCCATTATAAAAGAGATTATAATATTGGACATAAAAATAAAAGCTAGGAAGAAGAGGAAATTTTTAGTCAATCCTTGTTCTTACATGAGAACCACAAAGAATCTTTAAAACGTAGGGATCTGAAAACGAAGGGCTTGCAGTATTGCATAAGCTTTTGAAATAGTGCAGTTAATATGGGTTGTACAGAGTCCATTAAATATATAAATATTTGGCGCTTACTCCAATTTGCGGGTGCGCCTTGATGGAGGGACTTCCCGTTTATACTAAGCCGCCTCCGAACAGTTGATGGCTTTTTATGTCACTCGGAGAGGTTGACGTTTCCTGCCGGGGGCGGAAGAAATTATAGAAATTAACTTAATTTTTTATTTCAAATTAATTTTTTTTTTAAATTTTTGATGTTGATTGGACCAGGCCTCGATGTCTGAGTTTCTGAATGGTTAACGCGGCCGCCAGTCTATTATATAGCAAAGAAAAGCTAACTGGATAACATGGAAACCAGTAGTTTGTCTGTTGAAAATTTTATAAAGTCTGTATAATCTGTATCGATTTGATATCCTTCTTTTAATGCAGTCGGTAAAAACCACAATATATCAATTTTTATATACAACACTTTTAAAACAATTTCGTGTAGTTGGTAGCAGATAATTATTTACTTTTTGCGCAAAATACTCCCTAGTAAAATTTCATAGCACAAAACCACGTGGTGACAAAATGTCATCTGTCAAAAATTGTAAGTTTTTTCCCGCCTAAACTGTCAACAATGCAACTAAATAAGCATAAAGATCGTGCTGGGATCTGTTTGAACCAATTTCATGTGGTATATTCCATTTTTCCATTCGATTTTTTTTCGTCATTTTCTAAAGTTTGATATACACTTATATACTCATATACGAATATATGTATCTATTTCTATTATTGTACGCAATTAAATACAACCGCTAGGTGAACATACCCAATATACCTCGTATGCACCGTAGAGGTAGATATAAAAACAAATTCACTACTTTGACGCACTGGGATCGAGCATTAATACAATCTGTCAACATAGTTCGTAATTTAACACCTCGAAAAAAAATAAATAAAAAAAATTTACCTTCGAACATAGTTGTTAATCTGGGCTTTAAAACAGTTGAATATTTTACGGTAAATGTCATGGGATTTTCCAAGCTTAACTTTATGGCTAGCGCGAATTTTTGATGGTCCATTTTTATTATTGCCTTTGTAAAATTGATGGTGGAACATCCAAATAAACTACACATGAATGTGTTTGTTTTAAGCCTTTCGGCACAAACTTACTACTGTGAGGGTTAGTTTCGTTATGAACAGTATAAATGTGTACATACGTATGGTAGGTATATATGGTAAGAATATAAATTAGTGTGCACTTATAACCACTTGCGCCATTTTTGTTGCTCTTAAGCACACTTTTGCTGCAACTACTAAATACTTACAATTGTGTGCGTTAGCCAAAAATTTACAAACATAAACCCAACTGGTGGTAATGACTGTCATCAAGTTCTCTATGGCACTATTATGTGCATTGTGCATTTAGTGCACGGTGGAGTACGAATGGACATTTTAAAATTGTCCACTTGTTCGTTATACGTGTACATATTTCTATTACTTTGTTGTTTTTTTTTTGCAATTTTTAATAAATGGTTAGCGAAACCTATTAATTCGAGAGAAAAACGTTGTAGGTTACAAAATACACACTACATTAATAATAAAATATTAGGTGTAGTATTTTTTTTTTACATTAAATTGAAGGCCAGTGAAATCATTCGCCAGAGACAAGAACAGATGGTAATCACTTGATGCGAGGTCTGAACTATATGGTTGTGCGAAGCTCTCGTAGCTTCTGGTGAGTCACATTCGATGTGTGTGGTCTGATGATTCCCGCCTGGGCGTTTCTTGGAGATTGCTTCCTTCAGGCGGTCCATTTGCTGACAGTACAGGTCCGAATTAAGAGTTTGGTCGGTAGGTAGGATGATTCATATCTAATCTCATCAAAAACACAGACCGTTTGTGTCGGCTTGCTGCTCTTCGACCACGACCGTTTTAGTTTGACATTGCTGCAAGCGATCCGGTTGGTCGATTTTGTTACAATTCAGCAGTGATTCTCTGATGGCAATTCGGTTTATGAGGTTTTTTCATGTGGCGTACATATAGCCTTTTTCAAGTGGTTCCAAACTGTGTAATATTTAGCTTTTGGGCAATTGAAACAGTGCTCGCATGTTGGTCAGACTCGACGACTCGACAGAATCAGGACCATAAAGGCTGTTCACATTTTCAGCTGCCTGGTTTGCATTGTGGTCTTTATTCTACAATATTGCGTATTTTCTCTTGGCCGACGTCCATCTTTGAAATTCGATGAAAAACTACTGAATTAAGTGATCAACACTTTTTCCATTATATTTTTTAGTACAAAATGTCATCTTTCTAACGCCATCACACTACGTAAAAAATGTGAGATATGGATCACTAATGCCATCTATTGCAAAAATAATGGATTCCTTTTTAACTACCTAATATACATCATATAACGGGTTGGCCATATTAGGTGAACCCAAGACGGTTGTATTTCATCACTTTCTGAAGATCAGATCGCGCAAGCAGTCTCCCTGAGTTCTAGTTGCGCAATGTGCCCATTTTTCGGCTCATTTTCCATTGTACGAGGGCATTAACAAAAGTTCGGTCAGTTGGTGACTTTCAATTTGTTTTTGTTAAATCTAAAAATACCAAATCCTTTGCGTTTACTTTATTAGTCTTCCTTTCAAATTTTAGAACGATCGGCAAGATAACTGAGCATAGGTCAGACGAAATACCACCACCAACGCAAAAAGAAATTCCACAAGTGATTCTCTTCGGTGGAAATGATTGCTAATGAATTGGGTTTGAATGTAAATATTAAGTAATCATCTAGGATACACGAAGAGATCTACTCGATGGGTACCACAAATTTTAAATGAGTGCTTTTTGCTCAAATTTTCCTAAACGAATTAAAGAACGGTCAGTCTAGCGACTTTAGTAAAGTCGTTACTAGTGACGAATCTTGGTTCTATAATTATGATCCAGAAATCAATCAGTTGTCCATGGTACGAAGCTCAACAGGAGCAAACCCACCCGTAAAATCTAAGCAACAAAAATCAGCAGCAAAAGTAGTTCGAATTATGTTCGTTGAGAGAGGCATTTACTTTTCAATTAAATCGAACCATAAATACGATTTTTTTTAATAAATAAGTCCCTGGTCCACTTAGCGATAAACCTACCCTGAAATTATAGAAACAAACTGACAAATTTTCTGTATGATCTGCCGGGTAGTTTCGGAGATCACAGAAAACCAACATACAAACAAATCCTAAGAAAATAGAATAAGTTTATTATATTTTGTATTTTATTTGAAGTTTTCATATTATTTCTTGAAAATTTATCTTTTAAATTTCTTCCTGGGATCTATTTTAAAATTTCGCTGTATTACTAAAGTGCTCCCACTGTACCAAGTCTACTATACCATATGTGTTGTGTCTTTAGCAACTTTAATTATTTCTACATTACTGCTTTGTAGAGAGACGTTAAAAATTGTTTAACACCTAGTTTAAGCAATTGCTACTCAAAAGGGAGGGCAATTTATATAGAACCCAAGCACACGCATGCATGTGTGTACATGTGTAGTGTTGGTAAGCAAGTGATTATGTCGACCAGAGCAAGGAAGCAGGTGAATTGTTGTACTGTAATTACGGACAGTGCGCGTCTGGGGTTTGATTATTCCACGTTGACCACTGCACTCGCATTTCATTAAGAAATCGTCGCATTATTGCTGATGTTGTTGTTGTTACTTTAGCTAAATGATGTTGACGAAGACCATGTGCTACCATGCGCCGTACTTGTTATTGCTGCTGTTGACATTGCTCCATTTCCTTTCACTACGACAGCGGCGGACATTCCCAGTGTGGGCTTGTTTTTTTTTTTTTTTTTGTTTCTTTTTATATTTTTGTTGATGTTGTCAGTTCTAACTAGTTGCCGACCGACATTGCATTAGCACCACCATAATGATGAAGCTATTTCTTTTGTCAAACCGCTGCGGGTATGCGAAATTCTAATTTGTGTACATTTTTACTAACCAACATAAGCTCGGTGCGTTCAGTCTCTGAAGAGAGTGCTCCTTCTTTAATGACAATCTTGTATACTTGACATAGTCTAAAGCAGTCTCAAAGGGATATTATTTTACAACAATTGGTATTGGCTCATCTTTTAAGTCTATGGACCTGCCAGTCCCTTGTAATGCCCGATGCCTATTTTTCAGACTTCCTTTAGTACTCTGAACAGCAAAGCATCTAGATGTCTAAGACGAGTCGTGAATAGGGTCAGTCAGAAACAGAAGAGATGTTTCAACGTCTCATTCAAGCCTGTTACACTAGACTTTATACATTCGTCACCACTACTACTGCTCCATTCTTACCGTCTGGAAAAATTGCAATAATCTGGTAGTTTGTAGGATACACTGCTATCTCGCTCAGCGCAAAATATCTCGGCACCCCCCCATCAGCCATTTTTGATGCGACCTTGTAAGTTATCCTGCCACCCTCATTTCATGTGACTTAAAAACCTTCTTTTTCATATAAATGTAGGAGTATGTGCTCTACTTTGTCTACTATTTCTGTACTCATCATAGTTGACTTCGCTGCATAACTTTCTACTGCAATGTGTGGTGGTGTGCAGCCCTTGAGGTTGTCCATAGCTCTCCTGTTAGGCACTAAACCATCATATGAGCAAGATTGGCTTGACTACCCCTATGTAAGCCCGGAGATACGTTCCACATAGCTCCTAGCTTCTTTTGAAATGCGTGAAGAGCCCTAGTGGCGCTCCTCCACATTAAGCTTTCACATCAGCTTGCTGTCCACAATTACTTCCAGGTTCTTGGAAAGTTCCGAATTTTAGGTTCCAGTCCTTTGGGATATGTGGGTTGCCACGCTGGGATTTGGCACCTTCTTGCAAAAATTACGTATTCTTTATATCTTCAATTAAGTTGATAAATGCTGCCCATCGGCATATGACTCCTAGAGTGTTCTCTATCACGTTGTTAAGAGTGGAATGTGAAGTGAAATTAGTCGGGTTTTTATAAATTCATACTGGGTATATGCTCACACACACATTAACTCCACTCAGTTTCTACAAGTATTTGGTCCTTAGTTTCATTTTTATGTATCATTCAATTTGGTTGTGTAAATTCTGCAAGCCATTTTCAGAAGTTATGCGGCGGGAGTCGGTTGTGTGGTGTCCCAAACTGGTTGCCAAAGTCGGCACTATACATACGTATACCATATACAATTTGCCTAACGGTATTTGCAAAATTCCCGGTCACAAGCGACATCATACATATGTATGTTGAGAAATGAGCAGCAATGGTTTAATTGTCCCATCTTAATTGCGTTCTCTGGCAATGTTTAACTTGAATTTTATTTGGCAAAAGCAAAGAAAGAATAAAAAATTTGAATTTATCTACTCGCTTGAGATAATAAATTTTGTGTTGATTTTAGCGGTTACTCTACAATTGGCTTGGGATTGGTGTGTAGCATGAATATAAATGATAAATGGGGGATAGCTTAAGATGTCCACATAGACGATAATGAAGCACTTAGGGTTACCAGAAAGTCTACATGTGATCTGGGTCTTGAGTAATGTCACCGGATATGAAGGATGTTTGATTTTTAGACATGTAGCTATATAACGGCCGGGGTAGCCGACTGGTTATCATCCTGGTGTCGTACTAATCGTCAATTATGTATATATATAAATAATAATATATAATCGGCGCTTTATAACCGCTGTATCGATTTTCGGCCGAACTCCTCCTTCAATTTGTGGTTTTGCGTCTTGATGTTTTTCCAACCAATGGAGGGACATACAGTTTATACCACGCCGCCTCCGAACGGTGGATGATTTTTTACATATAAATAATAATATATAAATATATATATAATTGGCGCTTTGCCTTTATGTTTTGAAATTGAAAATGATTTCGGGAAAGTAACCGCCGCGGCTGGCTAGAACCGAAAGGTCTAGTTTCCGACCATTTTTTGCAGCAATTGGCCTCGCATGCCAGCAAGAACGCGGTGAATATTCTCTTTCAAGGTGTCAATCGTCTCGGGGTGTCTTCGTAGATAAGTGACTTCACACAATCCCTCGTTCCCAAATAACGCCACAGTCCCACTACGGGAGAAAATACTCTCACCATAAGTTTCCTTCATAACATTGATTTTTTCGTTGTCTCGAATTTAAGTACAAAAAAGTCGTTAATCATGGCTCTACACGTATATCACATCAGACAGTAAGTTTTCAAGGATATGTCGGCGAATATCATCACACCAAATGCGATAATTTCGTTATTAACGTACCCGGCCAAATATTGGACGCAGAGCCCGATGCTTCTAGCGAAAGGAACCATTATTTTGGCAAATAAGTTAAAAATAAATTTTAAATGAAATCTGGTTTGAAAAAAGACGTGTTCTTCGGGATATTTTCGAAAGTAGATAGAAGTTTTTTGTCGTAATTATTGAGAGGATAAGGGTTCATAACTTGTCATTATATCGTATTTTTACTTCCATAGAATTTTAAAATTTATTGTAGTAATTCATTTGGCTTACATAAACGATATCCATTAGTAAAAATTAAAGGTATCCTTTGTCGTAAGGCGACTTAGAGAGAACATTTTATGTTCAGTAGAAAAGCTGAGAGATCAAATATCTCTATCAATGACTTTTGTAGAAATAAACTTTCCTAATCAATTGCGAGAGTACGAAGTTTGTTTAAAGAGTATCGCAACCCATACAAACAGATTTCTTCGATTACAGGAGCGTTATGCATCAAAACTTATTCCCACAAGGTCGTAGAGTCAATAAAGAATATTACCTGCAAGTTATGCCCAGTATGACCGAAGAAATCTGCTAGAAATTACGGGTTTTATAGAAGCACAAAAGTTTGTTTTTGCGCCATTGATAGCTCCTCTGCTTACACACGTCGTTGTTTGGGCGGGTGTCAGAGCTAACGTATTCCTTATATCTGACCGACCCCCTGTAACTTTTTGTTTCTAAAACCGTGGTTTGTTTTGAGTATTGGTTTATATCTGGAGATGACTACTCCGAACAAAATTAGTGCGCTTTGGGTACCGCAAATGCTCACGCCACTCGACAAGCAGCGATAATTGGAGAGTTGTAAAGATTTTCAACCGCATTATAATAGTTCATTAAAAATATTCGTCAGTATGATCCCGAGGGAAAAATTCAAAGTTGAAAAGTCGGCGTCGAAGATTATGAGTACAATTTTCTGGGATGGCGAAGGAATATTATTGATTGATTACTGGCCAAAGGGAACTAAAATGAACGGCCAGTATTACGTTAATATGTTGAGTCAGGCGCACGAGGTAGTCGTACAAAAGAGACGTGGCAAGTTAGCGCGTGGAGTGCTGTTTCTTCAAAACAACGCATTGGTTCACACCGTTCGGGTTCGGAGAGTTGCCCTAAAAGCTACTGGATTTACAGAAATTGACCATCGACCTTACAGTCCGAACCTGGCTGCCAGTGACTTTTTCCTCTTTTAAAATAAGAGGACGCAGATTTTCAGACGATAGTGAGATGAAAGCGGCCGTATAAAACCATTTTGAACAGAAATCTAAAGAACATTTTTTAAGTTGTATAAAGGCTCTGTATTCGCAATGTGAAAAGAGTATTTCACTTGAGGGAGGCTATATTGAAAATTAAAAAACATAAAACTATACATTTTTTTTATTAACCACATTAGGTCACGAAAAAGTCACCCACCTCTCGTATTTTTCGTGAGTTTATGTAGAGCTGCTTGTCTACGTAGGGGAGTCCGAGACCATCGACGCCTCGGATGAGAATATTGGGCTTGTTCTTGCTTATATTAAATGATGCTAAAAGTGGTCTAAAATTTTATCTATCGGCTAGAGTTAGTTGCGGTCATTGGTATAAATTTTGGTGGGTCCCTCCCTGCTCCTTCTAGTACTTACTCGTGCTTCGGCTCAAAGTTGAAATATAAATATTTAATTTATATGCCTTTATTTTACACGCGTTTTTATGTTTGTATGTTTGCACTAACAATTCTCATTTTTTCTTTCTTCAATTACAGCATCATCAACTATCAATAAATAACGGCAATTAAGCATAGAGTGACGTAAATAATTTTTCAAATTGCAACAATCAAAGTGAGAAGCAGCAGGTAATGGCACATGACGGCAATTGATGGGTGATGTTTTCCAATAATGCACAACCTTCAAGCTCGCAATACCGTTTTTTTAAGGAAAAAAATTGAATTATTTTTTATATTTATTTATTTAAGTGAAAAAACTTTGTGTGAAAAAAGTGCAAAGTGAAAAATTACAGATTTCAAGCGGACAGCGTTTAGTGTTGGGTGAGAATTTTAATTTTGTAAGTAAATAAACGACACGTGTGTGCAAGATGGCGCACAACACAACAACAACAATTGCCGCCAAAAATCGATTACCAATGCGTATGCGGTCATTTCGTAGCGCCGGATACGGACGAAGGAGCCTACTGAGCTGCACACACTACACACTCCTGTTGGCGACTGCAATTCTGGTCTTAATCAGTGCACATGTGAAGAGCGCGCTGCTTCATGACAATAATGATCATAATAAAAATTATAACAACGGCAACATTAACAACAACAATAGCAATTTCATAAACTTTAACAACAATGATACAAACACAAAGAGCAGCACTGAGCTACCGCCGCAGGAGATCAACAGAACAATGCCACAGTCCACAGGCGCAGCCACAGCATTTACGCCATCAGCTGAGAGATTGCCAGAGCAGGCGCAGCAGGAGGCAGAGTTGGAGGAAATAGAAAGGTTATTGCAACAACAAAAGCAGCAACAGGAAGACATCGTAATTCCTGTGGACACTGCGGTCGAGAAGCAATCTATGATAGAGCTTGCGCACAATGACAATACCCCTGACAGTAGTGGTAATAGTCATAAACAGCATCAGGAGCATACCAATCAATTCAATCAGCAAACGCGGGGGGAGGACAAACAGCACTTGGAGACGCAATTCAAGTTGCAACAGCAAGAGCAAAATGGTCAAAAACATCTTCATAATCATCAACAACATCATCATAATCATCAACAAATCCAACAACACCATCATCATCATCATCATCATCATCAGCATCGTTACATACAGCAGCAACAACAGCAACAACAAGAAATGCTTGAGTCAGAAGCTCCAACACAACCGCAAAAGCCATTTGAATTACTCGAACAGGTACAACACGAACCGGAAGCGGGTGTTGGTGGTTGGCAGCAACGGAAACTCTACGCACACCATCATACACATAATATATTTACCACGCAATTGCGTGGCTATAGCGCCAAACGCCACTACAACAGCAAATATTCCATTGAGGAATTGATGAATATGAAAGTACAACATCGCCTCTCCGATGATATCGACATGGATCCGTGCAAAGCAGGTGAGTGTTGCACAACTATTGCCAACTCAAAAGCGCACACACAGCCGTTTATTTATATAACTATAGGACGTACTCGTATATCTACATTTAAAAACACATTAACAATTACCATTAAAAAGCCACAAATGAGAGGGAGGTTTGAGATTTATAGCGTTTTCCCAGATAACCAATCAGCAGGTTTCCACATGCGGTGCACTGATGCTTCAAAGTGTAATTACTAAAAAACTTAAACTCCTTCTGCTCCTCTCCATCTCTTTTAGAAGTCCTGGAAATGGTGTTATAGAAATTCGTGCTCTGGACAGATCCAAAAAGTCCTACAGCAGTTGATCGATTAGAATTCAAAAACGTTTAAAGTTTCAGAGACATCTCCTTTATGAAAAGTTCAGGGATGGTTTTCTGCAGAATTGTATAGGAATTAGGATATACGGAAATAAGAGACTGTTTGCCTGATAAAACGGCTTCGAATTCGGAATACCAAAATGCACACTGAAGAAAGCAGTAAATAGTCTTAGGATATCTATACATTTTTCAAAATCCATTATCAGAACCTTTAGAAAAAAAAACGGTAGAACGCATCTTGGCAATGTTTTCCCAAAAAAGTTTGCTTAGTTTCTTATGCGAAAGCTCGGTTGAATATTTACAATTTTGCATTGCTCATGAGCTTGCACGAACGAACAACCTGCTCCTAGTACCTGAGAACAATATTCTTTAGGAACCGCCACTATTCGAAAAACCTTCGAATAGTTGTGAAAAGAGTGAATAGATTAGAGCTAAGAAGACTTGTAGAGCTTTCAAGATAACAAGAGCTTTACAAAGAATCCCAAACGAAACTCTTCTTTCAAGAGCTCCACATTTGGTTGTGTGGGTTATCTTTAAAATTTTTCTACGTCCTTGTGCGTGTGTTGGCTTCATTTGTATATTATTAACGTTTTGCGTATTTACAATATTCCTCAAGCCATACGCATATTTTTATACAATTTATTTGCAAAATTTTTTTTTATTGCGTCCGTAATTCAACAACGGTCATTTGCATTTGTGCGCATTCTCATTTTTCCATCTTTCCGTCTTTCTATCTTTATTCGTTGCTTTCATTCATACTACACTCATTCATTCGTTATCATTTGCTGTCGTTTTTTAATAAATTCAAAGTTCAATGTAAGGCAAGGCCAAGCCAAGTCCAATGTGGCTAGCGGCCTGCTACTTTAGGTCGTTGGTGAAGCAATGATGGTGTATTTTGGGTGGCTGCGTTGCGTTGCGTTGCGTTTATTTACTCATTGTTGTTGAGGGTAATTAAAAATTGTCAACGGTTCAATGTAAACTCTGTCTGTCTGCTTTTTATTTATTTATTTGTTTCTTTGATCAACTGCCTTTTGTCGTGGCGTCGTTTAATATTTATTATTTAAGTAGGACAGTTTTTATGCAAAGTATTGTGAATCAAGCAAAAATGAGGTATTAAAATTTCTAAACTCGCAGGGCTGTGCTCTCTTCAGTAGTTCTGCATATTCTGAACGTCAGATATAAGTTTTCAACTCTCATCTCCACGGACGTTTACTTTGGTCTCGAAACCTTCATTCGTGAAATTTTGTGGCATTCTTACGGTTAGCCAGTGTCTCAAGCGTTTCCCACTCACCCAGTTCTCTTTTACTTCAAATTTATTTAATTTCCAAGTTTTGAGTATTTGCAACGAAATTGAGCAAGGCCAGCGCATACATGGATAACTTTTTGGAATTATAGAAATCTTAACTCAATTAAACAACTCAGTCAATAATCGGCACCGATTCTTCTATCGACAATAGCTTGCACCGACATTTTTCCATTGATTGAAGTACTTAGGACGCAGTCCTCACAGAAAACTCTGTGAGAATATGTGAAAGCGGAAAATAGCGTAAGTGCGTTCAGTTGCTTTATACTATATGCTTTATATTCGTACTAACGTAAAATGCGGCGGCCGAGAAAGTCAAATGGTTAGCCTTGTCTGCCACCACTCGAAACGACTGGGTTTGAATCCTGGGCCGACCAACATCCAAAAAAGTATAGAAAAGTAACTTAAATAAACAATTGAGTTAGTTTTTCTAATTGCGGTCGCTCGTCGGCAGGGAATGTCAAGCCCTCCAGGTGTATTTCCGACATAAAAAACTATCAGCCATTCGGAGGCGGCTTAGTATAAACTGTATGTAAAGGGAGGGACCATTTGTTGGAAAAACATTAAGACGCAAAACCACAAATTGGAGGAGGATTTCGGACGAAAATCGCTACAGCGGTTATAAAGCGCCAAATATATAATGTCGGAAAGATAAAGAATATTTACTAAGCTGTTTACCACCATCTTAAATCAGCTGCGTTTCTAGGTTTTTATCTGAATCTAGGAAGAGTGGGGACTTGTAACCCTTAAATTAGATCCCACCAGTGATATAAGATGATAAACTATCAATAAGTCTAAAAGTCTAACCTCTTTCACTTTAATTTCCATATATTGGAATCATCATAATAATGAGACTCCACAATAGCGAAGAAATATGTACGTAAACAATTGAAAAGAAAAATATGTCGACGAACGGTTTACCGAATTATACTAGTCAGTATTTGCTCCTCTTTAGCGAAAGTAATGGAGAGCATATACTCCCTTTCTGTTAGGATTTTTGAACGGTCTTTAAGTAGGTGAAAGCTGCTCACTGCTCAGGAAGATTTTAGTCAAGATCAGGTCTGGCAATTTATAAAACCAGAAATGATGCTCTCCCAGTTAGAACATTCCAGGCAAGCTTGCCGCCGACTTCATGCAAAGTCATAAAATACCAAATGTTAATTTATAGAAGAAACTTGAAACGAAATTTATCATAAACTCGTTCGTATTTATAAGTGTTTATACTTACCTTTAATTGCAAATGTACAAATGTTTTGTAAATTTCAGCATTTATTGTGAAAAAACCTTCTTCGTTCTCTTATATTCTTGGTAATTCCTCAAAGAACTTAAAAGTATGCTCTTACAACTGAGGAAAATATTATACTCGTATGTACTTAAAGCCAAACAAACATCTAGGTAAATGTGCATATACACACACATACACAAACACGTACACCCAATTGTTCTGAAACAATTTGTCGCTGATGATAATGCCACTTGCGGTCTTAACAGTGTCGCGCGCCTGTAAATATGCAGTCAATTCATATTTCAGAATTTCAACTTCTTTAGCTTTGTGGCATTGCTTGCATTCATTGCTCGGTTGAGTTCCGCTTTTCAAATTGTGCGCCTTTTTGTCACTCATTTGCATAAGCTTTGAAATGCTCTTTATATTAATACCTATAACGTTAGTTTGTGTGCCTATGTGCTTGCTCTTCTGTACGCTTCTGTGCGCTTCTGTACGCCTATACTTGCTTTGTTTGCTTGCATGTTTTCCTACAAAGCTGCAATTTGCATTTCACTTTCACCCATCGCAATGAGAAAATGCTTTGCCTAGGCGTTTGCTTGTTGAGAGCATTTGACGGCACGAAATATATAGTTGAATCAGTGTTAGCTTATGATATTTTAATAAGTTAATGAAAAAAAGAAAATAAAGTAAAGTAAAATAACATAGAAAATTAAATTAAATTAAAGAAATAAAATAAAATAAAACAAATTAATGCCAAATATAAAAATTAAAAAGAAAATTTATTAAATTAAATTAAAAAGACTAATATGAAACAATTAAATAAAATAAACGAAACAAATTAAATTAATATAAAATAAAATGAAATAAAATAAAATTAAATTAAATAAAAGAGAATAAATAAAAAAATAAAACAAAAGAAAATAAAATAAATTAAAACCAAATAAAATAAAATATAGCAAAGTAAAATAAAAATAAAATAAAAACATAAAGTAAAAACACAAATAAAATAAAATAAAAAATACAAAATAAAATAAAATAAAATGTAAAAAAAATTAAATTAAATAAAATAAAATAAAATAAAATAAAATAAAATAAAATAAAATAAAATAAAATAAAATTTAATATATGAAATAAAACAAAATAAAGTAAAATGAAATAAAATAAAGTAAAATAAAATAAAAAATTACAAAATGAAATAAAATAAAATAAATTAAAATAAAATAAAATCAAATAAAATAAAATAAAATAAAATAAAATAAAATAAAATAAAATAAAATAAAATAAAATAAAATAAAATAAAATAAAATAAAATAAAATAAAATAAAATAAAATAAAATAAAATAAAATAAAATAAAATAAAATAAAATAAAATAAAATAAAATAAAATAAAATAAAATAAAATAAAATAAAATAAATAAAATAAAATCAAATAAATAAAATAAAATAAAATAAGATAAAATAAAATAAAATAAAATAAAATAAAATAAAATAAAATAAAATAAAATAAAATAAAATAAAATAAAATAAAATAAAATAAAATAAAATAAAATAAAATAAAATAAAATAAAATAAAATAAAATAAAATAAAATAAAATAAAATAAAATAAAATAAAATAAAATGAAATAAAATAAAATAAAATAAAATAAAATAAAATAAAATAAAATCAAATAAAATAAAATAAAATAAAATAAAATAAAATAAAATAAAATAAATAAAATAAAATAAAATCAAATAAATAAAATAAAATAAATTAAAATAAAATAAAATAAAATAAAATTAAATAAAATAAAATTAAATAAAATAAAATAAAATAAAATAAAATAAAATAAAATAAAATAAAATAAAATAAAATAAAATAAAATAAAATAAAATAAAATAAAATAAAATAAAATAAAATAAAATAAAATAAAATAAAATAAAATAGAATAAAATAAAATAAAATAAAATAAAATAAAATAAAATAGAATAAAATAAAATAAAATAAAATGAAAAAAATAAAATAAAATAAAATAAAATAAAATAAAATAAAATAGAATAAAATAAAATAAAATAAAATAAAATAAAATAGAATAAAATAAAATAAAATAAAATGAAAAAAATAAAATAAAATAAAATAAAATAAAATAAAATAAAATAAAATAAAATAAAATAAAATAAAATAAAATAAAATAAAATAAAATAAAATAAAATAAAATAAAATAAAATAGAATAAAATAAAATAAAATAAAATGAAAAAAATAAAATAAAATAAAATAAAATAAAATAAAATAAAATAAAATAAAATAAAATAAAATAAAATAAAATAAAATAAAATAAAATAAAATAAAATAAAATAAAATAAAATAAAATAAAATAAAATAAAATAAAATAAAATAAAATAAAAAGAAATAAAATAAAATAAAATAAAATGAAATAAAAAGAAATAAAATAAAATAAAATAAAATAAAATAAAAAGAAATAAAATAAAATAAAATAAAGTAAAATAAAATGAAATAAATAGAAATAAAATAAAATAAAATAAAATAAAATAAAATAACTTAGCATTGCGTTCAACCAAGACCCGAAATGAATTTTTCTAATAGCGGTCGCCCTTTGGCAGGTTATGTCATGCCCTCCCAGTGTAAATATTTCTGACATGAAATACAAGCTCCTCATAAAAATCCATCGGCCGTTCGGAGGCGTAGTATAAACTGTAGGTTACTCTATTTGTTGAAAAAATTACAAGACGCGTACCATAAATTGGAGGAGGAGCTCGGTCGAAAATCGCTTCAGTAGTTACTATACTCATATATATAACTACATCTATACTTTTCTTTACTTTATTCAAGCATGAGCATATGTATACATTACATAATATATTACAATAAATGCATTTCAGTGAAACATTGTTATACAAAATACAAGTATTCACTGAGTTTGGTGTCTATATTGGTATGTATAATTTAAAATAGTGTATGTATTGAATTAAATATGAGTACATACACGTATGTGCATACTTTTTCATATAAAACTTTATTTAAGGATAAAAAAAACTTGATTTCATAACTAACTTTCGTTTTAATAAGCACACATTTTCATGCATTTCAAACTTTTCAACGTTATTATTCAAACTGAAAGCATCACCGATTTTCATACATATATATGTGCATATGTACATACGTGTACATGTATGTACGTACATAGAACAACATGAGTTAAATAAGCCGCTACCACACATTAACATGGAACAAAATCCACAACCTCCTACTTCCCCCCACAAAATTTCTGCCACTTTAGGCATACACACACACTCGTATATGTACGTGAATTTGCATTGGAAATAAGCTCGTAAGTGCAAAAAATAATAAGACGAGGGAAAAAATTAAAATCAAACAGTTGAAAAAATCTGCAAATGTTGTTCAGATTTTCGTTCTAAATTGATTGAAATTTTACTGCAGAAAATTGTGAATTTGTTGCTGATAAATGCTTTCGCTATCCGATTTATCCAGATATACTGGCATGCATATACGAGTATAGGTATGCATTTGTAAAACCTTAAAATCACACATTTATATCTTCTTTTATCTATACTTTACCCCAGTTTTGATAAATGTCCTTCAAAACTGCTTTAATTTGTATGCAGGTACGCTCGTTTGAGTAGGAGAGCAATTGTGTCACAAATCGATTATGAGGGTTGCAAATTGCTATAGAAAATGTAAAAGGTTTAAAGTTCTATTATTCTGACATGAGAAATGAAAATAATTATGCATTGTTGTAGATCTTTTGTTCTATTGTAAGACTACAACATTATTTAAGTTGTGCAAGTTTTATCTAAATTAAACATTTTCATCATAGAAACATTCCACGAAAATTTCACTGAGTTAAAATGTTTATAATACTTGTATACTAATGAAATGTAGAACAAAGTTCTCTAGACTGATTAATTGTGGGTTTAATAAATATTCGATGATGATGAACTCCAAAGTCTAATCTATGGTATGGGCTCTTTAGCCCAGATCTAAAGAACCAAAAAAAAAGCTTAAACTGTTGTCTTACCTACTGAACTCTTCAAATACGTTGGCGAACAACCGACAAAGTGTTGTCTATTTTATAAAAAAAAATGGTGGTAAATACCTTTTAAAGTGGTATGCCTTCCATCTTGGAGGTCTTGGTTCGATGTTGTCCTGTTGTCATAGACCTTATTTTGCCGCAAAGGAAGAAGTCGCAAGATGTTAAATCACATCCGTGGCCTCCGTTGCCTCTTCGAGAGATAATAATACGGTCTCCTGACCCTGAGTTTTCCCTTAAAAGATTAATGATTTTGTTTCTTTGTTCAGAACAATATCATCCAATTTCGGCCATAAAATATCAATTATCTCTCGATAGCGTAATCCATTCATTTTCGAAAAAGTAAGGTCCAATGAGCCCGCCGGATCATAAATCGCACCAAACAGTTGCACGTTGAGGATGGAAGGCTTTTCAACAATAAATATTAGGTTTTCGGAGCACTAGATGCGACAGTTTTGCACGTTCAGATTACATTATAGCTTCAGAAGTGACATTTACCGGAATAACAGGCTATTCAAAATAACATCTCTTATTGGAAAAGCCTTTATATATTGTCCAGGGGTCCTTCACAAAATAATAAACACAAATGGAGTTTATTTTAAATTGTAGCACACGTCCGTCTATGTACGCCCCTGCCTCTAAATAATGGTGAAAACAATTGTAAAGAAGGGGAATTGCACCTCGATCTGACGTCCCTAGAGGGGAGTAGTCTCACAATCTCTAAATACCTGATCTTATGTAAAAGTGGGAGAGAAAGACGGTATCTCCTCAACTACTCCTGATATCTAGAACATTGAGTAGAACTTAACCTATTCATGCTCAAGCTACCTCACACTGCAGCAGTCGACTCTTGGCCCCAGTCTACTTGGTCTAGTGGTGGTATTTTATACAATTGACTTTGCAGCGGGCAGTTTTTCTCTGTTGATGCGTGTCTTAGGTTGCTACTGTGTGATATATATTGTTGTTACAATGATATATTGTTCTACTACATATATGACATGATATTTTGATGTGATACGACAATTTTTTGGTATTATTGAGCGAGCTTAAAAGCATTGACCTTGGGCCCATTAAAGTATATTCCCTCAGGAATTCTCAAGTTGAAATTCTGATCTAAACTAAAGAGTGAGCAACACATCGTTTGATATTTTATCTATAGCTTATTTGAGCTTCGAAATCTTTACTGGCATTTGTTGATATGACAAATATTCAGTTCAAGGTTTGGGATATACGTAATAATTAAATTTACGTTTGAAGGATAGTTTTGTGCAAAGATTGCCGAGCTGGGTTTTAGTCGGACAAAACAATTCGTGCTCGTACAATGCCATCAGAAACTGTTGTAACTCAAAGTGTGCTCGAACAGGCATCAACGTCAAGAATTAAAGAGTTTGCGTACTATTTTGTGAAAGGGTTTGTATAAAGACCTTGGTATGAAGGCTTGTAAAGTACAAAAACATTATGTTGCCGAATTTTTTTCGTTGTCGGCAATGCCTTCGTTATCGTGTCATGCTCAAAGATTGGCGTTAAGGGCCACAAATCCAAATTTATAATCAATATCTTGCGCTCTTTGTTCGAAAATCTCATAATAAAGCTCCGTTGGACTATTTTTTATGGGGTTAAAAGGTACGATAACTAACTAGAGACGATTCATGATTCGAAACACGAAATTGAAGCCATAGGAAGTCAAACAATCGAAATGGTGTTGAAATCGGGTCGATAGACAGAACAGAATAGGGAAAAAGGCAAATATAGTAAAGACAAAATCCTTTATACCTACATCTTTTTCAATAACAATTTTAATTTTTTAGTTCGCCCCCCACCATCCTTCTTAACTTCATCATCGGTGATTCATTTTTTACACCTCAGCTCTGTTTTCCACAACAGGTAGTAATCATTCGGGACCAGATCTTGACTGTAGGGTGGGTGCTTTAAAATATCGAACCCTAGCTTATGCAGGGCAGCCAGCGCGACGCTGTTGTTTTTGGCGAAGCGTGAGTATTATCGGCATTCATCTTGCGTTGACCTTAATCATGCCAAGACGATCGTCCACCATCGTTCAACCATTTCAGCGAGTTGTTTCTTCTTTTCTCAACTCTTTGGATCTGGCATGGTCACTTCGATGCTCCTGCCTCACCTCGGGTTGTCTTTAAGCGATTGCCTTCCTTGTTGAAATAAACTGTGCCACCTGCTGTGCCTTGTGGGTTTTCCCGGACAAGAGTAACCGTAAACCATTGATATCTCATTCATTATATTATATACCTATAGCAACTAATTTTTCTTGTTTGGTAAGGCGAAACATTCCTAATGAGACCAATCACCTCCCTACAATCCACTCATTTCGCGAATATTAAAAACCGTTAGAGTCACCTTGGGGCTTATGGGAAATTCGTGATGTTGGCATGGCCAGGTTACTCATACGCTCTGACGAACCTCTAAAATCACAATTTGTTGACTACACAGCCTAAAGCAAATATGAACAAAATAATAGCAGAAAGTATTTTCCAATTGATACTTAAAAATTTTCTAATTAATTCTAAAAAAATTCAAACATTCGGAGGTCATTGATCTCGAATCTATGATCGATTTTAATGCAGCATTAAGGTCGAGTACAACAATTTTATGAATTGTAATGTTAATTGCTTTCGTCGTTACAAATTTAAATGCTCAAGTAAATAATGCAAATAAAACTACACTTATTAAATTTAAATAGTAATCGTATTTACAGTTATCTGCGTATAATACATACATATGGATGCATGGCAATGCAAATACGATCACACTCTAAATGGAAATGCTTTTGGAAAAGGGCATTAGTACCATATGCTTGCTTGTCGGAATGCAGTATACAAAAACATTAACAATATCTATACATTTAGACATATATATACCTATATACAAACATATGTGTATAAGCACAAATGAGTCGCTACATTTGCATTTGAATTTGCTTTTGCATTACGTGCATTTTTCTGTTTGCTTCCCATTGTATGGAGAGTATTGCGGTTGGTCGTGGTTAGTTGTAATAACAACAGCTAGTCTGCATTGTACTGACAACAGTGTCGACAACATTTACAACTACAAGCAGCATGTGGAACAATAAATAATGGATATTATCAGTCGGACAAAATGCTATGGTGAATTGTGTCCTAAACAATTCTATTCACATTTATGTATGCACAACACATTTATGTTTGATTTGAATGTGTAGGTGTGTGGGTTATTCACTCATTCTTATATGCCACAATAGCAAAGGCTTTTATACATTCACACTAGGGTCAGCCAAAAACTAGCCTATCGCTTTTATGACATGCATCAAATTCTATCATAAACGGTTCAAGAAATATGATAATTTTAAATAAATTTAAGATTTTTTAGACATTTCGATTTTAACGTTGCAATACTTATTTCGGAGTTGGTCTTTTTGACAGTTGTTAATTGATTTTTACTCGGTTCGGTTTGCGATATCATAATGAACAGACTTACTCCCTAATAAGGATGCAAATCGTAGAAATTGATTGCCAAAGTAGTATGTGGATAAAGCGCATTCTCAGAGACACCGAACAGTGTGCACCGCAGACGCTATCGCTGCTGAGGAGTATATAAACGAAGAAGACCCGAATAAGTCCATTTGTCATTCCGCGGAGCTATAGGAGCTGGCTATTGATTTCGATTTTAACAAGAAAATTTTGTTCAGCAATGAAGCTCGCTATTGGTTAGAGTGATGATAATCTACATTCTGATATCTGAAAAAGCCACTGTTTGGTGTGCTCTATGGACGGAGGGAATCATTAGTCCATATTTCTTCAAAAATAAAGCCTGTTACAGTCAATAGGAAATCAGATGATTAATGACTTTTTCGTACCTGAATTGGAGGAATTACATGCCATATAGCCAACCACACGGAGTAAACTTTTGGTGAGCGCTTTATCTCGCGTCGTGGGCCTGTGTCTTGGGCTCCAATATCGTGCCATTTAACACCAAGTGAAGTAAGTGTGAAGTCGGTTATCTACGCAGAAGAACCCGAGACGATTGTCGCTTTGGAAGTTAATATTCGGTGTGTTATTGCGAACGCACGGCCCCAATGCTGCCAGAAATGGTCAAACATTGGTCTTCTCGGCTGGAATTTTTCGAGCCATCCACGGCCCGTACCTTTATAATAAAGTTAAATTCTTGTCCATAACGTTAAAATATTGTATTTCTTCTTGAAAACCAAATGTTCAAAAAAAGAACACACTTTACCTTAAGCGGGTCAAAAGTTATGATAATCTTAATGATAGAAGATTTTTTTTTTGTGTTTTTTATAAATCACTTTGAAATTGAGCAAAAACTTCTCACCCTAATGTACACATATGTTAGCATAACGTAGAGTGTGTACGTTTGTTTAGAGTTGTAAATGGATTACCCTCTCTAAGCATTTTCTAATATTTGTGCGCTTTTTGCATGCTTACTTGTCTGCTTATTCCTACTTGTTCTCCTCATCTCCTTTTAATCTGGTTAAGGGAAGTTGTTAGAAGTTTCCGTTTTTTTTTTGTTTATTCTCTTGGTTTATTTTTTTTATTGTTGACATTATTATGTTTCTGTTGTAATTTAAACAGAACACTTTTAAGCTACTCATACTCATGAGCGCTTGGCGTGCTTGATAGCTACGTCCAAGTAGTATTCGCTTCCAGATGGTGCTCTTAAATCTTCATTGCTGTTTATGAAATTATAAATAATCCATTTAAAGTGTTTGTAATATGAGTATGTTTATAAACATTTCAATTTAAAAAAATAAAAATTTTTGTTTTGAAAACCTCGAATATGATTAATTTGTTCTCGAGTGTTGTGAGGCTCTACCTGGAATGCGGCCAAATTAGGGAATGTTTCAATCCAGAAGAATTAACATATAAAAAATAAAATTGGATATTTTTGTATAAAAAATTTGTGGAAGTAACGCTGAAAGCATAGCCTGAAATAAAATTTTTGACAAAAGATTTGCTGCAACTTAAATCGAATGCCAAGTGAACTCAGGTCACTCTCCACTTGATCCTTCCAACGGAGTGGAGGTCTTCCTCTTCCTCTGCTTCCACCAGCGGGTACTGCATCAAATACTTTCAAAGTAGGAGTGCTTTCATCCATTCGGATGACATGATCTAGCCAGCGTAGCCGCTGTGTCTTTTAAAATGACTTAGGCTGTATAAAAAATATATTAATATCAGACTTTTGTGAATCAAAGTGCTAAATTAATAATGCAAGTTTCTTATATTTGAAACTCAAGAATTGTTTAAACAACTTAAAATGGCGAAAGTATAGTGATTAAGTCTTAAAAAGGTAGCGGCCTCACGTTGAAACCAAAATATCCGCGGAATGAGAAGGTTGGGGAGGGGGACTAGGTTCGTTTGGATTGTAACGTGTTTACTGCCTCTTACTTGGTATAAATACGAGGTTTCATTATTATTATTAGTCTTCTTGTCAACCAAGCAAAGTTTCAAAGTTCCTTACCAAACAAAAATCAGTGCGACCATAATGAAAAAGATATCATTGTCTCACAGTGATGTACAAATGTTATAGTTTATTTAAACAAATAAGAGAATTCCTTGAAGACCACGATAGAAATTTTCCAAAAAGTTGAAAATATTTTCCTAGACGATGCTCGACTATAAAAGAAACAACTCGCAGAAGTGATTAGAGTATTCGATACAAGCAAATTTTAAAATCCTTCATGATCATCTTGGCATGGCTAAGGTCAGCGCACGATGGGTGCCAAGAATTTGCATGCCTCCCAAAAACAATGATCACAAGAGCAGCGGTGCGTTGGCTGCTTAATCAAAAGTTGAATCAAAGTCCAAACCTAACACCGAATGATTATTACCTGTTTCCGGAAATGAAAAAAGATATTACGATCGTTTGTATAAAAATACGCATATCTCGAAAAGTTACCAACCGATGGACTTGATTGTTTCTATTGTTTCTGGAAAGTTTTAGAATTATTTGGAAAATTTTTTTTTATTGTTCGATTTACTTTAAATTTGGTGCATGTATGGCTTTTTGATTTAATACACATATTCATAATTCGTTTAAGTCAAATTTTTGGTTAACAGCGAAGAAGTGACTCACACATACAAAAAAGTAGTTACCCTCTAGGGGAAAAACACCAAGTATGCAAAAACTCTAGTTAAATAATAGTATTTTGAAGACGATATCATACCAGTTCATTATTTGGAAAGAATTTCACCGGTAACGGGATAAATAATTATTTCCACCACCGTTTGTTGTTGTTTGAATTCCATTCTCCGCTGTATTCTATTGAAGCGCGCAAAATTACTTTGTTCTTTACCATACATCATAACGACAACCTAGTGGCTAGAGGTCTTCACTGTGGTGCGTGATGATATATGTTCGATTCTCGTAGCCAGAAATCTCAATTTTATTTTATTTATTTTTTTTATTTTTATTCGTGAAGTAGAAATTCAACATGCCTAAATGAACTAGTATACAACAATTACACAAAGAAGCTGATGCATAGACAACTATCAGCTCGTAGGACATGCCAGTTGCTCACATGGAAAATAGATGGAAGATGAACTAGTTGGTGTAAAAATTTCAACTAGTTGGTTTCTAGAACCTTACAGGGTAGATGATAATAGCCGTCTTCGATTCGCCAAGACTTAAAGAACAATGAATCAAACAAGCAACTGGTATACAAAAAAAGTTGTCAACAATCAGTTTTGTTTAGCAGTAACTAATCATTTGTTTTGTAGACACAACACAAACAAATAATATTTCAGAAAATGAAAAATTAGCACATTCACATACCCATTTTGCTTCTTCCTTTAGTGGAGCTGGATGCGTCCATATCTTACGCTTTCTGTAAAAAAAAGGTTTGTTAAGTTATAGTTCAAAATAATCAAAATAATTTATTAAACACTTACGATTTATCTTTGTCTGCCATTTTCAATATGGAACTCTTGTTGGAATTCATTTTATGTTTATTTCGCATTTGGACAATAACAATAACTAAACTGGTATAAATTCTGCAAATAAAACTTGGCAACATTCTAGCTGAGCGGTTATACCAGCTTTTATTCTCGCCGAAATTTTTCCTTGCGGATTTAGAAAACCGCTAAAAAAATCTGCCAAATCTAAATGAACAGATAGAATGATTTTTATTGTGTGTTATTGACATTTGATAATTTGGTAAGGTTGAATTTTGCTTCTTTAGGAGGGACAATTTACGCTCTGTATTAGGACCACCTCCTGTCGTATTTTCTGACCTTCAAATTTTTAGCCGCACGTATTTCTTTTCTTCAGCCCACACTTAAAAGTAAAATACGTACTTAAAAACCGCCTTTTACTGGAAAAGAAATTTTACATCCTCTCCACAATATTTTGTACAGGTATTTAGTTCATAATTCACCTTCTTCCAAAATTGGTTTAACTCCTCCTTATTACCCTTAAATAATCATCGAGCTATTATAGCCTGTTGAGTTTCCATTAACAACTGTGGAACTGTGTTATACGTAAATACTTAAATTTTTTATAAAAACTCCCAGAAAAAACTCTCGCAAAATATTGAAATAATCCGAATTTTTTTTTTGCATTGGAATTTTTCCCCATTTTCGAAGTTTGTTTAGAATGGCAACAGAGAGAGGAAAAATCCGCAAAATTTGTATAATAGGAGAAGAAGAAAAAGTGCAAAATCTCCGGGGGAATTTTCATTTAGATTTGGGCTGATGTCCATACTCTCTGGTGTTCAATTTAACTCGATAACCTTTCACGTACAAAATATAGCGAGCAGAGAAGTGAATCAAAGACGGCTTATATAACAAAAATCTTAATATCTTGACTTAGATGATCCGTTCTTTGCAATACCAATTAGAATAAAAATTGGACAAAATATAGAAAGCCAAAGCAACGTGCAGCCGGGTCTGCTAGAATTTCGGAGGATATTTTTTCTCATTTCTGAAAGAATATAATTATACAAGATATATAGGTACATAATAAATGGCTATATTTGGAGAGCATATAGGAATTTTTTCGTCCAAAAATTATTGTTATTTATCCCGTGGCGGCGGTCGGTCGGAGTCGCTTTAAAAAAGTGTCGTATTGCGGTGTGTAAAGCCTGGCCTCAAAATCTTATCTGAGGTAAACAATTTGAATTTATTTATTTAATACTATATTAGCTTCTTGGGCGGATGAATGAAACTATGTTGAAAAATATGCTATTTGTAATTTTTGGCGCGGTTTTGAATTCGAAGGTACCATTTTCACATAAAAAATCAGAATATTATTGCCTGTAATAATAGTAAAAAAAAAAATTTATGTAAAAGCAGTCGTTCATTCGCAAGTATTTATTGTATGAAGTTTGTGTGTAAAATTTCATTAAGATCGGAGCATTACTTTTTGAGTTACGTAACGCCCCGACTTGAAAAAAGTAGTTTTGAGAAAAACGCGTCGAAAGTTTTAAAAGCAATTGAAATTGTCTTAAGCACGATTACGAGACAATCGGTATCTCAGCGAGTTTTAGTCCGATCGACATGAAATTATCACAGAATATTCCTGGTATTTTGTACTTTTATATAAAAAATTATAGAATTTTTTTTTTAAGTTGCAAGCCATCTAGCTCCTTAAAGCTAATAACTCTAAGAACCACATAAACAAATTTTCTTAGGCCTGGGGGATTTTTGTGTGAAAATAATTAGATTATTGAATAGCCACATAAATAGGTATTTATATAAAAAAATAATGCAATTGGGCTTTACAATCGCTAAAACAATTCAATCGAGCTAAACCTTCAACTTGTGGTATGCCTTTTGATGTTTTCCCACCAAATGAAGGGACCTACAGTCTATCACAAGTCCCCAAGAGCGGACGATGGATTTTTATGAACAGCTTTTTACTTCATGTCAGTAATACTCTCGAGGGCGAACGCAATTAGAAAAACAAACTTGATTTTTTTAAATAAAATTTATTTTCTTTAAGTTTGAATAATAATCGGGACAGAAGTCGAACCCTGATCTTTTGTAATGTAATAGGCATTACTAACCACTAACCACTACATGCAATTTGATTAAGAATAAAAAAATTATAACAGTTATTAGTAAAATATACACGTTTTTCATCATTGTTTTTTTTAACATTTTCTAGAGTTCTGAGAAACAAAATTTTATGTTGCAACATAAAGAGAAGTTTATAAACTCTTTGCACTTTTGTGGCATTTATCCAATCCACCCACACTCTTATTACACATACACGTATCAGCTAGTGTGTACATACGTGAATGGTATTCGTATACAGGATTGTGAAGTTTTTTTGTCAACCGCCACATGCCAATGGACAGTTGCTTTTTCGATAATAGGAATAATAGGAAGACAACATAAAGTGCCTCAGGTGTCTTATGTCTGACATTGCTATTTGTGCAATTGCTTCTTATATACGTGTATGTGAATGTAATTTATTTATCTGCCATAAATATGTACATATAACAATAAACAAACGATTTAGATTTTAGCTTGTTTTTTGATTTGGCTTTCGGTAATTTCACTGCGTAGTGATTACTGGTTATTAGAAAATAAGTATTTTGCTGATGGAATAGACTAAATACATATTTAGTTATCAAAGCGTCCTTCATTGTATTGTCTTAGCAGAGCATTATTTTAATTTTATTTTAATTAATTAATTAATAAATCCATAATTAGCTAACAAATTCAAAAAATCCAAAATTTTATACATGTAAATCAGAGCGTAAGAGATTTTTGATTCTCGATTTGTTGTATGCAGAAGCGCTTTTTGAAGGGTTAAAGAGTTGGTCCAAGTGAGCGCTGGTTGCAATAAAATCCCCACCCATATTCATGTACAGGCAGTCGAACCACTTATCCAACTTTGAAGTGTGAGTTGGCGAAAAATTTGCACCATTTGAAAGCTAGTAAAAATGGATCATACCAATATCGTGTATTTTTATGTTTGAAGGCGCTGTCATATTCATATCGATTGCAACTCATAGTAATAAGCCCAATATGGTTGTGCGTATGGGTGGGCTCATTTTTTGGTGTATGCTCTACGAAGACAAAGTGACCATTTATTGTGGCTGTAACTCTATTATTCTCGACATATTTAATAAATCCTTTGTACTGGTTATATTCAGTTGGATATGGACTCTTTGTTCAAATTGCCAGTGAAATGTTTCCTGACAATTTCCAGCAGACACATTATCACTTCCGCTTTCGATACGTCAAAATGTTCAACTGGTCAAATGTTCCTATGGTCAGGAACACATATTATGACGTTGTTGAGTTGACCTACGATCAAGCTTAGCGTCTCCCTAAATTATCATTGTCGACGACAAGGCCATCAATGCCGCTTGGCTATCCGTGTTAGTAGCTGCCTTCTGTATCCTCCAGTAGTTATTCCTTAAGGCCCTACAGGCCATTCCTATACATAGTACTTCCCATTGTATGAAGCTTGCTGCTTAGTAGACGCTAAGATAGATAAATCTTCGGTTAATACTCCCGGGTCTCCTCGCTCCCCGAAATCTCTTCTGAATCTACCTGTCTCTCTATTAGAAATACACCCAGACCTTCACCTTCTGTCGAAAGATAGTATTTATGGTAGATATTTAGAAAATTAAAAACTTTCTATAATTTTTTTGAAGCTAGTTAGTTTGTTCTAATCCTGTTAAAGCTGTCCGAAGAAATTTTTCTCGAATTCTGTGTTAATTCATTCTTTTTTCCATTTCTTGATTAATAAAGTAGTAAACATTTTTTTTTTTTTGTAAGCTATTGTAATGGCCGCCCCGGGAGCCGGGTGGTTAGCATTGCGTATTGCCAATCGGAAGGGTCGGGTTCAAATCCTGTTGTCGTACGCATCCAAAAAGTTATAGAAATTTAAGCCGAGTGTATTTCGGACATGAAATAAAGCTCCTCATAAAAAATCATCAGCCGTTTGGAGGCGGCTTAATTTAAACTGTAGGTCCCTTCATTTGTTGGAAAAACATCAAGACGCAAAACCACAAATTGGAGAGGAGCTCGGCTGAAAATCGCTATAGCAGTTACAGAGCGCCAATTATATATATGGTACATAAATATATATGGTATATAGTAATGGTTCTTTGAAAAACTCTTAATTTAGGTAAAAAGAAATAATGTAAGGACGTAATAATAAAAAACTCGTCTAATTGATAGAACAGTTGCCATGATGAGTACCTCAACAAAGGCCTTAAGCGTCGTCCTTGACAATAGGCCAATTAACATACAACTCCCGTCCCAAAATTTTGTTGGACATAACGGACAACGTCTTTCTGGTAAACAATTAAGCCTCTATTTAGGAAATCAAGCATGGATAGTAAATAGGCCAAACTGTTACTTGCATTAAACAAAAGAGAACTTAACATTCTTATGAGCATTTTACCTGAGATACACCTCCATAAGCTAGGTAAAGTATAATCGGCTGTAGACAAAGCATACACAGGGAAGGATGTTTTGCTGGAGCCCCACCTTTGTGAGTGTCCGGCCTTCAGCCGATTGAGACGTCACATCTTACACAATGCATCCACAATGCACCCTACTGCAACCTCAGGGAAGCTGAAAAAATTTATAAAGTCAAACGAACTTTTAGCAAATGCCCCAACTGAGAACACACTGAGCTTTCTTAATGGCTTGTGGTCAGGTACTCAATCCCCTTCATTCAACCAACCAACTACCCAACCAAGGTGACGAAATGACATCAAATAGATTTGTTTTCCTACAAATATAAATGCGATGACTCACACTCTTTACAGCAGGCAGGAAAACACAATTCATTTTCTGTATAAAAATATACACAAAAGATTTAAAAAACATGTCTACATACCTATATAGGTATATGTATACATATAAGTATATATTTTATACCCGAGCATATGTTAATGATAAACTGAAATGCAGAAATGAAAGTCATTTCCATGCAAAAGTGCCGAGCGATGATGGGTGAGTGAATTTTCAGAGATGCGCCGCAGTCTACCACACAATACAACAACACACAAAACAGATAAAATATAACAACATGCTAACAAAACGATGACGATTGCAGACTGGGACGGTGCTATGTACATACCTATGTATATTTGTATGCGTGTATATAAGCGCCAATGCCTGGTGCCTGCTGACTACATGATATTCGCAAAGGTGCTAAGAGTGAGGTACCATAAATTGTTTGCCCTCTGGGGTGGGTGTGTGTTTGTGTGGTCGATTTATAAATAAACGCCGCCAGAGACACAATTTAATTCGCACTGGCGCGTGCCGCGTGTCGCCATACCATTTCATATTATTTCACTTCCCCACTTCTTTCTGCAGACGTACTACGTGCATACGAGTACCATACGTGTATGTGTGTACACATGTCTTACATCTACATCTCGTGAGTGTTTTGACTGTTGGCTTCTGGCTGCTGGACGCGAATTTTTTATTTTATTTGCTTTTGCTTTGGCTGTGTGCAAAGCCTTTGTATCGAGTCTGTTGCTCCTTTGGCGTATGCACTACACTACAGGCACAAAAGCAACAACAACAACATCAATAAAAACAAAAATATCGGCGAATATCTTCGCAATTATCTGATGGCAGTGCAAATACTTGTATGTATGTAGGTATGTATGTGTATATGTATGAATATGGATGTTTGTTGCAATGTGCATTTATTCACGATACTTCAGAAAGATACCTACACATATATACGAACGTAAGAGTATGTACACGTATGCATATGCATGCGCTCGTACAGGCGCTAGCATTTCAAGTGACAGCATGAGTGCGTTTCCTTTTTCACAGTTGCCACACGAAAGGGCAATATTCGATAGGAGTGCACTCGAGCTCGATGAGCTAAAGTTTATTGAACTCCACTCGACTCTGCGAAAAGAAATAAAAAAAGTAAACGGAGAATTAATCGTGAAAAGTGTGAGAAAAGTTCTATGAAGTGCAGCTACCTTTTATCGCTTTATACCTATACTAGCTTTTACAAAAAAAAAAAAACTTTCTCTTTGCAATGCCGTGGGCTTATACCCATCATTAACCAAGGCCGAGAAAAGTTATTTTGTCAAAAGAGTATTAAATTATTCTATTGGAAATTTGCGTCCAGTTGTGGTTTGAGAATACCCTCTAGACGGTTTAGTAGGGCAGAAGGATATCTTCTCAATCTATACAGACGCAGGGTGGGTGCGGTAGTAGGTATACCCCGATAATCTCAAATTCTTAATCTCTTTGCTTCTACGCGGAAATACTAGGTAGAGAAAAGACCTGCAGAACTCTAATGGATTACTACACGAGGATACAGAAGACCGCTACATGTTCGTATACTGCCAACCAGGTGTCACTGATAAATCAAGATGCAGTTAATAATTGCAGGAATGCTCTAAGCTCGCTAGCAGGTCAATTATCCAGCTTCTTTCTTCATAATATGGGTTTCCGGTTAAACGAAAGTTTTCGGTATTAAAAAGCGAACGAGTTGGCTAAGTTAGAAGCATCTCTAGACAAAACTAAAACTACGAACGATAAGGAGGAAGCTTCACTTGCAATTTGAAGAAAAAGCTCTGCACAGATTTAAATTTTTTTCTAACTTGACATGATCAGAGCTTTAAATAAGACGGAAATAGTGTATATACACTAACAGCCACAATACCAACTCACTGGCCTTTCGGAGAAAATTCATCAAAACTGTCTTTGTCATATAATAGCCATTGACGAAGCTGCGAGTTAAAAGAGAAAAAGAAAGAGGGAAAAGAGAATAATGTCTTACGGCCTTAAAAATCATAGTGGACTCAGCACACCATTTGGAATCGAGACCTGAAACCCCTGAGGCAGCACTTCTACAACAAAAGATTGTAAGAGAGCGGTATTTGGTAGTCATGCGGAGAGTCAGATGTGATTTTTTTCCTACAACGGGGGGGACCTATAGTTTATTCTAAGCGCCTACGAATGGCCGATTTTTGTGACGAGCTTTGATTTTTATGTCATGGCTTGACATTTCAGATGAACTCGTAAGCTGAAAGCTAATACCAGGACCTCCACAGTGCAAGGTTGTTCTGACATGTGGCGTTTGGTATAAGAATTTCTTAAACTGTTCTAACTTAACACTGCTAGATCGAAAAAAGAAAAATGCTGTCAAATTGAAGATCTCGTATTGTCAAAATCAACTGTGGGATGAAACATTACCGTTGACTATCTTACATTATGCCTGTTATCTTAAGGTATACAGAACCGCCACTAAGCACTTTACCGAACTGGATGTTTTTGATCTTTTAGGAACTTTTAAATGTAACATCACTAAAAGCAGGTGTTATTATAACCTAACTTGAATCAGCCACTTACAATCCAGCATAACCTATCTACTTATTTGCAAAGTTTTGACTAAAAATTATTAAAGGAAATGCTATTGCTTGATAGCTAAGTATGTGCTTAAACCCTTTCGATATGTCAAATTTCATACAAACTTGTATTTGCGCAATTCTAAAAGATTCTAGTCCGAAAAGAAACAGTATTTTACTCGCTCTGTATAAATAAAAATCTTTCCCTCCCCTCTTACATGTGACGCAACAAGGTTTTTAACAATTTTTCATTGTACATAAAGGGTATAAGAATGTCACACTACACCTTCCAACCGACCTTAAAGCCACTCAGCTGCAAGAAGATTCAATTATACACCCATACACATACGTACATACACATACTTAAGAACATTAACTTGTTATCACGCACAGCTTTATGTTGGTTTGACTCACTTCCTGACACCTTCAATCATCTGTGTTGCAGCGCGTCAAACTTCTTCTTCTGCCAAGCTGCCACTTGTACAATTCATCTGCAACTCATCTCCTTCGTAGTTTTGGGTTTTACGTTTTACTCTTACAACTACTACATTCGTAGTTTTATTTCCGTTTATTTGCCGGTTGCATGTATGTAGTAGCTCGATGCTTGTTCATCTCCGGCGGAATGTCTTGTTATAACTGTCAGTTTTAAATTTGATTTTGTTTGGAAATTTAGCATGCGCTTGACGGATGCATATACTCGTACATATTCGTATGTACATATAAATTCATATCCACATATGTATGTACCCTGCAAGGAGAAGGTACCCTGCAGAGAGAAGGTAGACTGCAAAAATTCTAGTTAAATATTAGCATTCTGAAGACGAAATTATGCCAGTTGGTTATTTGTAGAGCAGTTCACCAGTAACGTGAATGACAATAATTTCCACTACCATGTGACTTCCACTCTCAGTGCGATTTCCCGAAGTGCGCAAAGTGACATTTTTCCATCGTCACGATCACCGAATGGTTAGCTTATCGCTGTAACGCATAAGGTATATGGTTCGAGTCTCGCTGCAGACAAACTCATTATTATTTTTTATATTTTTATTTTTGAAGTAGTATTTAAGAACTAGTATTTAACTAGTACTAGGCTGATGCATAGTCGGACAACTGACAGCAGGTAGGGCATCGCCGCGTTAAAAATGCAAACTTGCTCGAATCTAGTTACCAACTAGTATTTTAGCAGGATATGTACAATATACAGGGTTATTCATTTTGCAGTTTCGAAAATTAACGTTAATGAATGCATTTAATATATGTTTTTCATTAAGTTTTTTATTATAAAGCATTATATGTGAAATACCGCAAATGATCGCCTCACGCATTGTCGCAAACTTCGATCCGTTTTAGATCAACTTTACCAACCTTCGGTAATTTGGTTCAACTGTTTCAGTCGGCACCGTTTCACGAGTTCAGACTGCAGCAAAATTCCAATATATTTTAATATTAAAATTCCTGTTTTTTAAAGCAATAATTTCCTTCCCTTTCAAAAAAATTACTGAAAAAAACGCTTTCTTCGTGTTCTAAAGGAGACTACTGCCTTAAAGGTTTATCGGGTCTTTCGCGTAGCCCCACTTAAAAGTCCAACAGTTTTAAATTGCACGATCTCGGGGACCAATTGACATCGCCAAGACGAGAGTGCACGCGGCCGATCCCTTACAATAATACAATGGCACTATCTCATTTAGACTTCGTCGATTACCATACGAACCGAATTTACAGTTGCCGTTGCCTTTGTCATTTTCAAAGCAGTAAAGTCCAATCCCTCATCCTAACCAAAGAGCGTACCAGACAGTGAGTTTTTGTCGGGTGTAATGGCCTCTCTTCAAATGTTTTAGGTTTCCCGTCGTCCCAAAAGTGGCATTTACATATCCCCCGAGTGAGAAATGTTGTTCGAAAAATCGTGGTACACTTTATCATGCTGTGCGGTTGTTAAGCGATCCATTTGCATAAATGCCTGAATTTTTAACTAAAACAAAACATGTTTGGTTTGACAGTTAAATTTTACAAATGTCAAAATACAGTACTGCCCTTTTAAAATCACGAAATGCATAACCCTATATATTGATATATAATATATGCATACCCGTATTTTATGCTGCATGTCACGGCAGCTAAACAAATGAAGAATTTTGCACAAGTTGTGAGTTATTTAAAGTTTATTGCAAATGCGGCGATTGTTTCTACGCTAATGCATTGCTTGGTTAGCAGAAACGAAGCGAAATTTTATTTCCTTGCTTCATAACAAAACTGTTAAATTTTATGACAGTGAGTGTCTTTTTTTATTTTTATACTTTATTTGATGCACATTTACTTGTGTTTCATTCAGCATGCGCTCCAATTTTGTTTTTATATTTAGATAATCGCACCAAATGTTGTAGTTGTTTTAACTTTTTTATGAAGTAGAATTTGTTTTAAGAAAATTCAGAAATTCTCCTAACAAATACCTCTATTAGACAGAAATCTCTCTTGAGCGGACAATTGTTCTTGCAATAAAATTTTAAGTGCAATTCTTAGAACAAATGAATATATTATTGAACAAAAAGCCTCTACTTAGTGGATACGAATCTCTTTTCATTGGACAAAGATATGAATTTTTCATAACGGATCCAATCAAAACCTCTGCTGGGCCGTCGCAGCCACCTCATAGGCGGACAAAAGCTCAAAAATCAATGAATTGTTCCTTAGATACACACCGAAATAATAACGGGTTTTTCAATAAGAGGTGTTATTTTAAAATTCAAAGAAAAATGGCATTTTTTGAGATCGGTTTGGATATTTATTTCAAAGTAAAGAGGAAGATATGCCATTAATAATGGAAAATAACATCAGAAAAATAACCGCCACGACTGCGCTTACGGAACTGTAGCCTTTTTATTAAATTTTCCTTCCTAAATCGCAAAGTGGCTGTTTTATGCCCTCAATAGCTTCATGAATTCCATCTTTGGGGTTTTAGATCGATATTTACTTGTTGGCGCAGACCTTATCTTCGAATGGATCTAAAAGAAGAAGCCGCAAGCTGTTAAATCACAAGATCTCGGTTGCCAATTGCGATTACTTCTTCGAGAGATAACACGGCTCGGAAACTGTTCAGATGAAATATCAATGGTTTCGTTGCTTGTGCCACAGTTGTGGAAAGTAAATGTTGTCCAGATCAATATTATCCATTTCCGGTTACAAAAAATCATTAATTATCTCTCGATAGCTCAATCCATTCGCCGTAACTGTTGCTCCAGCCTCATTTTCGAAAAAGTAAAACACAAACCGCACCAAACATTTACAGTAACAGTTGATGATGAAGAGGCTTTTCAACAATAAATCTTGGGTTTTCCGTACACCAGATGTGACAGTTTTGCTTATTGGCGTCGTCAAGTTGATTTTTCTATGAAATTCCGGATAATTTTCATGCATTTCAAGGACTCAATCAACAAAGTCACGACGTTGTTGATGATCGGTCGGATTGAGTTCTTGTGTTAACTGAACTTTATAAGTCTTAAGACCCAAGTCTTTATGAAAAATAAGATGCAATGACGTTTGTGGAATGATCCAATGCGAAAGTCAGATAAAAGGAAGAGATTACAAATCGCAGAATGTTCTAGAGCGCGTGAATGGAATGTTCGTTATCGATGAAACTTTCTAAAGAACTATCAAGAGCAGTAAGTGAGCAATCGGCCGTATACCATATTCGCCACTGACAGTCACTGTTTGGCAAGTTCAGTTTTATAGGCAATTCGTCAGTGACAGTACCAGTGTAAAGTAAATTGTTTGTACAAGAGATTTGTACCTATAATTATAATGTTTACTCATTGAAAGACTTACTATTTATTGACTAACAAGCAAGTATTCCGTAAGTTCTGCGATAGATTTCCGGAATGCTATTATTATTGTTGGTAATACTGATTCTTAGTTAGACAAAATCGTCTAGGATTTCAAAATTTCGTCTTGTACTTGTTTACTAACAAATCACTTCACTTCTTTGGCTAACATAGAGAAAGCAGAATGACGCGTTTGTTATGTCCAATGATCATCGCCGTGCGCCATCAATTGTTCAGTCTTGTAATAGATTGTACCTTGTCTATTCAATTTTGCAGCTCGTTCGAAGAGGTCCCTCATAATTCTGATTGCGCATCTGACATTGTTCAGTGTTAGTTTACGCAGCGATACATACAATACAAAGTGGCTTAGAGGCATCTCTTTCTCGTGATGTCGAAGGTTGCTTTAAAAATAGCGAAAAGGTGGGCTATATGTATATATTTTTTTCTCAGTGCTTTCATCAGTTTTAAGGCTAAACTAATAAGGTCCAACCACAATATGCTATATAAGACTGTATATGTGATACTGACAATGAGGTCTCCCTTTCACTCAAGTTCCAATTGTCATGCATGTTTTCTTCCGACCATATACCACTTAGGTAATGGAGCGTCTTTTCCTTTCATCATTGGGTTTCTCATCCCCGGTGGTTTCATTCTCACAGCCGTTCAGCAATGCCATTATGAAGATCTCCTTGCAGAGAAGCAAAATCCAAAATCTCGTCTACAGACTTTCAATTTAATACTAAAAACTGTATTTTTCTTCAGTGCGAACTTCAAATTGAATTTAAAACTATTTTTTAAATGCGACTAGATGAAATGGAATTACCAAAGACCAAATGCAGCTGCCCGGAGAGTGTTTTACTAAACTTTAATCCAAATGCTACAATCCATGAATGTGGGTGTGTGTACAGTGGCTAACAGCCAAATGGTGCTGGCAACCAATATTGCCACTACTACACCCTCGACCGACCACAAGTGCGTTGGTTATTTATTTTGACAAGTTGTTGTTGGTGTTGCCAAAAAAAAGTTTGGCTTTACCACTGCTACGAGTATGTTTGTAATGTTTAATGTCGTGCACACACACACACACACACACACATACATACGTGTATAGAGAAACATTTCTGCGTGTGCCTGCAAGTAAATCCATTGCATGCAATGCGTGTTGTCCATCATAAATCTCTTTAACCACAACACACTAAAAATTTGTTGCCATACACACACACACACACACACACACTTCCATTTGCCCACAATCACAATGATCCCAATGAATGGCCAAATGCCGGAGTTGGCACATCATTTCGACCTCATCGGAGGACTTATCTATGTTGTAGTATTTGCCCATCGACAATATTATTGCTGTGTTGTGCCCCAAAAATTTGACATTTTCCTCTTGTGTTGCTAATATTTGCTTGCACTCAAATTTATGACTGCTCTTTCCTTCTTAACAAACTTACCCGTCGGTCTCATACGTCGGCCCGGCGTACCCTTTTCAATGGCCAACAATTGGTCTAAAGTGGTTCCTAAACAAACAGCAGACAATAATAAATTAAACATAAATCGGATAAAATACTAAGCTTTCCGGTGAGTGTATGTGTGTGTGTGTGTGTGTATGTGTGTGTGCGTATGTGAGTGTGTATGAGCGTGTGTGTTGTGTGATGTTGGTGTGGCGTGGCGTGACCTAGCGCGGCGCTACTGTCACATTTAACCTCTGCCTGCGGAATCAGTTTTTGTCCACAGACACACACACACAAAGATACACACACACTCTGCATTCGTTTGGTTGATTCTTATGGTCTTCTCGGGCATTGCACTATGCAGACTATATATTTATGAGTACCTGAAAGGATTGTAGCATCTAAGTACCTCGTACTATTCGAGTGTATTTGTACGTACATACATACTCTCGACAATTGTTGTTTCAGCTGTTGCTATTGTTGTTATTGTTATTTAGTAACAAATTTATTAAATTTGTCACTATGTGCGGTTTAATGTTGTTCATCCCCACGTTAGTATTCATGAGGAATTTAATAATTAGTTTAAGGAGCTTTTACTTTTATTAGTTTACTCAAAGCCCACTAAACCTGAAGGAAACTTTAGAGCTTATCTTACTTACTAAACTTATGCCACTCGTATATGAAATTGTGAAATTGAACGAAAGAAGCGCTGAAGCGATTTTCGGACGAGCTCCTCCTCCAATCCAATGTTTTCATATTTTCCAACAAATGGAGAGACCTACAGTTTTTCCTGAGTCGACTCCGAACGCCCGATGGATTTTTATTAGCAGCTTTAATTTCATGTCAGAAGTACACTCGGAGGGCCTGACTTTCCCTGCCGAGAGGTGACCGCAATTCTTCCTCTTCTTCTTTATTGGCGTTGGCACCGCTTACGTGATTATAGCCGAATCAATTATAACGCGCCATTTAACTCTTCTTTTCGCTGTTTGGCGCTAGTTGGAAATACCAAATGAAACCAGGTCGCTATCCACCTGATCCTTCCAACGGAGTGGTGATCTTCCTTTTCCTTTGCTTCCTCCAGGGGGTACTGCTTCGAATATTTTTAAAGCTGGAGTGCTAGCCAGCGTTGCCGCTGTCTCTTCATTCGCTGAACTACATATGTCAATATCATCATATAGCTCGTAGCCGAGAGAGGACTTTACTTTTCAATTGCCTACTCAGTCGGCATAAAAGCTGCAGAAACATGTCTCGGAGTTTTAACTTCAGTAATAATAAATATGAAATATGTTTCTATATAATGACACCGAACTCTGCAGGAGATGACCAAAACTAATATATTGACTCTCATTTGGGTTCCTAGTTACCGGGATATAGAAGGACTCTTAGGCAGACGAACTTACCAGGCTAGGCACGATCGAACTGAATTAAGATGGAACCATACTGCTACTTGCAGCATTTCCAGGCAAACTCGGTCGAATATTACGTCAAATATACTCTCTCAAAAGAGTGTACGCCTGAGGCTGAGAGTCTCCTTCAAAAAATGCTGTACAAGTTATAGAAGCTACAATAATGAAACGGTCTCTCATCTCAAATGCTATGCGATTCGCCTTGTGCAGAGATAGATTCCGATCTCCAGGAGCTGCTTTCTTCAATTAGCTAATTAAATTCATAAAGGAATTGAACTGGATGGATAGTGAAGCAATATGCCTACACTGGCTTACACATCGATAGCAACTTCATCCTAACCTTATGACCCAAATTGAAATAATTTAGAAAATTTAGTCAGGAGATTTTAAAACCCAGCACGAACGAATACTTTCTTTCCGAAATAACTCGCTACTGGAAAGCAGGCCTGTCTTCGGTCATGCCGTTACTCTTGTACTTTTCATGAACATCGAATCTATTACGCATTCCAAAAACACTTACCTGTGTTTAATACTAAATTTCGCGCCCTTATATGTTCTTTTTAAAGGTTGGAAGCTTTATGATATAGTCGTCAACTCTGGCCGTTACCGATAAATGATTAATTAAGTGTAAAAATATATCTGCGTACCAAGTTTACTTGAAATATCTTAACAACTTGCGTTCAAGCAGACGGACAGGCGAACATATCTAAATCCACGCAGCCTGTCATTCTGCTCTTTTCTGTATAAATATTATGGTTCTCTTTCTGGTAGTTACATACGTGTACTTCGGGTCAAATCACTTGACGAGAAGGTGCCTTGAAGTTTAGTTACAAAAGCCGCAAATAGAAAGTGAATAAATTCTGACTACTGGGTTGCTTCGATAGTAATATTCAGTACTTATGTAGGTATATGGTATACTCGTAAACTATATGCGTACACGTAGCATAAGTATCATATACTTATGAAAATACTACAATGACATTAATGAATGACCCAAAGTAGGTCTGCTTATGTCAGCATTTATATTTCATTTATTATGTCCAGTGTGTTATTGCTTAAGTAAGCAAATAATTTGTGTGCCCCGAAAGGGATAGTAACTTGTAAATAACAGTACTTTATTAGAACTCTGTGTTGCAGGAATTTTTTATGAAAAATTTAACGTTTAGGCTGCAATGGCCGCGTGGCAAGCAATGTGTAGTACCATTTGGAAGTGCAAGGTTCCAGTGCTGGTGCGACCGACATCGTTTTCAGGCAGGGAATTTCAATCTCTTCTTGGAAAATCCATCAGCCGTGCGGATTTGGCTTAGAATAGACTGAAAGTTCCTTCATACGTGTAAGTCAGAGAAACTTCAAGATGAACACCACAAATTGCCGGAGGAGCTCGACCCAAAATCGCTTGAACGCTTACAAAGCGCCAATTATATATACTAGATAGCGTTTTTATGTTCGCGGAATGGGTAGTAGAGGATTGATTTAGCTGTATGTTCAGTGATTCAACGATTAGTATAAATACGAGGCAATTAGTCTTTGTGTTATCGTCAACTAAGCAACATTGTCGGATGTGAAATATGGCAGGTGGCACAGTATATTTAAATAAGGAAGAAAATCACTTGTAGATGACCCGAGACCGGGAAAGAGTATCGAGCAACCACGTCAAAATTGTCTTTGGCGATGTTCGGCCAAAAAAAAACAGCTCCCAGAAATAGTTGGAGCATCCACTATAAGCATTTTTAAAATCCTGAACGATCATCCTGGCGTGCCACGTTGCGGTAGCTGTCCTGCATAATATGGACTTCGATATTTTAAAGCACCCACCCTACAGTCCAGTCTGGACCTGGTGTCTCGAAAAATAATTACCCGTTTCCAAAAATTAAAAAAAAAAGCTGAGGCGTAAAAAGTTTGTCACCGATTATTAAGACAAGGAGGATGCTTCGGCGCAATTTGAAGAGAAAACATTTTTTTATGAGGATATAAATAAATTAATTGAAAAATGTGACAAATGCAGCAGTCTTGCATGGGAGTACATATATCGAAAAGGAAAAATATTTTTTTTTTAATTCTTCCCCTTATCCTACATTCCGCGAACTTAAAAACACTCCCACGTAAGTATCACATGGAGTAGAGTTAGATCTATCAAAATTTTTACAGATTGGGTCTGGATGAAGAGTTGAGTTGTACTCAAACTAGTCCCTCAATTTTTAACATATTACAACCATGGCCATACCTAACTCAACTATTAGGCTTATTATGCTTCCCTGATTATCCCAACTATGCCTTTGCGAAAATTCCGCTTGTTTAATAAATTGTTTCGGTTTCTTCCACCTATGCGTACTCATCTCGATAAGACTGAAACTCGCAAAGGTAATGCTCCAGCGTTTCTTTCTTCCCTGTGCAGGCTCTACCCTCTACCGATGCTACCTTAGTTAGCTTTTGGATATGAGATCTTAAGGGTAGATGCTGCCCCGTCAGTACACCTACAAGTATGCGAAGTTCTCTTTTGCTTAGTGACAGCAAGAGTTTGATCTATCTGCAATCTCCGCTGCCCATAGTAGTTTAGTTTTACATCTACAAGGCACTTAAAGATCTGAGTCAGCCTTTTTTACTACCTACTACATTCGTGTGACCCGGGACCCAAGTTATATTCACTGTGGTAACCTGTGATAGTCTACTATGGCCTCTTTGCGTGTTCGTAAGCACTTAGACTTTATGTTGACACATTTATTTGCTTTAAAAGACGGTTGGCTGTCTACAAGAAATTTTATATATGGTTTGCACATGGCAAAAGTTTTAATTTTCTCGGTTGCACTGTACCTTTAGCTCGGGTTCTCTTTTAATTGACTGTATTCCGTCATGTCCTTCACAATTGCCGATGGCTGGACCAAACTATCTTGGATATTTAAACAGCTAGCTGTTAGTGTTGAATTCTAAGCCACTTGCATGCTGATTGCACTGATTTCAGGATGACTGGACTTTTGTTAAGGTGGTTCTCATCACGCCTGCTAGAGGTTTAAGTTCCAGAGGTTTAGACACTTGTGTAACACCAATACCCAATTTGGGGTCACTGGTATTCCTAATTCGGAGCACTTTGTTGATCCTGCCTACAATATTAAATTTGGGAATTATTATCTTGGCATATCTCCGATTGTTGTTGTTGGAATTGAGCACTCCACATACGTCATTGTACCGAATTTCCCAAAAAACTAGTATTTTAAGGCCCATAGGGTTCAGTTAACTTTAACTCTCAAGCCGACCGATCATCAACAACGTCGTGACTTTGTTGATTGAGTCCTTGAAATGTATGAAAATGATCTGGAATTTCAACGAAAAATCATCTTGACTGATGAGGCCCATTTCCACCTCTCGGGGTACATCAATAAGCAAAACTGTCACATCTGAGGGTCTGCGGCTTATGGTCCGGCGGGGTCATTGAACCTTTTTTGAAAATAAGGCTGGAGTAACAGCTATGGTAAATAGATTGGGCTATCGGGAAATGATGAATGATTTTTTATGACTGGAATTGGAGGGTGTTTTCTGTTGTCTGGGCAACGTTTCCTTTCAACAAGACACGCGACGCACAAGCAACGAAACCATAGTTATTTTAAGGGAAGAGTTTCCGGACGATGTTATCTCTCGAAGAGGTGATCACAATTGGCTACCGAGATCTTGTGATTTAACACTTTGCGACTTCTTCCTTTAGAGCTAAGTGAAAGATTAGATCTACACCAAATGTCGGTTAAAGTTCTCAAAGATGGAATTTGTGCACCTATTTTTTTATTAATTTAATAAAACATTTTTCTTTAAATATCAAAATAACACTTTTTATTGGAACACTCTGTAATTGAGTATAAGTAGATAAATTGTAGAAATTTTTATAAAAATTTTACAAAAAAAATAGTCGTAGAAAAGTTTATAAATATTAAATCATAGGGTTTTTGGTGCAAATTATTTTCAGTAAACTTTCCACATTAATGAGTTTATCTGCTGCAGTTTTACATAAATACATGTGGAAATTAGTTTAGTTTCAGTTTTCTCACTCCCTCTCCCCCTCTCTCCATCTTTCCCTTCTTCTGAAATAATCTGTTAAACTGACCAGCATAGAGAAACAAAGTTGTATATAAATAATAACCAATCTCGAACATACAAAATCTATTCAAGTATAGCAATAAATATTTACATGCACGTAAACACACATTCAATATTAGCAATGTTAGCAACTTTCATAAGCGCACCGAATAAAAATCGTTCAAAACTCCAACCACTGCCATTCTCATACATCCTGTGCACACTCGATGACCATTTTGCTGCTGCCGAGTAGTTATTGTTCACAAAATTGGGTTGCTTCTTTCAGCAGCAACATGCAAGAGCGCACATCGCTTCGTACATTTCACTTCAACAATAGAGCCTGCGAGTGAGGGACACTATACCGGGACACCGTATGCGGGTAGACGTTTGGTCATGGTGTTGAAAAGTTCCTCTGCAATGAAGCGGGTTTCGGCTTTTGCTTGTCTACAATTTTTTGTAGGTCAAAATGTGGTAATACAATAGAAACGTACATATACCAGTATGTACTACTATTTATAAAAGTAGCAATGTGTTGGCTACACGGAGTCGAGTCGGTGCATAGCAATAGCAGTCCGTTGCCATTTTGCAGATAAACCAAAGCCGCCTGAAAAGTTACGCTGTCCGCTTCCATTCACCATCACTTCATTCATAAAATTGGCGAGTTTTGAATTTGTATGAAATAAAATTTACAACCTATTCAGAATAGCCAACATCCGCCACCGCTCACGGTGCTCTCCACTGACGTCTCAGTCTGCCACTTGCAAACAAATAGGGCAATGGACTGCAATGATTTGACCACAAATGTGGGCACCCAGTGTGGGCTGTGCTGTGTGCAAATACTCTATTGAAAGTATGTGTATGCATGGGTATGATGTCTGGGTCTGGCCGTCCACGGTGCTTTGAGGAATGGGCAACCTAAAGAAAAAGTAACTAAAATATTACAGATAAAATGTTTCCGCCAGTTGAGTATGGATAATTGTTGGCAATGTGAATTTTAACATTCTGCATAGATACAAAACAAGTGTGCTAAAGTTAAGGTGACTTGAGCTTGAAAACTGAGGCTGTGGAAATGAGCCAAGCTTCCTAGTTATGAAATAATTAAGTGATACAAAGTATTGATTATCTCGGCAGTTAGACTCTTTCTGGGGTGGCTCTACGTTAGCAAACGCTTTTACAATTATCTTTTCTCTCTTGAAACGAATACCGTATTCAAAGTCAGATACGTCATTAACACACCGGCCTTGACTGATGTCTTTATACTTGAAAAGAGTAAGTGTAGATCCATCAACCGCTTTAGTAAGAAAAATCTGTTAAATTTCTTGCAGATAGACAAATTTCCAATAGGTGATTAAAAAATTCAACATAAAGACAAAATATGTGAAAACATGTCAAGAGGCAAACATCGTATCACAAAAAGATGCAGTAAAAAGATCTTGGTTTGAATTTTTCTTCTTTATCTAAGAACGACGTCAAATGAAGCCATAAATATGGATCTCGTTATTTTACCCGAGATGTTAATGGGTTATCTGACTCTAGGGCTAGCCGTTCGTCGTCTAAGATAGATAGGAGATAGATCAGTGGTATAATCAAGGATTTGGACACTCGACAGTTTTTAAACGATACACAGATCGCTGCTACTCAACTCTTGTTGCTAATTACAAATATAGAGCGCAAGTCTTTAAACAGGAAGAGTGAAGCTATAATTTGGTTACTCCAGTCGACAGTTAGGGAAGGATCGCAACTTGACAAACGAGTTGGCGGAGTTGCTTTCTCAAGAAACCCACCTATTGAAATATCTTTCAAGCTAGCCGATCATTACAGTTTTTTTCCGGCAGAAATTTCAGTCATGGCAGACTACATTGTAACCGAACTTACGAGGCAGCAAAAAAAAATAAATCACTTGGCTCGCTTATACAAGAAATTCACATTCAAATGCAGGAGTGTGGCCGATCGCTCCAAAAGATCGCTAATAGAAAAGATTATCTCTCATTTGGATTTCTTGTTACAGAGACAATTGGCCGGCCGGTCGTAAACTACGTCGCCGGGAACTAGCTAGACGCAGATGAAGAAGTTACAACAAGCTTGGTAGAACAGCGCCCTTAGTTTCTGTGAGCAGAAACCTCCTGATGTCGCCGATTCATCACTGGCATATCGAAGTATCTATGTTAAGTGTTAAGGAGCATAATGCTATGCAGTGTAAGCAATACCTATTGAGATGCTAGTGTCAGGAACATCCCAACAGACATTTATTGTACTTTAGCTTAACCTCTCCCTAGGTAAATCAGGAAGGGAGTATTAGGCTGTATCAACTCCATACAGCACAGGAAGAACCGAAAAAGGTATGAGCAGACCTTAAACGCCATTCTCCGAGAGTTCGCCAAAACCTAAATAAACTCTCATCGTGTGAATGGCATTCTCGGAATTCAAGCAGCCCCTATTGCAAACCAAGAGCAAGAGCTGTCTCGAAACACCCGAGCAATGCTGGCTGGCTGATATTGTAGATGATTTAATTGCATGTTCTGAATGCAATAAGACCATGTACGGTACTAACCACCTCTTTACATGTCCTTGAAAACCAACTAACCTGTCTATGCATCTGGTTCGAATAAGTTAGACTAGCCTCGCCTGTTCCTAAGCGAGGTTAACGAACTACTTACTACAACAACAATAGCAACAACATCTCTCAATTGCTCCTTGTTAAAGTGAGATAGATGGATATTGTAAGTCACACGAGCTTGTCAGGCAAGTTACGATAAAGTAAATTCTTTCTGACAAAAAACGCATCAGTATGCATTTTTTTCATGAAATCTGCTACTCAAAGAATTTTCTTATGAACTAGCTTACTGCTACTTGCAGAACATCTAAACAAACTATAATCAAATAGCCACTGCTTGATAGGACGACATACAGTGAAGCTGAGAGTTCCTTTAAAGAGATGTTGAGAAGTTGTAAGAACGATGAAGAGGTGGAAACGGTCTTTTATCTTTTACACGACTGCCGTACCTTGTGCAGAGCCAGTTTCCAAAATCTCGATGCTCTATTCCTTGAGGATTTTTCTAGCAAACATCAAGGTAAATCATTTAGTGGAATCGAAGTGAATGAATAGTGAAGTTTAGTGTTTGAGTAACCAATGAGTCTACTCTGTCCCAAGTGCATTAATGCTCCCACATCGACAGCCACGCCAATTTAACCTAATCTAAAGGGTGTCCCAAAATTAACGCAAGATTGGTATTAAATAAAAAAACACTGTTTTTAGCCTTCGGATGGTAATTCTTTAACGTAATCATAATTTATTGAATAACACATCAGGCAAAAGGCCTTCATGACTCTCCATAGACATACATACTCGTATACACTCGTTTGTAAAAGTTTTCCATGACTATTCTGTATAAATTTTGCTTGTTGCCATAGACCTATGATAACTCCATAAAAAGAAATCTAAAGGTGTTGAGTCATGCAATCTAGTGGCCGATTTTGATTAATAAAACTAGAGAGTACACGGCCGGAAATGTCTCATGCAGTATTTGAAGTGTTTCACGGGCTGTATGGCATTTGGCACGGTCTTGATGAAACCACATATTGGCCTTATCAACATAATCCAATTTCGGTAAAAAAAACTGGGTTATCATCATTTAGCGATATTGAGCATCAGTCGTTGTTGTTGCTGTAACCACAAAAATATTCCTCAAAGTACTTTTTAGGGAATGTTGCGAGAGTATAAAGGCCCGACTGGATTTTAGTCGCCTTGTACGACAGGCATGCTTTACCGCGGGTAAATTTTTGAATCCCTAACCCACAGTGTGGATCGAGCATCAGTAATAGTGACTGCTTGATCAGCTTCATTTTCAAAAAGGTATGGTCCAGCTCAAAATTCACGCCAAACAATGACACGTTGTGGATGCATATGTTCTTCGACAATCACATGTGAGTTGTCAGAACCACGAAAGCGACAATTTTGGCGATTAACAAACCTATCAAGGTAATACACGTATGTGTTTCACGGCTTAGGATGCTTTTGCTCGAAAAATCAGCATCCTTTTGTTGACGTCCGACACCGTTCCACAAACTCTTTTTGCTGTACATTTTCATTAGGCTTCAGTTGTTGTGTTAATTGAATTGTGTAAGTATGGAAACATAGGATCTTTAGTTAGTATATGCTGTAAAGAGCTTCCTGAAATTTGCAATTCTTGTCCACGACGCCGAATTTGATTGCCACCGACACTCTCACGCACTGCTTCGATAATGTCTTGTTTTTGGACGATCAGTGTGCTTGGCGTTTCCAACAGATCTAGTCTTCCGGAATTTTTCAATTAATCTATTCACAGTTCGTGAACATATTTTGTATAAAATTTTCAAACAGCGTCCACCAAGTTTTCTTTTAATTCTTCAATAATGAAGACACGTTGTTATATTGTGTAACGCTTCATTTTTACTAAGCCTAAACTGTCAGCTGTCGATTTTTTTTAAGGTTGTCAACACTTTGCTACATAAATGGCGTTTAATGAAGTTCCTTTTCAAGGACTTCATGGTTTAAGGTACTGACGTCTATGTCTGATAAAAGCTGGGCAGCCAAAGAAGCGTATCGATAATGTAAGCTTGCCAATTTGGATCGTCTGCTGCATTTCTATAAGAAGCTCTGGCTAGCGTTTGAATTTCTAGCTTTTAGTGAAGCGAGCTATTTTAAAAGTGAAAAATTCTAAAATTCAATACAAAATCATAATCAAGAAAACTCTTGATAACAAAGCAGCCATACATACTCCCTGACACTTCAAACAAAAAAAAAAAATTCAACTAAACACAGTTTTATTCATGTTTTATGGCAATCAGCCCTGTAAGATAACAGACATTAGATGGCTGCACGAGACAATCATTTTACTCGTATTGTAGTATAAAAGTTTAGTGCTTTTTTTAAAGTTATTTTCAATTATCAAATCCCAAACACTGTTTTAATTGTTTTTTATTGGGAGTGTAAAGAGTAAAGAGAAACTTTTCTAAAATGCTTACAAATAACTTTCCTGTTTATGAGTAAAACATACATGTATTAAAATTTATAAATATATGTGCATATGTATGTGTATACATAAAGTAATTTATTAGTCTAATATTTTACTTTGATAAATTTGTATCCACTGAAGCTATTTACGGCCGAGCTCCTCCTCCGATTTGTGGTGTATCTCTTGATGTTTTTCCAACAAACAAAGGGACCTACAGCTGCCTTTAATTCATGACATAAATACACTCGGAGGGGTTGACATTCCCTGCCGAGGGGCATCCGCAATTAGAAAATATTTCTATAATTTTTATATGTTGTTCGGACCAAGACTCGAATCCTGGCCTTCCGAATGGCAATACGCATTACTAATCATTCGACTATCATGGCCGCAGTTTCAAAAATAAACAGTAATAAAATGCATTTCTAATACACTATAAATTGTAATTAAAATTACCATCTTATGAATATTTGCATACTTCGATACGTTTGAGTCGCGTTCTTCACTATAACCATAATGCTCCAACCATAATGCTCCAACCATAATGCTCTCAATTGACAGTGACAGTCGCGTTGTGATTTTCAAAGAAGTAAACTACAATTACACCTCCAAACCAGAAAGCGCATCAATTATTTAATCACTCTCGAAGCCCCAAATGCGACAATACAGCCTAGTATGTTTGAACACACGAAATGGATAACCCTATATAATGGTTTACTGTAGTTGGAACATTAAAAGTCTTATAAAACTAGCGGTACACTGATGTAGAAATCCAAGATATCTTTTATACAACGTTTTCCAATAAGAGATGTTATATTGAAAATCTAAGTATAATGGCATTTTTTGAGATAAGTAATGGGATGCTTATTTTAATGTAAAGAGGACATGCCATTAATAATGGAAAACAATATGGCCGGCATGGCTACGGTTCCTTTTTATGAAATTTTCCACCACCAAATCGGAAAGTGGCTGCTGTATGCTATCAACAGCTTCACGAATTTCATTTTTGAGATCTTGAATCAACATTGGCCTATTGGCGTAGACTTTTCTATGAAGTGGGCCCAAAGGAAGAAATTTCAAGATGTCAAGTCACAAGATCTCGATGGCGGCGATTACTTATTCGAGAGATAACATTGTCCTGAAACTTTTCCCTTAAAAGATAGATGGTATTGCGTGCAGTTGTGAATTAGCGGTGTCATCAGCAAAAGTTTCTGTAAGGGCATCATTTGACATTGTAAAGTCGTATATAAAAAAGGAGGTATAGAATTGGGACTGGTTGCTGCCTTGTGGAGCCCCAGCATCGATGCTGTAACACGTGGGCATTACATTCAGACTTTATTAGTAAATATGAATTCAGGGGTAGCACACTGTCAAAGGCTTGAGGTATGTCCAAAAAGGCAGTACAATTCTTTATGCTCGAACTCGCATTGAAATTTTTCTACATATAATTATATGTACTTGCTCGATTGTAGAGTGTTGTTTCCTGAAGTCGAATTGGTGATTTGGAATTAATGATTTCAACTAGGTGCTCACCAAACAGTTAAGATTTCTTCAAAGGAGTTTTCGCCCAGAGTTTTTGAATTTTCAAAATGGTGGTCGCTGATAAATCGCGGCGTTAATTTTTTATGCTTTCCACAAAAAATAATATGAATAATTTTGTATATGAATTGATTAAGTAAAAAAATAATAAAAAAAATACAAATATTTACAATAAATTTCCCTACATTGATGAAACCCTGCCGTTAATAATATCACTCATACGCTCCGCCAAATAACTGCCTTCAGCAATGTTTAATTTTAATTGATAGATCTTTTTATTCGATTTTTTTTTAAATATATTGTGTTTATTTTAGCTGCTTTGAAACTTGTTTAACCTTCGGTTGTTGTAATCGGCAGATATCTTTTGACGTCTTTATCCCATACTTCAAGCCAATATGAGCATACATATACCATATGTATATATACCAGGTGTACAAGTATGAAATGTCGTTTTTTTTAAATCAAAAAACACGTTAAATTTTGTGGAAAAAGAAAAAATCATTTATTCAAAGTATTTGCCGTCGCTAGCTACACATTTTTCCCATCTCTCGGGCAATTTGTGGATTCCACGCCAGTAGAACTCATCGTCTTTTGCGGCGAACCATTCATCGAGCCATTTTTTCACACTTTCGTAAGAATCGAAGCGCTGCTCAGCGAGTGCGTGTCCCATCGAAGCGAATAGGTGGTAATCGGATGGGGCCAGGTCTGGTGAGTAAGCCGCATGCGGAAGCACTTCCCAATTGAGTGTTTCCAACGTGTCGCGAACCGCTCTTGCCGTATGTGATGGAGCGTTGTCATGGAGAAAAATGACCTTGTGTTGTCTTTTTTGATATTCCGGTCGTTTTCTCTGAAGCGCACGGTTCAAATTGATCAATTGTTGTTGGTAGCTTGCCGTATTTGCGTTTGAGCATCGTCTTCATCCAATAATGCTTGCAGTTCGGCGTCTTCGAACCTTTTTGGTGGTTTTCCGTGCTCTTTGTCGTCGACGTCAAAATCACCACTTTTGAAGCGTTGAAACCACCGTTCACACGTTTTCAAAGTTGGTACTTGTTCGCCAAAGGCTTCAACAAGCATTCGGTGCGATTCCGCAGCTGTTTTCTTCAAATGAAAACAGAAAATTAACACTGTCCGCGTTTGCTCTTTATTCGGCACGAAACTCGACATGTTGACTGCACTGAGAGTAAACGATAATGACGCTCGATTCGCGCAAAACTATGGTGGTTCGACAGTCAAGGTTGACACTTCACAAGGTCGAAGTTTTATGACAATCGATAAATATTTACGTTTGCGAGACATCTATATGTTCGAACCGACATTTCATACTTGTACACCTGGTATACATAAGACTATCAGGATTCTACACAAAACTTTCTTTATTTATATTTAAATTTATTAAATTTAATTGCTTGTATGGTAAAAAAAAAAATTTAAATGGCAGTTAATTAAGAACACTGTATATGAGAGATTTACATAAATAAGTTCATATGTATTTATTTTTACAGGAGAGTAAGAACATTTAAACACGTTCATTTAAATTTGTGATACTGAAGATGCACAAAACAGAACTATATGCATACATATGTACTATGTACGTGCACAAATATATATACATATATTTATATATACATTTATGTTGCATAAATAGAAGATACGGTTACACATTTATTTAATACTCGGTTTTTGCATATATGTAGGCAAACATTTGCTTACATATGGTACTTATAGGCATTTGCATTAAATCATATTTATATATACACACATATATTTTCTTTTAGAATCTACAGATAATGCAAACATTTATGGAAACAAACGCATATATACATATTATTTTAATAGGTTTTTGGAGCCCCCAGGGTGCTCTTCTTTTTACCAGCCTGAGCATCTAAGTGGATTGTTGAGCTGTATTTAGAGCGAGATTAGAAGTTTTAAATATTTTTTATGGTTTAGCGGAAACAGAAATTTATAATACCTAGTAACATGTGCAAATATGTATGTATGAGTGTATGTACTCGTCGTATGTACGTATATAAGGCACTCTAAGCAAAATTTATTACTCCTAGCATAATTTATGGGCCTTGGAAAAAGTCAATCGAAGAATTCTAATTCTTTTTGCCTCAATAGTGAGATAAAAAAAGAATTAAAAAACAAAACAATTATTCTAAATAATATTATTTGAGCACAATTGTAGTTGATAATCCAATAAAGAATAATAAAATGACATATATACATATATAAGGCAAATATAAATAAAGCACAACTCATTTCACGACAATAAAGCAATTTAATATACTCGTAAACTAGCAGACCCGGTCACACGTTGTTGTAGCTTTCTATGTAAGTCAAAATATTAAGCTTTTTATTATATTTTTGTTCTAACTACTTTTTTGTGTACACGTATGTAGCTAGTTAGGCGGCAGCGGTAACCGAGTGGTTAGCAAGGCTCGGGTTCAAATCCAGGTGTCGTACTAACAACCAAAAATTTTTAGAAAATTCATTTAAATAAAAAATTAAGCTAAATTTTCTAATTGCGGTAGCGCCTCGGCAGGGAATGTCGACCCCTCCGAGTGTATTTCTGACATGAAATAGAGACTCCTCATATCAAAACCACCAGCCGTTCGGAGGCGCCTTAGTATAAATTGTAGATCCCTCCATTTGTTGGAAAAACATCACCACGCAAAACAAATTGGAGGAGAAACACGGCCAAAAATCACTTCTGCGGGTATAAAGCTCTTTATCACGGAACCCTAATCAAGTGCGCTTCGGCCTGTTAGTCCTGATAAAAAGATTCCTTTCACCTTTCCAAATCTTCAAACCGCTTGGTGTGTTTTATGAAATGCAAAAGATGAATGACGATTACCGATGCAAGCTCTGCAAGGCAGTCAAAGAAGAAATTTTCGAGAAAATGATAACGGACCGCATTGAAAACTGGGCAGTAACAGAGGTAGTGTTCCACCGATTCCTCCTCACCTATGTGCCTGCAGCTGCGGCAGAATTTGTATGAGAAGCAGTCCATGAGTTCCATAAGACATTGCCTGGCTGGTTGTTATGCTTATGGAGATCTGGTTTAGAAGGAGTAGATATCTAGTTCTGTTTATCTCAATTAATGTCCAGATTTGTCTTGTCACATTGCACGTGATCTAGCTCAGCCATCTGCTGTTAGCCTTTCGGGTGAATACTTTCTTTGCCGAGGAAAGCCACTTCATGTGCAGAGTTTATCGTGGTTAGGACTCTAGCCAGTACGTTTGGTACGAAATTTCCTGGAATGTCCCTGTGACCAGGGATTCAAACCATACCTGGTAGAGAGTTTGTTTAAGATCTCTCTGCATTTTTTTGCCACAATTGCATTGGAGAAACTTAATGGCATCTTGGTTGTCAGAAAATTTTGTAATAATGAAATTAAATTAACTAACTGTTTAGATACGAGCAACCATGAAGCGCCATTCATTACAGCGGTTAGTTCCGCATGGAATACGCTGCAGTGGTAGCGAAAAGTCTTTTACTTAACTTTGTAGCAAACTGCTCATAATAAACTCCACAACCTATTTTGCCATCTAGTTTAGAGCTGTCAGTGAAGATGTCTACGGATCTATGATCCAGAACAGCTGCATTTTCCCACTCCTTCCTGTCTGGGATTTTATTGAGAAAGTATTGTCAAAACAGAAGACGGAATTGGTGTATTGTAGTATACCTCTTCCCAGAGTGATTGAAAGTTCAGTATTTGGCTGTATCCCATGCGGTTTCTCCATGGTCGAGTTGCATTCAGTCTTATGGCGTTGCAACTAGCATGGAGTTTCCCGTATCCCTATCTAGTGCTGACCATCAGACAGTGACTCCATAGAATAATATGGGTCCTATTACCGCTTGTAGGCGTCGAGTGCGAACGGTACTTTCTCACACCTTTCTACATTGCTCAGGTTCCAGGTGAGTTTACATAGAAACAATCAGGTCAATAGGTCGATAACTTTTGGGGATTACCGGGTTCTTTACAAACGAACAAAAGATATTTATATATAGGTATAAATAAAAAAAATTATATATAGAGAAGGTGAAAATTCACTGATCTTTAATTTTTTATTTGATTCGGTTTTAAAATACAATAGCAACTTTTCATTCATTGATTAATTTTAATTTGTTATTCTTTAATATTTAATACCTTGTGAGAGAATTTTCTTAAGATATTGGAAATCTTAAAAAGGACGTAACCGATACTCATGTATCTCTTAATTAAATGTTAAAGCTATTGATATGTTTAGTAATAAATTTCCATGCTAGGACACATAGTATATTTATAACAAATACATATATTCTACGTATAGACAGGCATACTTACACGTACATAGGTATACGTGCATACTTTGGCCATTCTAGCACGTATGTACATATACGAGGTGTGACAATTAAGTAATGAGACTGATTATATTGCCGCGATTGTGGTAACCCTGTGACCTTGACCTTGACCTGTGACCCTTTCCCTTCTCCCGGCATCCTTCTCCTCTCCATTGATATATTTGCCATCGCCCTAGCTTGTTTAGTTCGTCTACTGTGTCGTGTTGAGTAAACGTGTGTTCGTGGTGCTCGTCACGAAAATGGAATGTAATGAAGCGAAATCAAGAGCAACGTGTCGAGATAAAAGATAAAGTGCTCTTAGTCATGTCCAGGTGTTTCGATGGCATAGAGTTTAAGTTTAAGTAAAGTTCTCACAAAGAATTTCTTCCACCAGGGCAAACCGTAAATCAAGTCTAGTATCGCCAAGTACTCAAAAGATTGCGAAAATGATTCAACAGGGTGCGCTCAGACATCGCTCGTAACTGGATCCTTCATCACGACAACGCACCGTGCCCTCAGCGGGATCACCGTGTTGCAACAACCGTCTTATTCGCCCGATATGTTATCCTGTGACTTTTTTGTTCCCTAGAACAAAATCGGTGGTCAAGGGAACCCATTTTGAGTCGATTGAGGACATCCAAGCGGCCGTGACGAGGGTACTCGCGGACATCCCAGTCGAAGCGTTCCAGAAATGTTACGAAGCATGGAAAACGCTCTGGAATCGTTGTAAAGCTGCTCAAGGGCACTACTTTGAAGGGGATGGCAGAGTTGTAAAATAATATTGAAATATACGGTTTTTATGGAATCTGTCTCCTTACTTAATTGTCACACCTCGTATGTATGTAAAAAAATTCCAAGCTTCTCAAATCGGGTAAAGTGATTTCGGACCACAAATTCTGGCTAAATAAATATTATTTTAGGTGTTGCATAGGTATGTATGTACATGTGAATGTGTATAAAATATTTAGTATGAGTGCTTGTGAATGACACATAGAATATAATTCATTGCTATGTATTAGCGTGTAACATATTAATTAATTACTAATGGCTTTGGTTGAGAAGTGTCAACACGTACACGAGGGTAAATCCAAAAGACCAAAAGCTCATGGAAAGGATGTACTCGTAAGGCAAAAAAAAAATTGTTGATTTACATATAAACATATATTCGGCAAAATTACCTCCCTTAGTTTGAGGGACTTAACTTTACCAAATTATAACTTTGTTTGAACAAAAATTTTCCCTAAAAATAAAAAATAATACTAAAGCGAAATAGTAGCCTAAAGAATTTAGAAAGCACTCCACGTAAGTGGTTAAATCTGCTATCGTTGCGAACTCCAGCAGCAGCCTGTCACCGTAAATGAATCTCGCCGCTCTTTCATTGTCCCTGATCTTTCATTGACTACTCATTAAAATTACCCACACTTTGTGGAAAATCGGTCTAAATGCGAGGGTAGAAAGTAGATTTTCACGCTCATGTTATACGCATAACTGACGCTTTCTAACCGCTGAAGCGATTATCAGCCGAGTTCTAATCCAATTATTGGTATGCGTTTTTCTTAGAAATATAGAGGCTTACAGTTTATTTTAAGTCACCTCTGAATGGATGCTTATGAGGAGCTTTTTTCATCTCTGAAATATACTCAATGGGGCTGACACTCCGTGCCGCAGACCGATCGCAATTTGAAAAATTTATTTTTTAATATTTTAAATAGTATTTGGATTAGGTTTCAAATCCTGGCCTTCCAAATGGTAGTACGTACTTCTAACCACTCGGCTACTGCGGAAACCACGCTCAAATTGCTCTCTGGCTTTTTCAAGTCCAATAGTATACACTCAATAAGCTCGACGTGGTTATCAGATTTTATTTTACAGAACCAACACATAACCAAGACATTGGTTTGACAAAATTTGGACCTTTGGCATGTTGTCTGATCTGTGGCCCTCAAAATAGCCGCTTTTAATTTTTCTGTGCCTATAATCTGCATCATAATCTTCTCTTGATGTATTTCATATAAATTCACAGTGCTTTGGATCATCAAAAGATTTACATGTGCTGGGTTTTGCATATCCAAATGCGACGGTGAAGAACTGATAACGTGCATGCATCAACTTCTTTGCAAAATGCAATGGGCAGAAAGCATGAACGACGATTGGAACCTAAATGTGCTCTGCCCAATCCACCAAAAAGACAATCCCATAGTATGTGTCAATTATCGTAAGCCTCTCAATATCGTAAATAAGGTCCTATCGTGTATATTATGTAAGTGTACTATTAGTGGAAAGATCCATGATAAGAGGATCGACACACACCTCCTCTTCGTTAACGAATATTTGTACAGCACGAAAAGGAGCAGCCTCTATGCCACTATGTCTGAATTTGGTATCGCCGCAAAACTTATACCTAAAGTTTCATCAGGATCAGGAACGACCCTTTCGAGAGGTTCAATATCAAACGATAATTAAGGCAAGTTGATTTTCGACGTCGTGACTTCTTTAAGATATTGTTGGAGAAAATAATACGAAGCAAAAAATAAAATTGTTTTTTATTGTTGGGAACATTCTCTGAAAGGAATGAGCCGAATACCTTGTCCTAAATAATTTTTGGACTTCTTCTCGTATATATGGTAGACTAAGAATACGTACTTGCATCAAGAAGGAAATTGAACTCCAACATTCCTTAGCGCCAAACGTACATACAGACCTACATATAAATACTTCTGATATTCATTTATATATATTGTATTTAAATGTAAATATATTTCTACATATGTATATTTCTTTACATATATATATACCATATGTATAGTTAAATATATTTTTATCTCTTTAAATCGTCATTCACTATTAGCATTGAGGGAAATGAACGTTTAATGACTATGGGAAATTTTTGCAACAGATGACAGCCGCATATTCATGCAAACTCGTAGCTATACATACATAACATACCATACATATTTGCTCGATTGTAATAAATATGTACATACACGTATGTGAGTGTGAACGGTCGAAAGCCTACTAAATTGGCTATTTAGGCCATTTCTGCGTATTTCTTGCACATCCTCAATCATCTTTCATCTTCTCTCTTTCCCTCCCTTTCCCATTCTTTCTCTCTACTAATCTTTACAGCGTTGCTAGGAAATTAATGCTTTTGATGATATCCGGTTTCAATCTACCCATGTTTGATTAATGTATGTTTCGTGTATGAATAGGAATATTTGTACGACATATGTATGTATATATGGTATGTATGTATGTAGGTATGTACTCGTATGTATTTATTGTTAAGTTGAATATTTCCCTTAGGAAAATCATTTAATAATTAATAGGTGAATCTTCATGTATAATAAGAGTATTAATATTGATAACATGTTGATTGCGCTTTAACACTTTTCTCGACCATCATGTGCGATTTTTGGCAAGGGTGAGACTTGTAAAAAAAATATAGCAACTGGTTAAAATGGAATTTAGTTGAGCCAAGCCCTATCTGCGGTGCCACAGTGGTTAGAAAGCACGTTGCGATCGACTACTACACGTGCGTTATAGGATAGATGACGACTGCTTGGGAAACTGACTGACAGGGATAATGCATAAAACATATACAGAAAGATACGGCGCCTTGCAGAAACTTTCAAGATCGGAGGAAACTCTTGTAGGATCCAGAAAGTTGATCTAGCGACTGATGTCCAAAGCATACTGAATTTATGGAGGAACAAATTTTCAGCCTGCTGAATGGCAGTGAAAGTATAATACTAGGAGATGACTAATCCGATCCCCCAATCGATGACGAAGTAACAAATGTTTCATTGCCCGACTAGGTGCTTGTATCAGATTTTTTGGCAAGCTATGGTCGAATGAAAGCATTTCTGACAACTGGAACTTAAGTGGGCTCTGACCAAACCACAATAAGAGAATCCTACTTTCTATGCCACCTACCGTGGGCTAAGCCTTCTCAATATTGCATATAAAGTCCAACAATCTGATTCTTCAGCAACCTTATCAATTGACCAGATATTCACCATACGCCAAATCTTAGAAAAGACCCATGAAAAGAGCATCGACACACACCTTGAAGCAGCTTTCAGCAGCAGGAAAAGGAGCTGCCTCTATGTCTATATGTCTGAGTTTTATATATGCCGCATTACTTATCCCGCTGTACGTGTATAACTTGCGTTAAGGCTAAAAGCTCCATCATGCGGGAGCGACCTCTCCGAACGTTTCGATACTAAACGAGATTGCAGACAAGGTGATTTCTTATCGTCTGACTTCTTTAATTTATTGTTTGAGAAAATAATAAGAGCTGCAAAGCTGAACAGGGGAGGTAAAACCTTCTATAAAAGAATGCAAATGGTGGCGTTGGGAAAAGATCATTGGTCTCAACGACCGCGCCATAAGTTTTGTTTTCTCCAGACTAGATAAGGAAGAGAAGTGTATGGATGTGATAGTGAACGACTCAGTGAACGAGGCTAGACGAATTATCTACTGTCATCAAATAAATAGTTATCGCATTCCGACTTGGCTACAACGTCACTGCTATCATAGAACCAGCAATAATGTCAGCCTTGAAATCCAAAGTAAAATCACTTGACAAAAGGTGCTACTTTGGACTGAGTAGGCAATTGAAAAGAAAAGTCCTCTCTTCACAAACAAAAGCTCTACAAGTCCCTCCTGCTATATGGACGATGACAACGTCTGATAAATCGTAAGAAAGAAAGTCAGTCTAACGACGAACTGTACGAGACACGCGTCAACATTCAGCGAATAAAAAGACGGCCACTACAGTGGCTCTGTGATGTGGACCAAAAGAGGGAAAACTCCAATGCGTTGGAGAGACTGTAAGGACCCCAAAATCCGAGGCTTTTGGAGACCTCACAACAATACATTTTTATATATATATATTTTTCATATTTGTATATATACATAAATAATAATAATTATATATATTACATATATATATATATATTTACATACTTAAATTATTGAAGCGCTGAAGCCTATTAGCATGTTCGAACATGAATGCACATACATACGTACACATAGAATAAGTGAGAAACTGTACGCAGTAATGAATTGTTATTATAAAATAACATTCTGCCTGCGTGCAGAAGAGTATAAAAGGCGAGGAAAACGCAAAGGAAATTGAGTAGCCTTTGTGTTGTCGTTAGGTATACTTGCCCGTGGGATCAATACCACCGGCAAACGTAGTGCACCTGAGGGTCTATATACCTCACGAGCATTTATTTATATTCTACTGAGGGTTTATACCTCACTGGAACGAGGGCTGTTAGAGGGTTTACACCTCCACAGCGCCATACGAAAGAAGTACTATTTGTGTTATTATTAAGCATACTTGCTCGTGGGTTCAACACCACCAGCAAACGTAGTGTACCTGAGGGTTTATACCTCACGAACACTTACTTACTTGTCATAGAAATAGCGAGTAACGTATTAGAAACCGTGTAGATAGAGATTGTTAAACTAATAAATTTGTTGTAACGTACCCAGCGCATTTTACTTTAGCAAACCCTTGGCAAGGCTGAGCTTACCCCAGCCAAGAGGAAAACTCCGTTACAACTGGCGCCCGAGCAGGGACTCTAAAGTAAGAAGAACGAGATAACGAGGTAAGCCATGGTCAAAGTGACATGGGTGTACTACCTCAATCGAGAGGAACTATTGAGATACGCAGAAGAATTTGGGTTCGAGAACTACGGAACAGTGGAGGAGCTGCGCAAACGCTTTGCGAGCTTCATTCAGAATCAGGGTGAAGGAGAAGGCGTGCAAAGACGCTTGACGGAGTTGGCCCTCCGACATACTAGGCCAAATATCACCATAAATCCAGCGACACCAAGAGAAGGCGTCCCATCATCAGACGTGTTTTATGAGGGAGCTCACGGCATGCTTCACGAAGAAGAGCAAGCGTACGTACCTGCGACACCATCTTATGCGAGCATTATGGACAGGGTGCGGAAATGGGGATTCCGCTACGACGGCGGTAAAGATCCCTTAGGATTTATTGAACGGGTAGAGGAATTAGCGGACGGTTACGGCTTAAACCGTAACTCAATCCCACGAGCGTTACCAGAGCTACTGAAGGAGAAAGCTCTAGTGTGGTTCCGGAATAACAATCGGCACTGGCAGGAATGGGACGAGTTTAAAAAAGATTTCCTGAAGTTCTTTCTGAGCTCGCGGTACTTTGAACAACTGGACGACGAGATACGCCGACGCGTCCAACGACCGGGTGAGCAGTTTAAAGATTACGTCCTGGTACTACAAGGGCTTATGCGGCACGCGAACTACACAGCCGAAGAGAAACTAAGCCGTATTTATCGAAATTCGCGCAGAGAGTATCAACTTTACGTTAAACGGAGTGAGTTCAAGAGTCTGGAAGAGTTAGTGGACTTGGTAGAAGACTTCGAAAACCTTCCCCCCGAGAGAGAGCCATTAAGAGCCGCAGCGCGACCATTTGTACCTCGACGACCGGAAGAGCGGTACCAGTCTATGCACGTGAACGAAGAGAGCTACAGGTACCCACACAGCAGCGAAAGGCGGGAACAACCAAGGAGGTTTGAGGGCGCTACAAGACCAGATCGAGCAGACAGAGCAGAGCGCTACCAGCAATTACGTGAAGACCGGAATCCCAACACACCAAGGAGAGCAGAGAGCCAACCAAATCAGCAAGGGAGGTACGTAGACCCCCGAAACGCATGCAGACGATGCGGTGGAGTCGGACATTTCGCCCACGGCTGTCGTAGTCCAAAAATCGAGTTTTGTTGGAAGTGTGGACGTTGTGGAATACACACCCGAAATTGCTGCCCAGATCTACAGGGAAACGACCAGGGGCCTCATCAGTATCGAGGGGTGGGGTCCACAACACTCCCTCGAGAACAGCAGCAGCACTAAACCAGACACAAGGCCGGATCCTGGCCAATGTGACCATGAACGGCGAAAACATAGTAGCGGCAATAGATACCGGAGCAACGAGGAGTTTCGTGAGCGAAGAAGTGGTGAGAAGATTGGGTACGGAAGGAACGAAACCCGTAAAGACACGAGTGGTAATGGGAGATGGAAGGCGCAAGGACGTCGAGGAAGCAGTAGAAGCAGAAATGAAGTTGGGGAACGAAGTACATCACAGCGAGTTACTTGTTCTACCAGGCCTGGTCGATGAAATGGTACTCGGGACGGACTACCTCACGAAGGCCAACACAGAGTTGAGATGCGGCGGAGAGTCACTAAGATTAAGGGTAGACAAGAGAGAAGACGAGATAATCACGTGCACCGCCATAGTTGAGAAGGGAGCGAAGGAGTACACGGCCTCAGAAGGCCCAAACCAAACCACACCACAAGCAGGCAACCCAGCGGATAAGAAAGTGAGTGAGTTCCTGCAAAGTGAGTTGAAACAATTTGAGGAGATGTCAGGACCGTCCAATGTCGCCACACATAAAATAATCATGCGAGACGATCGACCAATAAAGCAGAGGTACTTCCCCAAGAACCCAAAGATGCAAGAGGTCATCAACAAAGAAATCGACGAACTACTTGAGAAGAGCTACATTGAACCATCCCATAGTCCGCACAGTGCACCAATAGTATTAGCAAAGAAGAAAAACGGAAAGTGGAGACTCTGCGTCGACTACCGCCAATTGAATGCCAAATCCGTTCCAGACGCATATCCGTTGCCGCGCATCCAGCATATACTCGATCGGCTCAGAAGCGCTAGATTCATCAGCAGTCTGGACTTGAAGAATGGTTATTGGCAGATCCCCATGGAGGAGGACAGCAAACAGTACACGGCATTCACAGTACCCGGACGTGGCTTGTTCCAATGGAAGGTAATGCCTTTCGGCCTACACTCCGCACCAGCGACGTTCCAGAGGGCACTTGATAGAGTTATCGGCCCAGAACTAGAACCGCACGCATTTGCCTACCTAGACGACATCATAGTCACGAGTACAACGCTAGAAGATCACGTGAAGCACCTCAAAGAAGTATTCCAGCGGCTAAGAAAAGCCAACCTCCGCATCAACCCCGAGAAGTGCGAGTTTTTTAAGAAGAAGCTGAAGTATTTAGGCCACGTAGTCAGCGAGAAGGGCATCCATACAGACCCAGATAAGGTAGCGGCCATAAGAGAGCTCACACCTCCAACAAATCTACGAGAGCTCAGACGATTCCTGGGAGTGGCATCATGGTACCGAAGATTCGTCCCCGACTTTTCACAAGTTTCGCATCCGCTCACATCAATGTTGAAGAAAGGCAAAAAGTGGGAGTGGTCCGAAAAACAACAGTCAGCATTCGAAGCCCTGAAAGACGCCCTCACACAAGCACCGGTATTGGCGTGCCCGGACTTCACAAAGAGATTTACGTTGCAGACCGATGCAAGTGATTTCGGACTCGGAGCAGTTCTAACACAAGAGTTAGAGGGTAGCGAGCGAGTAATAGCATATGCGAGTCGGCGGCTGAATAAAGCCGAAATGAACTACTCACCAACGGAGAAGGAGTGTTTAGCGATAGTCTGGGCAATAAGGAAAATGAGACCGTATCTTGAAGGGTACAACTTCACAGTGATTACCGACCACCTGGCGTTGAAGTGGCTCAACGCGATCGAGAGTCCAACAGGTCGGATAGCGAGATGGGCGCTAGAGCTCCAACAATATTCGTTCGAAGTGCAGTACAGGAAGGGGAAGCTGAACGTCGTAGCAGACGCGCTATCAAGGCAACCACAAGAGGAACAGTTGGGCACAGTGTTAGAGGAAGCGGAAAACTACCACGGTGATGGAAAAACATTTCCAAAAAAAAAAAAAAACAAAAAAAAAAAAAAAAAAAAAAAAAAATATCGTGAAAAAAAAAAGAAAAAAAAAATTGAAGTAAGAGTATAATAGAGAAAAAAAAAAATTATTATCGTGAAAAAAAGAGAAATTTGAAGTAAACGAAATAACAACAAAAAAAAAAAAAAAAAAAAAAAAAAAATTTAAGAGTGGAAAAAGTTTGATATGCACGCACCCTAAAATGGACATAAAAGGGAGTCGTAGTGTTAAGAAACAAACACAAAACAAAAAAAAAAAAAAAAAAAAAAAATTCAAGTGAAAAAAAAGTTTGATATGGACGAACCCTAAAATGGACATAAAAGGGAGTCGTAGTGTTAAGAAACAAACACAAAACAAAAAAAAAAAAAAAAAAAAAAAAATTCAAGTGAAAAAAAGTTTGATATGGACGCACCTTAAGTCACATACTGTATGAAGGTGGCAGCACCCACCAATAGCAGAGCCAGCGGTAAACAAATGAACATACATATATACAAATATACATATGTACATATACCTAAGTGAGAGAAAAAAATAGATAATATACATACATACATACATGCAATGAAGTGAATATATATATGTACATACAAGTGGAAAAACAAAAATATACATAATATACATACATACATAAAGTAAAATATATGCAAAGTGAAAATATACAAGCAAAAACACATAGACGCAAAAAAAAATAATAATAATAATTATAAACACAACGCACAGAAAAAAAAAATAAATATATACACACAAAATAATAATAATAACCGAAATACTCCTGCAAAAATTCGAAGGAGAAATTTGTATCAAAGCATATACAGGAAAAGCACAGTTGGTCAAGCAATGACAAATCAAAATAAAAGCCGCCGCCGCGACCAAACTCACATGAAGTGTGTTAACAACTGAAGCTAGCGATAAACAAATTATGCTAGCAAGGTATGCGAGCGCTAAGCCAAACGCGAAAAACGAAGTAAGGAGTAAAAGCAAGCAGCAGAGATGGCATCAACAATCTTGTCAGAGAGTCAGGATGAGCAGCCAGCGAAGCGACGAGGAGAACTCGATATATCAAGCGGCACGTCGAAGGCAATTACTACCGCGTGAGGATCACACAGACTGGCCTGGTGACCATAAGTCTCGCAGCGGGAAGTGAGGGGAGGGTGTAAGGACCCCAAAATCCGAGGCTTTTGGAGACCTCACAACAATACATTTTTATATATATATATTTTTCATATTTGTATATATACATAAATAATAATAATTATATATATTACATATATATATATATATTTACATACTTAAATTATTGAAGCGCTGAAGCCTATTAGCATGTTCGAACATGAATGCACATACATACGTACACATAGAATAAGTGAGAAACTGTACGCAGTAATGAATTGTTATTATAAAATAACATTCTGCCTGCGTGCAGAAGAGTATAAAAGGCGAGGAAAACGCAAAGGAAATTGAGTAGCCTTTGTGTTGTCGTTAGGTATACTTGCCCGTGGGATCAATACCACCGGCAAACGTAGTGCACCTGAGGGTCTATATACCTCACGAGCATTTATTTATATTCTACTGAGGGTTTATACCTCACTGGAACGAGGGCTGTTAGAGGGTTTACACCTCCACAGCGCCATACGAAAGAAGTACTATTTGTGTTATTATTAAGCATACTTGCTCGTGGGTTCAACACCACCAGCAAACGTAGTGTACCTGAGGGTTTATACCTCACGAACACTTACTTACTTGTCATAGAAATAGCGAGTAACGTATTAGAAACCGTGTAGATAGAGATTGTTAAACTAATAAATTTGTTGTAACGTACCCAGCGCATTTTACTTTAGCAAACCCTTGGCAAGGCTGAGCTTACCCCAGCCAAGAGGAAAACTCCGTTACAAGACCAAGTGAAGAAAGACCTGACAATACTTAGTACCATATTTCTAATTGGCGCTAAACAACGAAGACAAGGATTAAAAGAGTCACTGTTGTTAACTCAGTTGTCTTTGTCAGTAGAAGAAGTGCTTTCTTTAGGTAAATAATTTAAAATTTTCATTACGATGTAAAGTGGGGTAAAATTAGTAAAAGATAGTGCTTAGAATTTCTTCTGCTTCTGTAAGCCAAAATCTTCAACTAAATAAATTTACCATCTCCTCTCTGCCGAATTTCATTCTCATTACGGTTTTTTTACTTCCACATTCTGCGCCAAATTATGTAGTACATTGTGTTCAAGTTCATAGATTAGCCTCAACACAATGATTGACAATGATTGTCAGGGAATCGGAGATAAGCGTAATTTTTGCAACGTAAATAAAAATTAAAACATGAAAACAAAAGATAATTTCCAAGGGACTACATACATACATACATGTATATACATACATAACGTGCACTTAATAAAGATCAAGTTTGTTTTATAAGTAATTAATTTAATATATATGTTTATAATATGTAATTAGCTCAGTATTAGATGTTAGTAAGGCGAGCATAATCTGAAATCTGTTACCAAGCATTTCTATTTTGAGAATATATTGTTGGGAGTCTAATTGTCTGTTGGGTATTAGTGCACATTATTGATGAATCAAAGTTCTGCCAAACAGTCCCACTACATGTGAAAAAGTATATCTGCAGTCTGAAATTCTATACAGTTCAAAGAGACAAAGGGCGGAACTGCAGAGCTAATGAACTTGCTGAGGATTTATATATATGTATAGACAAGCTTCGCTGTGGTGGAAAAGTAATTGACTTCTCGCAAATCTGACGTTTGGCTTGCCTATATGATACAGCACCGATGAGGAGGACGAGACAATTTGGCATTCGCTATGTGCTTATCCGCGGCCGCAAAACTGAACCAATATTAAAATTTTTTGCAAAAACATCGAGACACAAAACCACAAATTGGAGGAGGAGTCCGGCCGAATAGCGCTTTAGGGATTACAAAACGCCAATAACATTTAAATTTACATATATATGTATATAATATTAAAATAAAGATCGCTAGTTTTATTCTTTCGGTGTATTGGGATAGACCTTCTTAATTGGCATGTAATAATATTTCCTATACAAACCGATGACATATAAGCCGATAGCCAAACTGCAATGTAGACAATAATCACACATTGTAGTGTTCTTAGAAACATGGAGGCAGTCAAGAAGGTGGCTGCAGGGAAGTAGCTACGTGTGTACTGAGTTGTGGACTAAAAGGTCATTGTGGGAGGTGAAATAGCCATCCGTCTGGTTATCGAACCAGTGCATTAAATAGTAAGAAGTTGCGAAAACACCATTCAATAAAACTTTCGAGAGAGCTGGCAGACGAATCAGGTTGAGATAAAATGCGGTAACAGCACACAAGACTGCCAAGATTATGAGCAATGGCAGCAAAGGTAAGCACACAAATTTCTTGCTTACACTGTCCCGAAAGATCTACAGAACAATTGTTGGCTTAATGACAGTTCATAATCTACTGTCATCACATACGGGCAGAAGGGAGTGTGGGGAGGAAGCCATGAGAGAGACGTCGGAACACCTGACCTTCTTCTCCTGGCCTTGTCTGGAACCCATTTTAGACATTTAGGAGCTTCGCAGCATAAGTCTCTAACGCATTGAATATCTAAGCTCTTTTAAATTCTGAAACACAAAAAGTGTTGACAAATATAATTGAACATCTATCTGACGCCACAAAGGAAGGCGTAACAGCCAGTCAACCATATAACCTAGTCCATCTTATTCAAACTGAAGACTCTTTAGTGCCATAATTCATAACATTAATATGAAGAAGTAACCTTGTATAGTTTTCCAATTGTCAAAACTCATTTAAAACTTTGTACCAATTGTCTAAAGTGTAGTTCGCATCGAAAAAATCTCGAGATATATTCGAGTTACCCATATGCAAGTTCTTCCGATCATCCGCAGAGTGTTCATAATGGTGTAAACTACTAAAACAGCTAAACACGAAGCATTAAATTTTCCACTTAATTACTTCGATCCACATAGTATTTCAACAGAAAATTCATAAATAAACACAAAAACATATCCAATCTTCCGACTTATCGGCCAATTTCAACTTTTAAATGCTTCTCAGCTACATATTTGCCAACACGTATGCACCATTTCACATTTCACATTTCACATGAAAAATATTCAGCCATCCTACATCCACCCGTGCTTATTACTCAACACAGCTCAGTTGATAATATCCGTTACAGTAACAGTTTAGGACACGAGCAATGAATGACAGTTTTGTCGTATTCACACACGAGCGACGCTTACACAGTCCGTAATGATTAAACGGTTGCTCAAATCGGTCGGTTGTTGGTCAGCAGCTACTCGGTTGGTATGTGGGTCGTGTGACAAGCAGAGCGGAGGATTAATTTGCTATATGTAATATGTATGTATGTACATACAGTACAATCAGTGCAAATTTCAGTTTTAAAATTAGCATTATTTTATTCACCGTACGCCAGGAGCTGGCAGCGGCGAGAATTCAGGTGTCAAAAAATTGAATTTACAATTCGATAGCGATCCCAATCAACGGAATGTCAAACCAATGAAATGTAAATGTGCAAGCGGAAAATGCCTGTACTCGTACATATACATACATATACCATATATGTGTGTACGAGTATGTGCTGTATCCGAGTTTGTGGTGAAGCGAAAATTCACAAACCTGTGGACAACCATAACGAAGTCATAAAATTTCAATTAAAATGTTTTATTTAAACAGAGAAACCGTGTTTCCGTAATTGAACAGCTCACACTCATCTCTATGCACGAATGCTCGAATACTTACCATATATGTAGCTATACAAATACATATGTTTGTAAGCATGTTTACAATGTTTGCAGATAATTTAATTTCGTAGTGTGTAAATAAATGTAATTAAAAAGAAAATAATGAATTGCAAAATAAAATATATTACTGGCGAAATAATACCATATTTGTGGCAATTAATGCTTACATAAATACACACCAGCACATATGTACACGTATATACAAACATATATCGCTTTAATAAAGCTTAATTTATTTGTATTGATTTTTTTATGATTGATTTTCAATTCACCACATAATCTGCAGCGAATTATCAATGAAACGGTCGTTTAAAGCGGAAAATATTAAAAAAAGGTCGTTTTTTAGTTTGGTTTTGGAAGTTGGCCTTTTTGACATTTCAATGAACAAACTTGCTCCGGAAGGAACAACGTTTGCAAATTGTGCATATTTATTACAAAAATAATGGTTCGACAGATCAGAGCCGGTAATTGGATCGGTTTCGCACCACGCATACCCTAGTGTTAATGTGCATCCTCAGAGATGCCTTACAGTGCGCACCGATGTCGCTATTACTACTGTGGAGCAGAGTAGAAAACCCGTATGAGTCCATCCACCGGTCCGCGCAACCATTGGAGCTGTGACCATTCACTTTATGGAAAATTTTGTGGAACGATTTTGGTTTGCGAGCTCACAAATCAAACGCTCAAGCGTTGGAGTGATGAAAATCAACAAGCCATTGTTGAGGGGTCGTACATCCTTAAAAAGTCACTCTTTCTTCAAAATGAAGACCATAGTACTACAGTCAATGGGGAACGAAATTGAGCTATGATTAATGACTTTTTCGTGCCTAAGTTGGTGGATGTTAATGTGGATGACGTCTGCTTCCAACAAGACGGCGCTATATGCAATACATCTAACGAAACAATCAATTTATTGGAAGAAACTTTTCTGATTTCTAATTTTCTCTAATATCGTACGATTTAACATTGCTGGAATATTTTTTGTGGGATTGTGTAAAATCGCAAGTAAGAATGAGGTAAGTCACGACTTGAAAGTGAGTGTTCGGAGCGTGTTTGCTGACATATGGTCCTAATTTCTGCAAAAAGTGGTCGAAAATTGGGTCTCTACGCTGGAATTCATACGAGTCAACCCGAAATCATTTTTAAATCATAATTTCAAACTCTTATCTTTATATAAAGCTAAAATCTTGGCGACCATAACATTAAATTATATGAGTTTTATTTCTTCTTTAAAAACAACTGCATGTCTAAAAATCAAAAAAAAAAACACCCTGCGATACCAGCAGGGAAAACATAAAGTCGTGAGGTGAAAGAACAAAGTAAAAATTTGAGTCAAAATATGTACAAGTATAAGTAAAATCCTCTACCTACGCAATCCTTGCCCACTTTATTACTATGAAGATTTACAATTTACAATCCCTAGACATATAAATGTTAGCTTATAGTGATTCTTAACTATTATTTTATAGCCTCAGGTTGGAAAAAAAAAAAAATTTTAATTTTTATGCCGACACTTACAGACGTTCAAACCGAAAAGCAACACAAAGTTCTATAGCACAGAACCAAATCAGTGTCTGTTCCAAAGCTCTGGACAAAGTCTGTTCACCTAGGCTTCCTAGGGATGAAGAAGCCACCTTAGAACAGTGGAAAGCTTTGGGTCAGATAAACATATATACAACTATAAAAATGAGAAACAGCATCAGAGGGGTGTAGACAGAGGAAAGTACTTTGAAATACTTCTTACTTTATGCCGAGATACTTTCAAAGGTAGGACTAACCTATTACGGGTGCCAGGACATAGTAACAATGCCAGATAATAACAAGGTGGGGCGTGCTTGTAAGGAAGGACACTTCCCTTCCAATTTCGCCACCATATAAGGGTCTGGACAAGTCACTCTCCACTTGTAAATTATTAATTGAGCTATACATCGCTGATGCGAACTCAAACTGGAAGTATCTCAAGTGTTGCATTATTACTAAGTTAATGTAAAAAGTCGCGAGACCTTATCGGGCTAAAATTAAAGGAGGCCTCTTTAAATATTAATATCTTTATGGGATATTTCCTATTAGCCAGACACGCAGAGAGACTGGGCGTGCCATCAAACGACTTTTGCAGAAGTTGTGGAGAGTCGGAAGTAACTGAAACTTTAGAGCACTTCCTTTGGCAATGCCCTACACTTTAGAGAAATAGGGTCTGGGGTCTCTAGGGAAGGCAACCTTGAGAGAATTGAGCAAAATAACGGGTGAAAAGATACGTCGAATACTCTATATTGCTAACTCCATAAATTAGTTTGTCCAGAGAATTCTCAGTGATGGCCTAAGTGAATCGATTCTTGGTAATTCCTTCAACCTAACCTCATCTGAGGTGACTAGCCAAGAAATATAAAATTGCAATTTTAATAAAAAATAATCCATTAGTATTGCATTAAATTGAATACTTTATTTATCTTAGTTAGAATTATCCGATATATGCACAATTTTGCTCGATAACTTTTTGTCATTTTGAAGGTAATGCTATTATGCCTCTCTTATAGACACCCAGTGGCCAAAACTTGGTCAACTGATTTTCACAGACTACTCTTGAGGCCAATTCTTCACCAACCAAATCTTTCCCCAAATACTTAATACAAAGTCCGGACTATAAGTGGTGGATGCGTAATAACCTCCCAATCAAGCTCACGGAGTTTCTGGTGAGTCACAATCAATTTGTGTGGTTTGGCGTTGTCCTGATGAAACACAATTCCCCTTTTTTTGGGCAAATCTGGGCGCTTCTGGGCGACTGCTTCCTTCAGATGGTCCATTTGCTGACAGTACAACTCCGAATGAGCAGTTGGACCGCAGCTGCTCACTCATAATGATAATGGATTATTCCTTGCCAATCCCATCAAAGACATAACAAACTCTACCTGACCATCAATTCTAGCTTGGAGCCGGCTTGTTCCGGTTCACTGCCTTTCGATTACGGCCGTTTTCTTTTGACATTGCTTCAAGTGATCCACTTTTCATCACCAGTTGCCATCCGCTTCAGAAATGGGTTAATTTTGTTACAATGCAGCAGCGATTTGCAGATGGACATTCGGTTCGTGAGTTTTTTCCGGGCTTATAGAACGCGAGATGCATCCATCTATTGCTTAATACCATATATGGATTATTGGACAAAGGCACACAAAGCCACGCAACGTGTGGCCGAGTCTGGTAGTTTATTACAAAAAACATCAAGCATACGCAACACGTGCATTCTTCGTGCATTGTCCAGTAGTCGAAGAATAATTTTTATAATAATCACATTAAGATTTTTCCACACAAATGCGAGTATTTTCGCCAAGTTTTCTATCCTACTCTTTGAAATGAAGCAGGTGTCTGTTTTACACCATGACATTTCACCAGCCGCACATGCATCGTAATTGAATTTAACCATAACCATAAATCCTTCGAATAGTTCAGGCTGCGTGCCAAGGCGTATGATAAAACTCAGTTTGCCATCACTTCTCGCATTCATTTAAGGGTGGACAGTCGCAGAGTTAAAACCAAGCCGCAACCCACGCCAGCCGAAAGGCAGCAAATGATTAATGAGTGGTCAATGAAATGAATGAATTTTTATCTTTCTCTATGCGCGCCCCCAGACGCACTTTAAATTGGCTTTATTTTCATTATCCTTATTTATGAGTATTTATTTTTGTAGTCACAAGTACATACACAGGCAGATACGAGTCTTTGTATGAGTATATGGCATTTCCTTTACTCATATTCATATAGAATTTCGCCTGCAGCTTATCAGTTAAATTCAATTAAGCTCGAAATGTTTTATTTTAATAATTTTTCTCTTTATTCACAGGTGGTTTCATGGGTGATATCGCTTTACCCGACATTAATTACGACGGTGACCCCATTGTTGCGCGCACTATAGTTATACCAGTCGCGAGGGAGGAGACTGAGGAGGAGGCTGACGAAGACAGCGCTGATGACAACGTTGAAGGCGATGGTAATGAAAATTTACAAAAACACAAAGCGGCGGAAAAGAATGATGCTGAGGAATGGCAATCGGATGCTCCAGCAGATGCACCAATAATCGCTGAAAAGGTAGTGCCAACGGCCACTAAATTCAACGCGTCTTTCCAGCAAGAATTGGAAATACTTAAGCAGGAAGTCTACCACGAAGGCTTGCAGGTAGAGGAGGAGGGTCTTACTCATATAATACGAAAGAAAACGAAGTTGCCGAGCTCACATTTTGACTATAAGGACAATAATGATCCAGCTATGGTGAGTTTACGGGTATACACGTACACATGTGATTACCTTTGGTAAGATAAAGCGCACTTCATAAACGGTGAAGTTTTAAATCACCGTTTCACCGTTTGGTATTACCTTAATCATTATTGGCATCACTCTACCTCCTGAGACCCCGATATTCTCGAGTTTTCTTGGTGTTTGTTTTTCCAATAGGAATTGTTTCAAGCGCGCTGTTTATAATAATTCAAAAAAATTGCCGTTTCGGAACATTTAATATTAACACGTCTGTTGTTCATGAGTTAGATGAGTTTAAGCTAGAGAAAGGTAAAGAGAGAGATGGGTGAAACTTTTGCACAGCTTTTATTTTTTTAATCGCTATGATAGAAAGATCAATGCAAGAGCTTAGTCGGAAACTTATTACAAGCTTATGCTTTGAAATTTTGAGTATCCACGACTTGCTGCAAGAATGAGTTTGTACAAGTTTCCTTTATTTCACTAGCGGGTAGTGGCTCGAAGACATTAAAAGCTGCCGTATTTTCATCCATTCAGATGACATGAATTTACCGGGTTATATATATATCAAAGTGATGGTTATAATGAGAGACTTGTAAACCCAGTTTTTTGTTCGTCCTTCTTAGCTCAAAGTAGCACTCCAGTAACTGTCAATATTGACGTCTCTTTCTCGATAAGCCACAGACTCGCGCCACTTTGTTATTCTTCAAGCTAGCAAAACCTATTCGAAGTTCGTAGAAATAGGGTGTTGGAATTTTTAAATGGTCATCGGCTCACCATTTCCGGTGCTTATGTTGACACTACAATTACACTGGAGAAATGTTTCAAACTAAATAATCGAGTGGATGGTGGTGTCTTTTCAGCAAAATTTGACACCAAAATTGCCATCCGACCACTAGTTCAGTAGATAGATAGCAGTGTCTTTCAAGTGAAGATTACTGAGGTTAAAGAAAGCCTTCTCGTTCAAAGAGGTTGCTTACATAAAAAAATATATTTACCTATATACAACCAATCAGCTTTGAAATCACCGAAGTTTAGTTATGAATAGGCTATCCTCCTACTTCGTGATAACCTCAGGGTAGACCTGCAATGGGTTTCAGAACACACGAGATATTCCAAGTTACTGTGAAGCAGATGAACAATCCAGATTAGGCGCCACCTTACAACTAGATTCAGATAAGAAGGAAACATAAATGCCTATGGATTCTTATAAATAATTAATTGATAAACATATTATAGATATAGCTGAATCCCTGTTGAAAAAATCCATGATTTGGGCAACAAGAAAACTAAACGAAAATATAATATCTGCCGCATAAAACGATTACTGAAATTTAAAAGGAATATCATACGAATTTTAGTAGGAGTGCTAATGAGGCATTGTCTTATTGACATACATATACGCCAACAGAATGAGGTTACCGTACAACGACTACTGTAGAAGATGCATAGAAATAGAGGAAGAAGGGACTGTAGAATATCTTCGATGCAGATGCAAGGATTTGTATCGGACACGGTTTTCTTGACGATGTCTCCGAAGTGCCAAATTTAACACTTTTCAAATTCAATTACTTTATCACGATCAGATGATGTTTCAGAGAGGGCATGGCAGCGTAAAAGTATTTTAATCGCGATGTTTTCACTAAGGGTCTCCCAAGATATGTCTCAAACATCCACTGTACCTGTCTATTTTAAACCAACTGTAATCTCGCAGAATACTCGGGTATTTCCCATGTTGACCAACTGCTCAAGCTCCTCGTACTCTTGTAGTTCGAACTCTCCCATTTTCGGTCCAAAAAAATATTCTTATGTTTGTTTAGATACCGGTAAGTACCTCGGCTGTGACAACATAAGTATTTGACTTGATCATTGGACTTCAGTGAGTATGTAAATCAAAAAAAAAGGTAGACTTGGTTATGATCAGGTGATAAGAGAATAGCTTCATGAACAATTATGATATATGAGATTTTAGAAATTTGCAGATACCCCTGCGGGTTAGGGGCTCAAGAATTTACCCGTGGTAAGACATGGTCTTTATATCGAAACGACCCGGATTTTTATCTGGCCAAGGACTACCACTCACGAAATATACCCCGAAATCCGATTCGGGGAATATTTTGCGGTTACAACAACAAAAAAGTCGCAGACAAGCATTATTGAACAGTCAGAGCCAATTCGCGTTGAATTCACATTCTTACATTCTCTTAAAAGAGTCACCTTAGAAGCAGTTGCTCGCTGCATTAACCATCTTTGCTGGAATTCCCTGAAGAAAGCTTTCAGAACATTCAGTTCAAAGAAGGGAGAGAGTAGAGGATAGAGAGGTGATTTATTTTTATTAACCAACTTTAATTATATAAGTCCGTGTACCATAAGTGAGTGGAGTGTCATGGTTTCAAAACCTGCCTGAAAAATATCCAAAGAAAAAGTTTTTTTCTAAATGAATAATCCATTGGCGGGGAGTGTCATCCCCTCCGATGGTACTTCTGTTCCTCATCAACCGTTCAGAGGCGGCTTAAGTCTGAAGTTTTTCAAATTTACTTGAAAACCATTACGATGCAAACCACAAATGCGATGAGGAGCTTAACCAAAATTATGTACGAAAATAGAAAAATAAATTCAAAGGTGGAGAGATAATGATTAGGATAATGATAGAATCAATTTAAATAATCAAAATTATTCACATTTTTTTTATTCTTATTTGATATCCAAGTCGGCCAATGAACCGGTGAAACCAACAAGCTACTCGCTGAGCACAAACTATATAATGAAGAACTTGAAAAATGAAGTAATCAGAAATGGCGTCAGCGAGGATGAAACCAACAAGAGCCAACGCTTTAAACCAAATCCCATTTACCGACCGATCGAGAGTAACATTTTTGATGAAAAGCCGAAAAAACGTGAAAAAACCGACAAAATCGCTTATGCCGAGAAAAATGAAACTCAACCACTTGGCGCGACGCAAATCCGTCAGCGTGCGCTTAGCAGCGGCATTGGCATTACAGGCGGTTTGTATACACGACCCGGCAAGCCAACAACGTTCGATGCGAATGGAAAAGTTGAATCGATTGCGCTACATCGCAGTGGCGAGTATTTCGGTCCGGCGGTGAGCAGTGTCGATAGCAGCGCCGCCAAAGGTGGGCGTGTGTCAATTGAGAAGACTGTTGAGTTGGAGAAACAACGCAAAGCCGCACTAGCACTCAACAATCGTAATGTCGATCAGCGTAAAATACAATCGAATACAAAGGACATCGAAATGGATTCGGGTAATAACTTTGTGGCCGAGCGTCGTATGGTTATATTACCCACATCGCTGCCCACACAGCGTTCAACACTACCGAATGTATATAGTAATGCGGGCGGTAATGGCATGAAGTTGGATGATGTGGACTTTTTGCACGCCGAAGGCCCCGTCCGTCGACGACATAGACGTGGACGAAAGCATAGGTAAGTTGGCTGAGCCGTCAGTGATATTGATTTCACTCAATAAAGTGACTTCGTTTGCATTCATATCACAAGCTAAACAAAAATAATTAACTTTCATTTCAGACGCAGCCCAGAGTTGCGACTCGCCGATTTTAATGTGAAATTGCAACGCCTAAAGGAGGAACTCAATCGCCCCGTGCATACAATGCATGATTATCACACACAAGTGCAACGCCAACGTCCGCAACCACAGCACAACAAGAACAGTGAGGACCATTCCAGCGCCAACCATAAAACACATAACACGCAGCAGCAAATATCAAAAATAGGAACAGAAACAGAGGCGGAAACCGCAAATGAGCGGCTGCTGGAGGAGAGGTACCAACATCAAGAGCAGAGCCAACAACAACTGAAGTTAGAACCGCAACAACATCATCAACGCCATCACCAATGGCTGATAGCCTTGCAAATGGAACAAAGTCTAGCCAAAAATTTCAATTATTCAGCGGCTCAAAGCGATGAACTGTCAGCTGTGGGCAGAGCTACAGTGGACGCCTACGAACCTATGGTGAACAATGACCGCATTATCGAAGTAAATGCGAATGTGGCTGAGAGCAGTGACAGTAGTGGCAGTAGTAAAGTGCAAATGCCATTGGAAATGGTACTACAAAACGCGGAGTAAGTATGCGGAAAGAAGTAATTCCAAAGCAGATTTTGTCTGTTTCGAAAGCTCTCTGTTGGAATGTGTTTGTGTTGGTAGTATAAATTGCATTTAAGGGAAAAATAGTTAAAAATATACACAGTTCTGAGTTAGAGTAAACTTTAGGCAGAGTGTACTCTATTTTTATGCGTATTATAATTAGCTTAACACCACACCTAACGAGGAGCCAACCTTCTGGAGATTATTCAAAAAAATCTGTCACTCGCCCGTTTTGACACCCAGAGCTGTGTTTTTTTTTTCATAATTTATTTATTGTGTCAGTAATGAGATGTAGTCAACTTTCTGGGGAACCCTTGTGCAAAATGCGGTAACCAACCCGTGTGGAACCTCGGGTCGCGTCTAAAAGAAGTGAAGCTTCAAAAGACCGACTCCGAGATATTCGGTTAAAGGATTTGCTGAAGCGACCCGCTATATAAATGTGTGCAAAATTTAAACCTACTCGCGTAGGGAAGTCGTGCGCTGTGTCTGGGATCCCTCACATAGAAAGCAGCTGCCATGAAAAGTTTAACTACGCCTCTAATCAGAGACCGCACTTTTGATGACGACCACTAAAACCTAATTAAGGACTATGATTTTAGGGCTTCCTCGTGAAATATCCGATCCCTTAATTGGGAAGGTGTAACTGCCCAATTTGGTGAATTTGGTGTCAGATTCTTCATGAGGAGAGAGAGAGACTAAGTCGCCAAATCCAAGCATTATTGCCGGTAAATAAACGCATCAAAGTGAGATTCTTTAACATTTCGCTTAAAAACGTGCATAAATAGGAGGTCGCCATAACCTGTGTCAATTATCGTGGGACAAGCCTCCGCAATATCACATATAAGGTTTTATTGAGCGTATTGCGTGAAAGTTTAAAACATACCGTCAACAAACTTGCTGGGCCTTATCAGTGTGGCGTTAGAACCGGCAAATCCACCATTAACGTCAACTTCTGGAATAGTCTTGTCAAAAAAAGAATCGATACATGTAAACTCTTTGAGACGCATTCGAAAGCATGGAAAGGTGCAGATTCTATGCTGATGCTAGGCAGCACCAAAAAGTCGTTAGAATAGGGAAAGACTTCCAGAGCCCTTAGACACAAAGCGAGGGTTCAGACAAGGTGACCCTCTTTTAGATGACTTTTTCAATTTATTGCTAGAGAAAAAATATGAACAGCAGAGTTGAATAGAATCTTCTATAAGGGCATATGGCGTGTGCTCTCTACAGAATGATGACAAGATGTTGGTTTAAAAACTGAGCCAAGATGTAGTTAAGACCTTAGGAAGTAGAATCGATAGTGCATCCAACAAAGTCGATCCTGACAGCTTGCCACTCTTTTTGCTTCATGAGAAATCTAACCCTCGCAGAAAACATCGAACAGTTGATTGCGTCTGACTCATGGATATTCCCGATTGCTCTCCTACGGGACGTTAATAGCATCCCGTTGCGCGGAATTGGAAGGCGGTTACCACCTTTAAGCATTTTAATAGCGTTAAAGGAGAAAAAAACATTTTAAAAGGTATATTATTACCTGTTTCTCTGTAGATATTGCTATCAAGTTGCAAAACGAATTCTTCAACCAAATCTGGAGTTAATCTATATAGATTTCGAAACTCAGTTGCATTCAAGTGGAAAGCATCTTCCACTTAACGAAGCAAACTTCTATCCAATACCAAAAGCCATTTTTGTTTATTATATATTATTGTCTTTTTATTCTATATACACGGTGTGTCCCAAAAATAACCGAACTTTATATTTAAATCATACAACACACAGCGCCATCTATTGAAAATTTGCAACATTAAAAAGATACATTCATCCTCTTTCAAACGCACCTAACTTCATGTAAGTCGGATGACAGATGTAAAAGTGACAGCCATTTCAACAAAACCAAAAGTGTGCTAATGGTTCAAAAATAAAATGGAACAAAGAGCAAATCAAATTTTGTGTCAAACTTGAAAAAAAATTGAAATTGAAGTTTAAAAAATTAAAAAAAAATTGAAAAAAATGAAGCAGCCGTAACCGAGGTACTGAAGAACATTTCTATAAATGACATAAAAAAATCTCTGCAAGCGCTGGTTGATCGTTCCAAACGTTGTGTTGAGTCAAATGGAACCTATTTTGAATAAATAATAACTTTCAAAGATAATATAATGTGTATTTTACTATTTTATATCCAAAAAGTTCGGTTATTTTTGGGACACACCGTGTAGTTTAGGTAATTTCCCGATCTAGATTACCACAACCGCTGATCGAGCGATAGCAAATATCTTAAAAAAAAGAACAGCGAATATTAAAATCGTCAAAATGATCGTTAAGTTGATATAATACAATAGAGAATCCCACCACCGAGCTAATAATGATTATAAATTATCGATTATCTATTTCAACCCGAAGTTTAAAGTCTACTACAATATAAACCCTATTCTTATGTATACTCGTATCTGTATCTCATATGGTATATGTTTATGTATTTTCAGAAATTCAAAACTTTTAAAACACCGCAATCGTATGGTGCGTGCTGTGACAGCGAAGAAGGAACGTATTTGGGATTACGGTGTTATACCATATGAAATCGATGGCAACTTTAGTGGCCTGCACAAAGCACTTTTCAAACAGGCGATGCGACATTGGGAAAACTCCACTTGCATCAAATTTATCGAACGCGATCCGGAAATACATCCAAACTATATAGTCTTCACAGTACGCAGTTGTGGGTAAGTTCGATAGAATGAGTCTTATAAATTAAATACCAATTAACAAGTCATACAAACGCTTGACGCTCAATAACTGTTTTTTTATACAAATAAACAACTATACCTACACATAACTCTACATATGTATATACTTACAAATGTTTAAATACACTTGTACTATAAAAAAACTAAACACCCAACCAAACTTCTTATCAAATCCAATTTCATTATGCTTCTTCTTCTTCTAAAAAAATTTAAATTAAAAAAAAAAATAAAAACAATTGCCACAGGTGCTGTTCATTTGTTGGCAAGCGCGGCAATGGAGCACAGGCCATTTCGATTGGTCGCAATTGCGACAAATTTGGAATTGTAGTGCATGAACTGGGTCATGTTGTTGGCTTTTGGCATGAGCACACTCGCCCCGACCGCGAGAAACATGTCGTCATTGAGCACAACAACATCATGAAGGGTCAAGACTACAATTTCAACAAACTGACACCAGAGGAGGTCGACTCGTTGGGCTTGCCATACGACTATGATTCCATTATGCATTATGCACGCAATACATTCTCAAAGGGCACCTATCTGGATACCATACTGCCCATTGAGGTGAAGGGTAAGAAAAGACCAGAAATTGGTCAACGTTTACGCTTGAGCGCCGGTGATATTTCTCAAGCAAATTTACTCTACAAGTGTCCCAAGTGTGGTCGGACATTTCAAGAGAACACCGGCATATTTGCAAGTCCTTCATACTACACGGCTGGCGCATTGACCAACGAGACGGAGCAGTGTGAGTGGCGCATTACAGCTACACATGGCGAGCGTGTGGTGTTAAAGTTGGAAAATATGGTAGGTATTACCAACACATATGCATATATGTATGTACATACGTACATATACCTTATGATAATTTAACGTCATATACATATATGTACATACATATATAATTTGATGTGGAAAAAGTTAATTTTTAAATTTGCTTTCATCAGCTTGTTGGCAGTCATTTTATGAAATATTTTTATCTTAAATTTTGTGTACCTCACACATTCTTCTTTACATACATACAGATGTATATTTTGCCATCTCTCACCATTTCAGAATATTTTCAAATCAAACAATTGTCAAACAGATTATTTGGAAGTACGCGATGGTTATTATCATAAATCTCCATTGATCAAACGATTCTGTGGTAAAGTGAACGGTGAAGTTTTGAAGACAGAATCAAGTCGTATGCTTTTGACATATGTGAATACACATCGCATCGAGGGTTATCGTGGATTTAAGGCGGAATTTGATGGTGAGTAAATATTAAAAAAAATATATGTATGTAACTAATCGCTTTTACAGTCATAAATTATCGAGTAGAGGTCTTCCTCTTCAATTATCTAAGCAGCGTAGCAGCTGTCTATTCATTCGTTAATCTACGTAAATGGTGCCCTATATTTCATTCAGCTTATCGTTCCGTGGGTTGCGGTATTTGTCATTCTCACGCACAGATTATTATAAATCGAACTCAAAATCTTTCTTCCAAAAACTCTAAACACCGACTCATGGAATTCTATCATTGTCAAACCATTTAGCTCTGCAGCCCATATTATTTTATTCAGCAATAAATTTAAGAAGCCATACAATAAGGGTCCACCTTGTCTGAAACCTCGTTTGGTATCGAAAGGCTTCGAATTCGGACTTAGCGGCGTAGGGGCTGCTCCTTTTCGTGCTGTCGAAAGCTGCTTTAAAATCTAGGAAGGAGTGATGTGTGTCGACCCTCTTATCATAGTGAATATCTGATCATTGGCTGATTTACCAGATCTAAAGCTACAATGATAAAGTCCAATGAGCTTGTTGACGATGGGCTTTAGTATCCCACACAATTTGCTCGATAAGGCCTTATATGCGATACTGTTGACCTTGCACCTTAATTGGCGCAAACTGTGGGATCCTCATTTTCGTGGATTAGACAGAGTATACTTATGTTCATATCATCGGGACTGCTTTCATCTAACCATATTTTGCAAAAAAAGCTGATGTATGCACCTTATCAGCTCTTCGCCACCGCATTTGAAAAACTCGGCAGCAATCCATCTTCCCTTTTTCATTTTTCAAGTGGCCGATTGCTATTCGAACTCCTTCATAATTGATCTGTTCTATGGTCTTCCATTGGGGAATCAGGTTCGCCATCTCCTGGTGTTACATTTTTAGTGCCATTCAGCAGGTTGGAGAAGTGTTCCCTCTATAAATTTAGTATGCTCCGCTCTTGAAAAGTTCTGTAAATAGACACAAGTTTTTGTAAAAATTTCAAGCATTACCCTCTTTTTCTTATACCTTTCATGCACCTGAGATGATGTAGTAAGGTTGGTCCGAAGTAAGTATGTACAGAAGGAGAAGAGAAAGTCCCATGAAAATTAAACGTATAGGGTTAGTCTGACAGTCTGTTTGTACGCCAACTTGTTCCTCAGTGTTTGAGATACTTCAAACAAACTTCGAACACAAATGCCAGATCTGATCACTAAACATATGGTATACACAACAGATTTTACAGATTTAAGATTTTTGGTCATTAATTTGCCAAAAAGTATCTAAGAAGTGAAATTCGGTATTCTGCACACATTGGTACTGAATGGTATCAAAATCGGAAGACTATAACAAATAACTCCCATACATCGATTTCATCAGAAAGCAACTGAGAGCGTGAAATACGTATATACAAATAAACGTCGACACCCAAAATCATCATCAAAACTTCGGCATGCCCGAAGACAACTCTGCTTTCTTGTTTTACTTAAATTTTACGAAAAACTTCGGTAACATTATTTTCAACTTCCGTTTACATGGGTAAAATTAACATTTCCAGTAAATGAATGAATTGTGATTACCTGCACTTATTAAGTTTTAAAAGCTTACTTCACTACATATCCACCGAATAACAAGTCCACTTTGGCACGAGCTCCAACTCATGTTCACCAAACCTCCACACATACACGTACTTAAATATAGGTATATGCACCACATAGTATTTTCATCTTCATCCACTCTTTACAGTCATCTGCGGCGGTGAGATGTCTGTTGATGATTCGGAGGGTCGCTTAGAATCGCCCAACTATCCATTGGATTACTTGCCGAGTAAAGAGTGTGTATGGAAAATCACCGTGCCAAGAGGCTACCAAGTGGCACTCAAATTCCAATCGTTCGAAGTGGAGAATCACGATAGTTGTGTGTATGACTTTGTCGAGGTGCGAGATGGCGCAACGGAGGATGCACAGTTGATTGGCGTCTTTTGTGGCTACAAGCCACCACCAAACATGAAGTAAGTACAACAAGCATATGTAGATTTATGTATACGTGTAAGCACGTGGCGTACTTTGGTAGACAAAGGAATTTTATTTTGTCTGCTGTATATTCCATTGAGCTGCCTTGCAAACGGTGCGCATATCCTTCTTTTCTTTTTTTGTTTTTGTTTTTGTTATACTGTTCGGACGTGATGATAGCATGTGTGCAATTGAGCGAGCTTGAAAGCAAAAAGTGAAAGTGAAACTTATTATTCATTTCCCCATTTGGGTTTTCGGTGTTGTTGTTATTGCGATCTTACTTACTTATTTTCAACTTTTTGTAGGTCAAGTGGCAATGCTATGTACGTGAAATTCTTGTCCGACTCATCCGTACAGAAAGCCGGCTTCTCAGCTATATTTATGAAAGAGGTAGACGAGTGCGAGACACAGAACCATGGCTGCGAGCATGACTGCATCAATACGCTGGGCGGCTACGAGTGCAGTTGTCACATCGGATACGAATTGCATAGCGATAAAAAGCATTGTGAGAGTAAGTAAATATTTAATATTCGCTTGTACTTGTGTTTGTATATGGAAAAGGGTTTCAATAGTGCGAAATGAAAAAAAAAGAAACTAGCAATAGCTTATGCAGATCGACATATAACGATGGCTTGAAAACCTTATTTTTTACTAAATAGCTATTCCAAAGAAACCGATTAAACTGAAGATGACTGAACAGCCACTAAGTGAAACGAACCACTGAAGATTAACTCCAGCAGACAAGTGCTAGTAGGCCATCTTTCTCTAACTTTTACTTGAGTTTAGGAACCCTTTTCAGTAATTCAGTGCATTTTAATATAGTTTAGGTGGAAATTGCTGCGGAAGCTTAACTGCAATAGGAATATCAATACTTACTTGGTTGGAAAAGTACCTATAACTATCATAAGGTATTTCCTCAACAGATTTTGCTTAAGTGGGGACTTTAAAACCCGGCACTAGATACTATTTTTATCAACGCGTCTAAACTTGCTTGTTTGACGAAGTAAGGTAGTAAGGTTAATCTCGAATAAAGGGTTTTTCACTATAAAAATGGTCAAAACCAAAACTAAAACATTTTTCGGTCGCCGTGAAGCACCTGGTCGGACCTCAATATAGAAATTGATGAAAAAAATTATGCTGTTGGGACAAGTTAATGATATAAAGAATAAACAATAACTGAGAATATTGAAGAAACCCCAGACTTGTCCATTCCTCGTGGTTCTTTGGAATTGGGCATTCCACAAACATCATTACACCGTCACTTGCCACAAAGACTTGGATTTTAAGGCTTTTAATGTTCAGTTAAGATAAGAATTCAAGCCGGCCGATCATCAAAAACGTCGTGTCTTTTCTGATTGCGTCCTTGAAATGAATGGAAATGATCCGGAATTTCATCGAAAAATCATCTTGATTGATGACGCCCATTTCCACCACGATGGCTACGTCAGTAAGCAAAACTGCCGCAACTGGGGCTCGGGAACCCAAAATTTATTGTTGTCTATCCGCAATGTGTAACATCCGATCCGATCTCAAAAAATGCCGGTTTTCCTTAAATATCAAAATAACACCTCTTATTAGAAAACCCTGTACTAAGACTTTATTCTGGAGTACTTTTAATGCAGTTAATTTCAACTGCTGCAAATAGAGGCTCCCTACAGATGATTAGCTAACCTGCAGTAGAACGCAGTTGTGAACATATACCGCGATAGGGTGTCTTCTGATAACCACTTCAAAAGAGATAGACTTAGGCCCAAAGCTGACTGGCTATGCTTACTTTGGTGTGAGAATAGTAAAAACTAAACGGAGCTGTACTAGAATATATGAAAATAGACCTAATAGAGGCTTTTCCTTAAGCACTTGAAGAACGGCAAAGTACGGCATTACGTACTAAGATCCAAACACTGAAAAATATTGAGTTCTTACCTATTAAAATACGACTATGGCATAGCTTATATTAGAAAGCCTCAAATATATGTGAGAATATTAATACCTGATCCACAAATATATCTCAAAAGTTATTGTCTTAATTCCAACCCGAGCCCCTTTACACTTAACATAAATATCTTCATATCACTATTAGCTTTCTTCGTACTTCTTAACACCCTTTGCTAACTGTGTACTCTATACATCATATAATTCTAGACGCATGCGGTGGCGTTATCGAATACCCCAATGGTACTATCAGTTCACCGTCGTTCCCCGATCCGTATCCGGTACTGAAGGAATGCATTTGGGAAATTATTGCACCACCAAAACACAAAATTTCCCTCAACTTCACACATTTCGATCTCGAGGGTAATACGCAACAGCAAACGGATTGCGGCTATGACTCGGTCACCATCTACTCCAAACTGAGCGAGAATCGTTTGAAGCGCATCGGCACATATTGTGGCACAGCCATACCACCCACAGCCACCTCGGAGGGTAATGCGTTACGCGTCGAATTTCATTCGGATAAGACCATACAGGGCACTGGCTTTGCTGCAGTCTTCTTCACTGACATCGATGAATGTTCGACCAATAATGGTGGCTGTCAGCATGAGTGTCGCAATACCATCGGTTCGTATATGTGCTTCTGTCACAATGGTTATTCCCTGCATGAGAATGGACATGATTGCAAGGAGGGCGAGTGTAAACACGAAATTTCTGCACCCTTCGGCACCATCTACAGTCCCAATTTTCCTGATCTCTATCCACCGAATGCTGACTGTGTGTGGCATTTTTCCACTACACCGGGTCATCGCATCAAATTGATATTCAATGAATTTAATGTGGAGTCGCATCAGGTGAGTGAGTGGCACACTTCCGTGGAGAGTGTGAATTTCATGCTATAAATTTACTGTCGTTATTATTCAATTTCTTTAGGAATGTGCTTACGACAATGTGGCAGTTTACGATGGCGAATCGGAGAGCAGCTCGATATTGGGTCATTTCTGTGGTGATAAAATACCATATCCAATCTCATCCACCACCAATCAGCTATATATGGTTTTCAAAACGGACAAAAATAAACAAATGACTGGTTTCACCGCCATACATTCAACATGTGAGTTAACTCGCACTTGAGTGTTTCATTTTAATTAATTTAAGTTTTTATTTCCCTCCTCTTGCTTTCTTAAATAGCGTGTGGCGGATATTTACGTGCTACCAATGTAATACAACAATTTTATTCACATGCTCTCTTCGGCAATCGTAACTATAATGAGAATATGGACTGTGAGTGGACGATTCAAGCTCCTGCTAGCAGTAATGTGCAATTACTCTTCCTCACATTCGATATTGAGTCCAGCGAAAATTGTACCTACGATTACGTGCAGGTGTATTCGGGCATGGAGGATACCAGTGGACCGATGTATGGGCAATATTGTGGAAATACGGTGAGAGCAAATATTATTATATTAAGTTATTTTCACGTGTAACAAGCTGAGTTGTTAACAACATCCAAAACTATAGAAAATAATTATTTTAATAGCGGTCGATCCTCGGCAGTAAATGTCAAGTCCTCCGAGTATATTTCTGACATAAAATAAACGTTTCTCATAAAATGCCATGGGTGTTTCGGAGGAGGTTTAAATTAAAATATAGGCCCCACCATTTATTGGAAAATCATCAAGATGCACACCACAAATTGAAAGATGAGCTCGGCCGAAAATCGCTTCAGCGGTTACAAAGGGCCAATTATATATGTATTAAACTGATTTTATTTTTCGCTTAACCTTTAAAAGCTGCTATAAGCAAGCGCAGAGATCAATCTGGTGGCTTTATTAGGCAGCTCTTTATTTATGAACAGCCAGAAGCTCGCGGAAGTATGTGGATTTATGCATCCGAAATCCTCCTAAACGTCTATCTAGAGAATCAGAGGTAGTGGTCTCCACAACCGCATAGTTCGATTGTTGAGTCTGATGATGTGAATAGCTCCGGCATACGCCAGTAGCTACATCTTCCCTGTGTAGCTCTGCAACTCGCTTATTTTATCTAGCATTAAGTTAAAGAAGTATAAGCTACGCTTTTGTGGGGTTCTACACTGAGACAAAGCAGTGTAGGGGGGCAGCTCTATTTCGTGCTTTCGAAGGAAGCATTAAAATCTACGAAGTGGTGGTGTGTGTCGATTCTCCTCTCATGGGTTTTATCAAAATTTGGCGCATTGTGAATATCTAGTCAATTGTAGATTTTCCAAATCTGAAACCACACTGATATGATCTAATCAATTTGTTGACGGTGAGATTAATCTTCAAACCAGGGCTCCAACCCAAGCCTTCCGAATTGGTTTATACAGACAGAGCTCACTTAGGCTCCAATCGTCAGGCACGCACACATCCGACCAAGTTTTGTAAAGAAGCTGATGAATGCACTTGATCAGCCGAGTATCAGCTATATTAAATACCTATCCCTTCTCTTCTCATTACAGCTCCCACAAGATATCATATCCTTAACCGATTCACTACTTGTGCGTTTTAAAACTGATGACACCGTAACAATGAAGGGTTTCTCGGCCTCCTACGTAGCAGTGGATCCATTTGAGAATAGCGATGAGGATTTCAATTCCTATAGCGCAGAACGTGCTACACCATTTCCTGGTTCATTGAAGAGCATCTACGAGGATTCGGATGAGTATAGCGACTTCAGTGAGAATCAATTAATCGTACGACCCAGGGGTCGCTATTATAATGGTTTCTAAAACGCGGTTCATCGTGGGTGGCATCCGCCCATATTCTATGTAACTCCTTGAAAGTGGCCAAAACGGGTGAGAATTGTACAGAATAGTAATGGCAAGAGGAAGAAGAATAAAAAGAGAATCAGCGTTGTAAAAGTTAAACGCAAAAAAGTTAAAATTTGGCGAAAGCGTATAAGGAATGAATGAAAATAATGACAATAGCGAATACTCGTATCAAATAGAAATTAGACTTTTCATCATCTTCTAAAGCATATCAAAAATGTAAATCACATCATCAAGACAAAATATAGTACGAATAAAGAAAAACCAAAATAATTCTGATTATCTCAGATTCCTTCAAATAGAGGAGAATTTTTAATTATTTAAGTGTGCAATTTACTTAAAAAGTTATAACAAAACAATAATGTAGCATTAATTAATTAATGAAACAATAAGTGGGAGAAACTCTTTATTAAACAACAAATACTGTTGGAAGAAACCGTTTGAGCAGTGCAAAGAACTCTCAGCTTAAAAACACTCATATCTAACAACACAAAAAACAAACAAACAAAAAACAAATTTGAAAAATAATTATTAATTTTAAACAAATTTCGAAATGCATACATACATACATATATAATGCAATACTTACTGACGCATCAATTTAGAAGCGTTCGAAGAAATAAGTAAATATATACATACATACATATATAACAGAATATCTAAATTGATGTTGTTATATTTGCAACTTCTTACCGTTTTAATTTTAAAATAAAACAAACATACAATAATTAGTTTTTAAGAAATTTTTGAATTGAAAAACCACAAATGTGTATTTTAGAAAAAAATATATTTTAGAAAAGTAAAATATAAATACAAACATAAAACTTGTCGGCAACTTGCATACATACAATATATGCATATATACTATATATATATATATATATGCATGTATGTATGTGTATGGAGAAAAATATTTAATTAAAATACCAAAAACATAGTCGTAATTAAGGGAATTGCATTTATGGATAATAATCGAAGAATCCAAAAAAAAAACACAAAAACAAATAAATAAAAGTAATAAAAATCCACTCAAACCTTTCCCTTGTCTTTGTAGAAATGTTTTGAAATTTCTAGAAAAAAATATATCAAAAACTTAAACATATTTATATACTTGAACACACCACACACAAATTAACAAAAATACATTATCATGGGCGCGTAGCCTTTCCTGGAAAATAACACATTATTATATCTGCATATATACTTATACAAAATAAATATTTAGAAATTAGAAAAAACATGTTTTATTTAAAAAAAAATGCTACTTTTTGTGAGTAGAATCGACTATGCACCATACGTGTACGTGTAAGTACATGCATAGGTTAGGTAAGGAAGTATTCTTAATCCATACAAAACATGTAAATCAAAAAAAACCCTGACTAATAGCCTATTTCCACCGGACGTTAAATGCATTTTAGCTTGAATGCATTGAAACATCGCATTTAAATGCTAAATTCCCATGTGTTTGTTGTTGTATAAAAGTGAGTTAACTCACTTTGAAAAGTGAGAAAAGTGAGAAAATGTTATGTTAATAGTCGACGCTGTCACTACTGATGTAAACATTTCGGATGTTTCGGTATCTTTCTTGCCAGAGCCGTGTATTTTCGGATTTAATGAGAGGCCAGACTTTTATTTTGCATGCTGAAATTTTTTCTGCAAAAGTAACTTTTTTGCATTAATATTGACATAAAAACATATATTAAGTAATCGGCGAAGATAATGCTCCTCCTCTTTAAAAAATAAAATAAAATAAAAATAAAAAACAAACAAAAAGCAATTGTGGAATAGAAAACGATCCCCTTAACATAAAAATATACGCGACTCTGGCAACTATCAGATGATTGCGCAAAACAACTAGTTATGTATGTATATAGTATAATTGGCGCACAACAAATATTTTTGTATATATAATGTGCGCTTTGTAACCGGTTAAGGGATTCTTCGGCCGAGCTACTCCTCGAACTGTGGTTTTCTAGAAAAACACACTTAATTACCTAAAAAAATATAAACTAAACTGAAAATGGAAACAAAACGACGCAAGTGGAACCTTACGGAGGAACAAAGTTTCCTGGATTGCTGGGAAGGAAGAGCTCAGGAATTGAGAGGTAGCCGAAAAAAACTCTCATATATACAAAGAAATGGCATTGTTGGCAAAGTTGTAAGCATGCAAAAAAGCATTTTCCTTTCAGCAGCGTTTGTCCGTGCAGCAATAATCTGCACTTGCAAATCATAATATTGTATAAATAGCAAAATAAAATGGATGCGGTCTCTTGAATTCATGATTTTAATACTTGTGACAAATTTTGCAAACTGCAAATGTAAACAAAAATCAGCTGTTCGAGTTAACTCACTTTCGGTGGAAGCGTTTGACATTTCATTCACTTAAAAGAGGCCTTAAATGCATTTAAGTGTTTGGTGGAAATAGTCTATAAGCTGGCCGACAAAGGTAATGCTCGAAAACCCGGCGCCTTAAGCGACGTTCTAAGACTGCAGCAAACTCTTCTAAGATGCGGAAATGTGATCTGGTGGCCCAAAGTATAATGAATCGATGATGATGGAAAAAGAAGTTCCATCACTCGCCTATCACGTGATTGCCCGATCAAAGAACAACAAACTAACAGGAGTCGATGGCTTACCGGTTGAGCTGTTCAAACAAAGCGACGAGGAACTGGCAAGGTACATGTATCAGCTTCTTTGCAGAATATGGTCGGACAAAAGCACCCCCAAAAATTAGAACCGAATGTTCATTCCATAAAAAAGAGGCTCCCACGGTCTGCACCAAGCCTCCTAAATATCGCATATAAGGTACCATCAACCATTTTGTGTGAAATATCAAAACCAAAACTCGCAGTTTGTAAGAGAGAGAACAACGATGGAGTGGATAGCGCACCGCATGAGACATGTTTTGAATTCCAAATTTGCTGTAAAATTTTTGTTTCCTTTTCATATTTATTTATATGTACAAATTTTGAATGGTTGGTAAAATCGGCGCATCGTAAACGGATCCTACATAGGCACATAAGGCACGTCTGTTGTGATGCCACAAAGAGTTAAAACATGGCGCTAGACCTCTTTGTATAGCAACATATTTGCCTGATGTCAATGCCTGCTAACTCCTTCGGATTGATAAACGTATGCGATCGGAGAATCTTGCAGCACACTTCATTAGAAAGTGCATAGATGATTCCATCTCTTCTTTCAAACAACTAGAACAGAAGGAATCCGGAAAACTTAACAGTCTTACCGCGTGTATTACCGTCGTACAATGTCAGTCTAACTCTTAGAATTGTCACTAGTCTTGGGTTAGAAACTTCCATGACCTCTTACGGTGCTCAAATAAATTTACCACGCAACAATGGAATGGTCATTTCACACCACCTCTAACACAGCATGAAAGATCAACCGGCACCACCTGCAATTTTTGATCCATAGCTCATATCATGATCATCCTGCATCACCTCTAATTTTTCCTATTGGGTTCACTAATTTAAGAGGCATTGAGTTCGATAAATACATAAAGATGCTAACCCTTCTCCTAAATATCCTCTCAGGATTTTAGTTGTCAGTTATTTGATTTTGACCCGGTATTCGTATGATTTTAATTCTGAAATAAGTCGACACTATAGATAAAGATGATACAAAATTTCTTACAAAGGCCGCAATAACCGATTGACTATCTGAGTAAATGTTAGACTCCCACGCCGACCTCTTTCCTTAAGCCGCTCGGCGCCCGGATACAGTATTCCAAGCTACTGGGGATAAATTCGAGCTCCTAAAGAACATCGGCTAATGACCCAGACTCTCTGAATCTTACATCTGAATCTTAATTTTGCACTAATAGACCTACCAGCAGTAACCACACACGCATTATATATACTACACATGGCGTTAAGCACCAGGGTTGAAGTAGTTTGTTACGGACCACAGATGCTGACGATAGCCACTCGTTGAACGATTTTCAGATTCTTAGCAAGAGTTACTCTTTCTAGCAACTTCCAATATATGAAAACTCTGTAAAACAAATGAGGCAAACTCGACTGTGTCTTAAACTAAGCACCTGTCACCCACCCTGTGCGTGCCGCCGCAGCCTTCAGGTGCAGCAAGTACAAGTGAGCATGATCGTAGCCCGTGCTGTTCTAAAACGCCATCGAGGTTTAAACCCTCCATCAAGGCGTATAGAGACAGACGAGCAGTTTAAAAAATTTGGGTGAAACTCGGTGCCATCCCAGCCTAAAAATGGAAAGAAAACCAAAAGTCTAATCTTGACTGTGCTAAAGAAACTCTCGCTACCATAGAAAGGTTGCCAGCAAATAACGGCAGCGAGAAACAAGCCCCCTGTACCAACGAAATCAGCCTTTGAGAGACCTCGGTCTCAGGAGAGCATCTGGAGTGGCTCGAAGAGGCTACTAAGCCTGCCCATCTGGTATAGCGAGCTGCTTAACCCTTAAGTGAGGTGGCGAAAGAACAACCCAGCACTGTCATTGACAGAAGCGAATTAGATGGTTATATCTCACCGTACAAGTGGAAATTAGTTTCGATGTGATTATGCAAGATTTACGAAGGCATTTTAACAAAGAATCTCATCATATGGGAGTTTCCTTCAGCATGTGCTCACGTAATTTCCTGTGAATATACTCATATATGTACTAGTATGTGTGAACAACAAAATACGAATGAAAGTGATCCACCTTTAAATCACATTTGAGATGAATAGAAGATATTACATTGCCGATGCCTCGTAGCCAGCGACGCAAACGCCAAGGCGAATACCATTGACTTGTGACTAATGGTACATGAATGATTTTGCCTTGGGTAAAGGGATTCCAAGCGCGTACCCACCGACTAAGTGATCAAAGACTGTGCCAAACATGCGCAAGCTCATGTGTATGTACGACTATACGTGTATAACTATTGTAGATATATATGTATAAATGTTCAAAACGTAATACAATTGTTTGTCGATGCAATGTGACGCGAACGTTGGCCAACAGTGCCAATGTCTGATTTAGCGATCGGTGCGCGGCAGACAGTGGTTGCGCTACTAAAAACAATCAAAACAAAAACCTCCACCACACCTACATGCTTACATTTACATACACATACACCTACATATTTCCACACTTGTCGACCACAATAACGTTCGTTTATTTGCCTAATTGTCTCTTTGTATGACCGTCCGTCTGAATGGATTGTCTGGGTGTTGGTTCATCTGTCTGATGCCTGTCTGACTTATTTCAATGTTCCATGGCGATGTTTGGTCTACCTTTTTATACCTTTCATGCACATGAGATGGTCCGAAATATGTAAGTACCAGAAGGAGAAGAGAGAATCCCACCAAAATTTATTCCGAACTTATCATATTAGTAGAGTTAATCATGAACACCTGCTCGTCGGTTTGACTGTAAATTTGTCCGTACGTTTGAACGTAAAATATTCCCTCAGTTTTTGAGATATTTCGTACAATATTGGTACGAAAATATATGTAAGCTTATGCTATATTGATCTTTCGATGGAACCGCCAATATTAGCCCCACTATATTATAACATTTAGCACCCGTGCAACGTGAAATTTTGTATTATATAGTGCATCCCTACAATTTATTTGTCAGGTATAAGGTTTAGGTTCAAAGTTTCAAAAAAGCAAACAATATAATAAATTGGATAAGCCCATGGAAGGTATGGAAGCTTCAGACAACAGTGCTTTCTTGTTTAGCTTCATTTTCTTATAATTTTTTGTTTAATCTTTACTTTATGGTTTCAGTTATTTCTAGTTGAAGAGGTCTTCAATGACTTTTTTATATGACCATTGAATTTCGTTATGTTCTTTATTCGATACCATACCAAAAGAAGAGGATGGACTATTTCCTTCCTTTGGTAGGTAGCTGTTGATTGGATGGATCATCTCTTTAAATTAAAAACTTTAAGGAAATAATTTTGAAAGAAAAAATAAAAGAATTCTAGTGCTTCAAGTTTTAGAGTGTATGCTTATATCCGAACATTAAAAAATCTTTAGTTTGGGATACCAACGTATGGCTCCATTTTAATAATATGGTCATGGTCAAGAGAATGGTTTTTTTCTATTGTAAAGTCGCCGAGAGGCGACCGCAATTAGAAAATTTAACTTAATGTAAATATGGCTACACAACATCTGGTAGCCCAGGTTTTTATCTACCTATCTTAGAATGGAAAACTTGAAAAAATAATAAGACTACACAGAACTTTCTTAATGAACTACGGTTTCAAAGAAATTCTGTCCTTATATTTTTGTATTTATTCTCACCAGGAGACTAGTACATGTAGTGTAATTTGAGATTCGGATCATATGAACAAGGGATAAATAGAAATATCTTTTCATTCTGCTTCTGCTTCTTCTTCTTCTTCATTATATTGTTATTATAGCGCATCATTCTTCTTTTCGATGTTTGGTACCAGTTGGTCGCCCTCCACTTAGCGGTAGAAAGCTCTTCCTATTGCTCTGCTTCCACCAGCCGGTACTGCATAGAATACTTTCAATAAGTGCTATCATTAATTTTGACGACATAACCTAACCACGTAGGCGATATCTCTTCATTCGATTAACTATGCCAATATCATCGTATAACTCATACAGCCCATTGTCTGTGGTATTCGACATTGTCAATACTTAAAGGACCAAAAGTTGTTCGTAAAACGTTTCTCTTGAAAACTCCCAGTGTCGATTCATCGGATGTCGATAACGTTCACGCCACGCTTTTGCACCATATAGCAGGAGGTGAATGATGAGCTAATTGCAGAGTTTGGTTTTGGTTCGTCAAGAGAAGGCTTTACTTTTCAATTGTCTACGCAGTCCAAAAGAGCACCTCCAAGATGGACGTAATTATCTATGACTTCAAAATTATAACTGTCAACAGTAATATGGGAGCCAACACGCAAGTACGCCGACTGTTTTTTTGATGACAGGAGATATTGGATGAGTGCATAAGTTCGTGCCCGATTTCAAGTGCAAACTAAAATTGAAATTTTTTGAAGAAAGCGCTTTTATTAATCAATTATGTATTCGCCATCATGTTCGGCAATCCACTCCCAACGTTCAACCAATTTACGGATGCCTGATTCATAGAAATCGCGCGGTTTCTCGTTGAAAAAGGTGTCAAGGTGGTTTTTGACGTCTTCCACATTTTTAAATTTTTTTCCATTCAAATTGTTCTGCAGCGATCGAAACAAATGATAATCAGAAGGTGCAATGTCGGGTGAATATGGGGGATGCGGCATGATTTCCCAATTCATCTCCTTCAGTTTGGCCAGGGTCGGTTTTGCAACATGTGGCCTGGCGTTGTCATGATGGAAAAGAACTCCTTTGCGATTGGCCAAAATCGGACGTTTTTCATCAATTGCTTTCTTCAATTCGACCAATTGCTGACAATACTTGTTGGCAGTGATCGTTTCTCCAGCTGGCAAGAGCTCAAAATAGATCACGCCTCGGATATCCCACCAAATGCACAGCAGTACCTTCATCGGATGCAATCCACCTATCGACATCGGTTCCGCCCCTTCGTGTGCCTGTTTCCATGTTCTTTTGCGTTGAACATTGTTGTACAGGACCCATTATTTTATGCTTGATTTACAGTTCGGACTGTCACCTTTCCAACGATATATAATATGTATATATTTCTTTTACGAGCGCCACTCTCAAACGATTCGTACGGCATCCAGCGGAATCGGGCACGAACTTATGCACTCATCCAATATTTCGTCTTGTCCTCGTTCACTATTAGACCCATAAGCTTCACTTCTTTGTCAAGCCTGTAGAAGGCACAACTCTCATATCAACGTACATACGACATACGTCGATGTAAAAGATAGTATTTTGGCTATTAAGCTCTACACCTGTTTTTTTTTCCACAGCATCAAATTGAGGAAATTACACAATAAATAGTCACCTTATATGAAACTTAGTTTGGTATCGGGCGGCTCAGAGAGGTCCTTTACAATTCTGATTATGCTTCCGGTGTTAACCAGCGTCAGTTTACACAGCCAAATAAGTTTTGCAGGAAAAATCGATGAAAAGGTGGTGTACATCTGTTTGAATATCAGAAGCCTCACAATAAGTTATCATTTTTAAAAAACCAGATTAAATTATAATAGTCAATTGGCTAGGAATGGGCTGCTAGCCCAGTGTTGTTCTTTACAAGGGTAGTAAGTCCCTTCTCTTCTGGCTCGTTTGACTTGTTGCGGAGGCCAAGGGGGTAGCCAAAGGTTCGGATGATTGTGAAGTTTTGAAATTTTTATATGTGTAATGATTTCAATCTTTTCTTTAATTGTGCGTGTATAAAGATCTATATGGATATTTTCATTACGCATATACCAAAAGTTGATACCTGGCCAATAGAGAATTTACCAGATTTAAAGGCCCACTAATAAGTCCCAATAAGTTTGTTGGCGGTGGGCTTTAGTCTTTCACACACGCTCGATAGAACCAGAAAAGCGATATTTATGAGGCCGTTGGATTGGTAATTGGTGCATATCGTGAGATCTTCATTTTTATTTATAAATTTAGATTTTAGATTCCAATCGTCAAGCATACTTTCGTTCGACCATAGGCATACACCTTGACAGATTTTCATCGCCATGTTTGAACAGCTCAACCAGTAAGCCAACGGCTCCATCCTCTTTGTTGTTCTCTAAGCGGGCAATCGCTATACGAACCTCATCATAGTCGGATAATGTAACGTCTTTTTCATCATCATCGATTGGGGTTTCGGGACACCATCTATTCCAACCCGCACGTGTTTTCTCTCCGCTGCAGTTCGACATTCCTCATCGTACCAGCGCTTCTTCTGGCACTGCTAAAAACTAATTGTTCCACAGTTCCCTTATATCGAGTTGCTGGTGAGTGCAAGTCGAGTGGAACCCCGTTCGACTGTATGATGTAATTACAACTTTTCGACGACGAACCCTCATTGTGTTTATTGAGGGGCATTCTTTGGTGTACAGAGGCGAGAGCTTATCTTCGCTGCTGCAAGTTAATGATGCCAGTCAATGTTAGATCCTCGTACGCACATCTGAAACACTGTGAAAGGCATAATTTTCACATAGTGGCAGGGCACTCATAGAAAGCGTCCTTGGTCACATCGTCCCTCTCTATCGTCAAGTCGTAGGCCCAAATCACAAAACTAATAAAGCCAATATAAATCTGGCTAAATTATTCTAAGATACTGCTCACTGTCGTTCGGTAGATCAGGGTTTGGGTTCTGGTTCGACCAACATCCCAAGTTACTGAAAATTTATTCAAATAAAAAATGAAGTCTACTTTTTTTTATTGTGGCAATTACACTTGCCTCTTACACTGAACAGCTACAGATTTGCTCATTAGCTGCTAAAAATTACATGGGAATTACGAAGCTGTGAAGAAAAAGGAACTGGAAATTAATTTAAAGATCTCAATAAATATTTTTCATACAAAAAAATGAGTCGGAGGAATCAATGCTTTCGGTACGCACTTCAGTCATTCAACTTCAAGACGCGCTGAAACCATCGACATTCACAGCAATATTTCTTGCAGTGTATTTACACTATACATGTATGCATGTATGTATGTATACGTGTATGTGTTTATTTTGTAGACTGTGTTAGGAAGATCGCCTTTGGAGGCTGTTGAGACTACCGCACGTTGCTAAACACACACTACAACAATTCCATTGGCTCTCGTTCCCTTTTTGCCAGCTTAATCTTCTTTGCTTGTATTCAGAATATTTGTTACCTACGATGACCGCAGTTGGTCTCTGTATAGGCATGTATGAGTGTATGAATGTATGAATGTATGTATGTATAGTATATCAGTATGTATACAACGAGGCAGAGAGCACATACTTGCAGTTAAATTCGGACACGGATCCCTAAATGTGCTCAGTGAAACATTATATTTAGTGCGGTTCGGTACGGGCTAAGAGCTCTACGTAGTTTACATCTGCAGAGCAACTGCGCAGGCGTAAATTTTAATTAAATTGATTAATTAATAAAAACGAAAAAGGATACATAAACGTGTGGGTGTGTGTGTGCATAAGAAAAATAATTAGTCATAAATTTAGTGAAAAGTGAGAGAAAATAATACAAAACGTATTTGTATTTGTATTCTTTATAAAGTGCGTAATCTCTTTTAAGAAAACAAAAATAATTTTGAAGTGTCTAAAATGGCTGTGTTCTTTATGCAACATTACTTAGTGCTATGTCTTTTGCTACCGTTAATTATCACTGTGTCACCGATGGGCGCCAAAAATTCACTTTCAATTCACCACAAGCCCCAATGTCACCATCACTTATCACACCAACTGAAAACTGCACTCGCTCGTCAAGTACAAATTGTCGACGGGTTGCAGGTGGAAGCTGAGGGTTATTTCGATATCGTTGAACAACCGGAGCAATTCGTTGAAATCGATACGCAGACCGTAAGTACACTATAACTCCAACCGTCAAAGGTATTAGTGTATAATATAATAATAAAGATTTATACCAAGACTCCACTCGACTCTATTTCATCACCTCCTTCTTTTTTTGATTTTATTTTATTTTTTTGCTTGCTTTGTTTTGTTTTTTTCTATTTTTTAGGCGCCACAAACCAAAGGCTATAATGGCGCCATTGAATCGACCCATCTACAACATCTACCTGATATTGCCGCCGTTGAGGCGGAGGCGGCAGCCGCTAGTGGAGCCGACGAAGAAGAGGCGAAAACTGTATGGAGCCGCGCCAACGCAAATCGACCGGCCTTCTTCTACGACAGCGCCGCATTGTCGAAAATACAATCGAATACAAAAAGTATCGACACCGACGTTGGCGGGAATTTTTTCTACGAACGAAACATTGTAGTGGAGCCGGCACTGGTGAGCAAAGCAAAGCTCAAGTCGAGACGCAGGCATAAGAACATCACAATAAAGGGCAATGATACAAGCGGCATGCAGCGACAGCAGCTACAAAGCTTGGCATTTCGGAGGTAAGTTAAAAAAGGAAATACGAAAACAAGAGAAAGAGACAAAAACAAATCGGGGGACAGGCACCTATATGCTTTGGACAGACAGGAATACGTACTTATACAAACATATGTGATTATGTAGTTATAAATATGTGAACGCATTTAGGTTATGTATGGCAAATGTTGTTGTTATTTTTATTTATTTTTTTGTCTTATTTGGCTTGTGGCTTTAGTCGTTAATACTATCTGCCCTGCGCATCTGCTGACCGTTGCGCATTCGCATTCAATAACATACCTACATGTTGTGTGTGTTTGTTGTTGTGCCAAACTTAGTAGCAACATGGTCACGTGCCTTCCAGACCACAAATGCACCACTTACCGCTTGATTTCGGTTGCGACCATGTGAACGCGCGAAAAAAAATACGGAGAGAGTTTTACGGCTATAAATTTCAATTAAGCACTCAAACATCCCGTCTACTGATCAGTTGAATGCAGAGTAAGCTTTCTGAACTATATATGTAGGTATATACTATATGTTAGTGAGCAAAAGAGCCATTTCCGTTGCTTCTTAATGTTTAAGTTAAAGAGCAAGGATTCTTCTCATCTTATACTTATACTTTCTTACACTTGTATACTCGTATAAATAGTTAAAGTATTTAAAGTATACTTATTTTTAAAGTAACTTGTCCCAGCAGCTTCCGCCCTCTGCACCTTCGCTTGCAATTATCAATAGGACAGGGGACATTTTTTTACTTCCTTGTCACAAAGGCTTTTGCTCAAAAGAGTATGTAAATATGTAAGAACGAAATATGGGCTTAAAACCCTTACTGTCTCGATAAAACATTTGGAGATTACAATGCAATGGAAATCTACAGAAAATGGTTTTGAATGTCGGTTAATTCATCCTTATGATTTTGTACCTTTAATGCACGTGAATAGGTATGTACATATATGTGTTAACTTTGGTGCAAAGTATGTAAATACCAGAAGAAGAAAGAGTCCCACTAAAATTTACACCGAAGAGCAGAGTTGATTTATATGATCTGATATATTAAATGTATTTTTAAATTACCGGATCCTTATAATATTAGGTTAAGTAAACAGTTCGTTCGGTTTTTATCTAAGAGATGGCGTTATTGCCCATAGTACTAGTGTTACGTGTCATGTCATACTATACGGCGCTGAAAATGTGTTTATTCCCGCTAAAAGTTTGTCTTTGACAGTTTTTCGATTGATTGACTCAGTACGTTGTGAGCGCTCCTCAAATATGGACACCAGCAAAGAGAAAATTCGCTATATTTTAAAATTTTTCTTCGACTGGCGATGAAAAGTGGATCACTTACGACAACGTCAAGCGAAATCGGTCGTGGTCGAAACGCGGTGAGCCGGCGGAAACGGTGGCCAAGCCAGGATTGACGACCAGGAAGATTTCGCTGTGTGTTTGGTGGGATTAGCAAGGAATCATCTACTACGAGCTGCTTCCCTATGGCCAAACGCTCAATTCTACTGCCAACAACTGGACCGCTTGAAGGCAGCGCTCATCCAGAAGAGGTTATCTTTGATCAGCAAAGGCCGAATTGTGTTCCATCAGGACAACGCCAGGCCCCATACGTCTTTGGTGACGCGCCAGTAGCTCCAGGAGCTCGGATGGGAGGTCCTAATGAACCCACCTTATAGTCCGGACCTGGCACCAAGCGATTACCATATTTTCCTGTCCATGGCGAACGCGTTTAATGGTGAGATGTTGGCCTCAAGAGAGGCCTGTGAAAATTGGCTCTCCGAGTTGACGCAATCCATTTACCGTATGTTGCTCCAGCCTCATTTTCAAAAAAGGTCCAATGACCTCGAAGGACTATAAACCGCACCAACAGTTACACGTTGAGAATGAAAAGGCTTTTCAACAATAAAACTTAGATTTATCAAGCCAGATGCGACAGTTTTACTTATTGATTCAAGGACCCAATCAACAAAGACACGACGGTTGGCTTGAGTACTTTTGTTAACTGAACCAAGTCTTCATGCAAAATACAGTGTTATTACGTTTGTGAAATGCCCAAAAGAACGATTTAAGGCTAAGCTTCACGACAACGTCAATATGAATGCCTCGAGTAAGCCAAACGCATCATTCTGATGCTTATTCACACTCAAATTGATCGTATGAGAATTGCCCGAATATACCTACGCACGACCTGTACTTATACCCAAACATACTAATATTTGTCAATCTGTCGGTAATGTCTTACCCGTAAAGGAAGTATTATTTATATTTCTGGCCTTAATGTATGTACCAAATATCAAGTAAATCGCATCAATAGTAAAATTTTGTCGAATAGTTCGGTCACTGGGTCACTTGCGCGAGAGCAGAGTAGTCTTTTGTCTAATCTTTCTGTTAATCTAAGCTAAATCGAATGGAATATAAGAATTTTTCGAATAGGTCAATCCCTGGTGTACTTCCCGAAAATATTTCTTCGCACAAATTTTTCACAAGCGCACGAAAGAATAATATATATATACCAGAATTTGCCCCTGACTTTGTCCGCATGGAATTTTAAGACTGTTCGGTGCCGAAAAAAAATTTCTACATGCGTTGGCAAGGGAAAAGAGCTACTTATGTCCCACTTCCTGAAAGAAGAAGTGTTGCCGTAGTTAATTTAGTAACTACCTATGTATGTATGTACTAAATGAAAATCTAAGGATTTAAAATAAATTTTCGAATAAAACGAACTTCGTGGAAAACCCTTTCGTATCAGGTGTCTACGATATACGCAGAACACACTCACCAAGTTTCAGATTCCTACGATCAATGACTTAGGCTGTGGGTTAATCTGTCAGTCCTTCAGGACAAAGCCTTTTATATATATAGATATGTAATTATTTAATGAAATTAGAAAGTGAAACAGTTGCAAGAGTTTTCAATTCTCTTCAGTTTTGTATCCATATTGTATTATTTCATTTGTTTACATTTTCTAAATTTTATAAAGAAATTACCTTAAACCCCGAAATTTTGGTAAAAGAAAATGCAATTTTGAAGTAGTTTCAAATTAATGTTTGTTTTCGTTAACTTTTTTTTCTGAGGATCTTACTGATTTCCTTCCAGTTGAAAATTATTTTAAGTAAAACCCTCTCAGTCAAAATTTTGGTTACGCCCCTGATTTCGCTATGCATACACAAACAATAATTTACCAAAGCATCCTTGTTTAGTAGCAAGCATTCAACAGCCAAACGGTTATCCCAAACAGGTAGACATTTTGGCAGTCCTTCTAAGTACACTCATCTATACACGCACAACCAAATATACATACATTTACGTCCACATATAAACAAAGGTGCACCTTTGTTTAGTTTTAAATTCACCTTTTCCTCTCTATTCTCTCGACGAACACCTGCGCGTCTACAAGTATGTCTGTTTGGGAATTTCCAAATAAATTCTTCAATTAGTGCTGCGGGCCACTTGTGTTAGATAAAAGAACTTAAAATTTTAATATTCTTGCATTGTTGTTCGTGAGCGGCGGGTACAACTTCAGTGTCCTTGAATGAATACATTAAATGCAACAGTTTTGAGTAGCCTTAGCGTTACAGGTTTCGCTGGCAAATGCCCTTTGTCAGTAAAATCTGTGATCAGTGATTGTGTTTCTACACGTTACTTAAGGTATTCTGGGCAAAAATAGTAAACTATACATACTATCTCAAAGCCGTTGGATATTATTCGAATAATTCACAATTAATCGCAGCGCTTCCAATAATCCCATGGTTGTTCAGGCGATTGCAAATTTGCCTAAGAGGTTTCACTAGAATTTCAGTATACTTGTCGAAGAATATACTTCGTGTATCGCAATGGTAGTAGTTGACTGATGAGAAGTGCGTGCTACTACGCGAATGGTCTTGGGTTCGGTTCCTAGACATACTAACGTCCAAAATGATAGAGAAAGACTTTTCTAATGCGATCGTCCTTCGGCAGGGCAAATCGACCAATCCAAACGTATGTATGTCTGACATGAAATAAAGGGCTCCTCATAAATTCCTTCCGTTCGAGGGACGCGGAAAAATTATAGATCTCTCCATTTTCTGGAAAACATCAACGTACAAGGCCGAGGAACAGTTCAAAGTCACCGTATATCTACCACAGCTTATCATTCTATTGTCTGGTAGTCGCCTTTACCAGAGCGCAATGGACAATTAATCTGTCCCGAAAGAATTTTCTTTCTTTTCTTTTTTCAATTGCCTTCTCAGTCCAAAGCAGCGCTAGTTGGTAAGAGTGATTCTGCGTTGGATTTCAAGCCTTGTTGTTAACACTGGTTTCTTCTTCTTCTTCTTTTTCTTTCTTTATTGTCGTTGGCACCGCTTAACCGAATCAATATTAGCGCGGTGCTTTCATCCATTCGGAGGACATGACCTAGCCAGCGTAGCCGCTGTCTCATCATTCCATCGTCTATAAATCGTTTGCAAAACTTTTCTCTCGAAGACCCCCAGGGCCAACTCATCAAAAGTTGTCATCGTCCAATCCCCCGTATCATATAGTAGGAAGGAAATGATGAGGGACTTGCAAACTCTTTTGTCGAGAGCGGACTTTACTGCCAATTGCACACTCAGTCCAAAGTAGTACCTGTTGGCAAGAGAGATTCGCTTTGCGAGATGCCGTTTTGGCCGTGTTTACTACCATATCCATACGCTCCACTTTCTTACTCAGTCTGGAGAAACAGAACTTACGGCGCAGTTATTGGGATCAATGATGTCAATATCATAGGCATATGCCTGTTCTTTCTTATAGAAGATTATTCTTCTACTTCTTTATTGGCGTTGGCACCGCTTACGCGATTATAGCCGAATCAATTATAGCGCGCCATTTCTCTCGTCTTTTCGCGCCAATTAGAAATATCTAGTGAAACCAGGTCGCTCTCCATCTGATCCTTCCAACGGAGTAGGGGTCTTCCTCTTCCTCTGCTTCCACCAGCGGGTAGTGCATCGAATATTTTCAAAGTTGGAGTGCTATCATCCTTTCGAACGACATGTTGACATCGTCCACGCTTCTGTGCTATATAGTAGAGGACGGATATGATGAGCGACTTGTAAAGTTTGGTTTTTGTTCGGCGAGAGAGGACTTTACTTTTCAATTGCCTACTCAGTCGAAAGTAGAACCTGTCTGACATTAATATTGGTTTTGATGCTAGTCCCTCGATAAACGATATTATCTACGACCTCAAAGTTATGACTGTCAACAGTGACGTGGGAGCCAAGTCCCAAATGCGATTACTGTTTATTTGATGACAGGAGATATTTCGTCTTGTCCTCGTTCACTATCAGATACATTCGCTTCGCTTCTTTATCAAGTCTGGAGAAAGCAGAACTAACGGCACGGTTGTTAAGGCCTACGTGGGAGCCAAGACGTAAATGCGCTCTGTTTGTTTGACGACAAGATTTTTCGCCTTGTCTTCGTTCCAATCTGAAGAAAGCAGAACTACCAGAGCGGCCAATGATATCATTATTGTCGGCACACATAAGCAGTTATAACATCTTATAGACTACTGTATAGCAATGCAACTCGTATTATTTTCTCCAAAATTAAGTTAAAGACATCCTGTCTGAAACCATTTTTGTGTTGCCTATTCTCCTCTCATGGGTCTTTTCCAAGTTCTGAAGCCACACTGATAAGGTTCAATCATTTCGTTGACGTGGGGTTTTAGTCTTTCACGATTAGCACGCTTGATGGAGCATTTTTTTACAAATCTGATTTGTTTTAGTTTATGCACTCGGTTATATCGATTTACTTACATATTAATGCTAATTTACATTTTGTAGGCGTTTATTCAAGCAACTCAAAGGCAAGCGAATACCGATTCGGCAGAAACATCATAAACATCAGCATAAGCGGCTTCCCCTTAAATGTCATAATAAAGCGAAAAGCAGGTAAACGAGCTCTGTAAGCTTTTTGAACCATTGTAGACTCATAACCAACGACTTAGCACTTCTATTTCTTTACAGACGTTCTAAAAAATCAAAGAAACGTAATGATAAGCCCAATCTGCCATTTCATCATCTAAAAAATGAAGCGTACCTCAATGCTGTCTCACGTCCACGACGCGCAGTTACCGCCAAGAAGGAACGGATTTGGGATTACGGTGTCATACCATATACTATAGATGAAATTTTTAGCGGTGTACATAAGGCACTCTTTATGAGAGCCATGCGTCATTGGGAGAACTCTACGTGTATAAAATTTGTCGAACGCGATCCGAAAATTCATCCTAACTACATATACTTCACGGTTAAAAATTGTGGTTGCTGTTCGTTTGTGGGCAAACGTGGTTCCGGGCGTCAGGCCATTTCGATTGGACGTAATTGTGAGAAATTTGGCATTGTTGTGCACGAGCTGGGACATGTTATCGGCTTTTGGCACGAGCATACACGCACCGATCGCGACAGACATATAATGATAAATAAAGAGAATATAATGAAGGGACAGGAGTATAATTTCGATGTACTCTCTGCGGAAGACGTTGACTCACTGGGCTTGCCATACGACTACAATTCCATAATGCATTATGCGAAAAATACATTTGCTAAAAATGTTTATTTAGAGACCATACAACCGATTGGTATATCAAAAGCTCAACATATTGAGATTGGTCAGAGATTACGTTTGAGTCCTGGCGATATTGTTAAGGCTAATCGTTTGTATAAATGTGCTAGTTGTGGACGTACATTTCAAGAGAATTCTGGTCAGATAATATCGCCACATTATGAATACTCACCCTATGATGCGGCAATACAACAGTCGAACACTGTAGACGATGGCGGAAGTGGAGATTATGAATTGAGTGACTTTGACAAAGCTTTGGAGAAATGTGAATGGCGTATTACGGCGACCAATGGGGAACGCATCATATTACAAATTCACCAAGTGGTAAGTTTTAGCAAAAACAGCAATATCCGTATTTCTTGGAGCTTAAAATCTCAAGCATGGAAACTAGAACTTTGAAATTTATTATTGCCTTTCTGTTTTTAGCATCTTCTGCAGTCTACCGATTGTTCTGTAGATTATTTAGAAGTACGCGATGGTTATTGGTACAAATCACCAGTTATTAAACGTCTCTGTGGTAACATGACCGCGGAGACACTGAAGAGTACATCCAGTCGAATGCTTATAAATTATGTAAATCATAATGCGTTTAAAGGATTTCGTGGATTTTCTGCTGATTTCGAGGGTAAGTAATAAGCAATATTTCTGCTCTTTTTCCACCAAATATATATGGCGCTTTGTAACCGCTTAGCCGATTTTCCAAGACATCAATGTCGCGCTTTGCCCAGGCTGAGTTCAATGCTTTTACACTTCTTCGGGCGCAACAAATATTAAAATCGTAACCCATCTTTATTCCTTAAATCCTCATTAAACACTGCTTCGCTCCGAATTCGATATAATGTCGTGTTTCTTTTTGAATTTTTTGGCAATTATTGTTTCGCAAATAAAACCAGTTCGATTTCCACCTGATCATCCCAACGGAGTGGAGATCATATTCTTCCTCTGTTAACACCTACGTACCTACGTGGACTGCACAGAATGCTTTCAAAGCTGAAGCACTTCCAATCGTTCGCATGACATGATCTAGCCAGCGTAGCCGTTGTGTACTCGATCGGTGGACTATGGCAATGAAGGTGTTATAGTCATGCTTCTGAGTATGCAGTTACAGACGTATTGCTATATACTCAATTCCTACTCTTGCGGCCTTTGAACATGTCTAAGAAAGAGAAAGGTGCGATTGCGATCGGTAGGCTATATAAACGTGTTTAAAATTTTAATTTTCTCCTAATGATCCGGGGACCCGCAACGTGGAAACCAGCTCCAATGTAAAAGAGGCAGCAGCCTCGGAAGGGAAACCCCTCCTCTAATGACGACCATTGCAAAAGTGTTAAGGACTATAATTTAAAAATGCGTTTGACGGGACAAGAACAGAAGAAGATAGGCTCCTGTGACTTTACTAACAGTGGAAAGTTCGGTGTTGGATTTAAGATGAAAGAAGCACTCAGGCCACGAGTATTATTTTTCACTGCGGTAGATGCCACATCCCGACGTACTTGTTCAACATATCGCTAATGTGAGAACACAAACACTGTGATCAAAGATGGTTTCTGTGAGGACCTTTTTGGTACAACAGTCGAGAAACAGCGACTTAGTATAAACTGTGGGTTCCTCAATTTGTTGGAAAAACATCAAGACTCACAGCATAAATTAGAGGAGGAGCTCGCCAAAAGTCCAATAATATAAGTACAGCTGCTAATGAAACTATTAGTTTTCGAAAAGTCAAAATATCAGTTGACGATGAGGAAAAGATACCGAGGGTTGAAAAGGAAAGTGGGACACATTTTCTGACAAAAGAAGAGATATTCTGAGATGTGCGAATATGAAGAATTTGAAAAGATTGCCAACAGGGGAAATGGTCGAAAATTCTACGAAAAAATTAGGTGTATAACTTGTATGGCTCATCGATCCATCGAGCATTATTTGCCGTTTTCCATGCGCAAAGTACCAAAAATCTTCCGCAAAACCTGTGCTGTGTTCGAAATCTCCAAAATCAAAGTCCTCAGCACAAAATCCCATGGTTGGTGTAAAATTGCCGTGATTGTGGACCAAATCATGGAGAACCTTCAAAGTTATTTTATACCAGGTCTCGATGGAGCTTTCAGTGAGTGGAAATTTGTTTTTAAAGGAGTCCGCTACACTCCGAAGCTTAGGATTATTCTATGAAGCTTTTACTGTTAAACAGTTTTCCATGAACCAAACTTCTTTTTTTTAAGTGCTTGTCTTGAGTGAACAAATGACAATTTTTCAACATGCGAACCGCCATACGCCAAATAAGTTCAGTTGCATATTTTCCGGCAAGTCTGTCATTTTGAATACGTCTCCAAACGATTTGGCCAAGAGACAACAAACAGCCTTTATATTCGGCATCTGGGGAATATTCCACTGCCTGTAGTGATGCGAAAAAAAACCAAGAAAAATAGTTGATAAAAAGACCCTGTATGGCCATCAATTAAGGCTTGTATTCTGAATAGCTGACGGAAGATCGTTGAAACAATGTAAAACGTTCCGTCCATCCCAACTAAAGCTTTTAACGAGTATGATATACACAGTGTTATATTTTTATTATCACCGAAATCGTATTCATTTGACACAAAAAATCACCTTCTAAATAATATAATAAAAAAAATATTTAAGATATTCAGGGATATTTATACCGTGCAGTTCCCTGACTACGTCATGCAATATGCGGCCTCAGTCAACGTTTTGCTTTTGCATTCGCTTAGGAACAAGTTATACACGACTTTCTGACTTGCAATTTACAACAACTTCCTTTATTATTTCCAATTTTGCTATAAGTTAGAATACGTATTTGTTATATCCAATTTACTGGTGATTGAATCGTGGTAGTGCTCCATAGGTAGCTTTTTATTTTGCTGTTGTTGATATTTTTAATACTTTTCCTGTACCTGAAATGGTGCAATAAGTATGTAAGTACCAGGAAGATAATGAGTTGAGTTGAGTTGATGCGGCTGCTGGGTATTCCCAGCACACTTAGGCCAACAGGCTCATTGTGATACCGCTGAGGCTCGTGCCTTCACCTTCCCAAATGATCGAACCATTTCATGTGCATTATAAAGGCAACGAGATTACCAATGTTCGCTGAGGCCAACTCAGCGAGACAGTCGAAGAAATGTTTCCCAAGAAACTTGCGTCGCGCAGGTGTCAATGCTGGACAGTGGCAGAGGTAGAACTCGATGATCTCTTCCTCTTCTTCTTTCTCCCTACGGCCATGGCAGAAATCGGTAGAGTAATATCCCGTGGAACCCCATTAAACAGTGTCCAGTTATTATACCAGTCGTTATGCTAATGGAGAACTGGTCCAGAAGGATGAGATGTTTAGATTTTTTCGCGTCCAACTTCGGCCAGAGCTGTCTGGTCACGTTACACGTGATCTCGTTCAATCATCTTGAGTCAGCTTCCCTGTTGAAGGCCAGTTTAAGCATGTAATAGGCCGTTGACAGAGGTAAACCAGGATCATGTGCGTGTTTTATCGTAGATAGAAGGGTTTCTTCCCTTGCCAGTTCGTCTGCCATGCAGTTGCCTGGGATGTCCCTGTATCCAGGTACCCAGACCACGGCAGTATATACTTTGTTAAGAGTGTTCCTACAGTTTATGGCCACTTTTGACATGGTACAGTTACATTGCAGAGATCTGATTGCAGCCTGACTATCGGAGTAAATTGTAACTGAATCCTGCTGCCTTAGATTTGTGCAACCACTCTGCGGCCTCCATGATTGCGAAGAGTTCCGCCTGGAAAACGCTGCAGGTAAGACTGATTGGTCGAAAATCCTTTGGATGTTCTTCCCCCTTTTGGGATAAAAATTATTTTGGCCATTGTCCATGCTTGCAGGGTGTACCCTTCACGTGACAGGCTTTGTAAATTTTACATAGAAATGGAGATAGGATGTCCTCCGCCCTCTGTAGTTCAGCGGGAAAGATTCCATCTAGTCCTGGAGATTTGTAGGGTTGGAAAGACCTTATCGCCCATTCAACCCTTTTGCGACAAACAATGCTGCTGGTATCGAAGAGTGAGCGGTTCCCTCCCATATGGTTTGATCGTGTCCCGTGGAACATCCCGGAAAATAGGTGTTCATGGGGATATCCAGCATTTTTCACATGTCGTCCATTCACCATTTGGTTTCTGGATGTAATTTGGGATGGCAGAGCTCTTGGATAGGACTTTCCTAAGTCTATTCTCGCTTTGCCCGGTTTTAAAAGACTTTAAACAAGCTTTATAAGTTTATCAGGAGCACATTTTTTGGCTTCATTAAAGAGTTTTCTGCTTCTTTTCCCTAAAACAGAGATTTCATCATTCGACCATTTGGGTCTTTACTTCCCCGATGTGATGGATAGAGGTCATGAGGCCTCAAAAGCGGCGTTACAGACTTTTGTTACCAAGTCCACTGCTTCGTCAATTTTCGACGATGAGTCAAGCTCACCGAGAGAAACAGACCCTATGCTAAATGTTCCCTCTTCATTAGGTTTTAACGATAAGCGTAACTTATCGCGAGAAGCGTTCAAGAAGTAGTCAGGAGTTTCCTAAACGTCGTCCAGTCAGTCCTTTTCTTATTCCTAAGAGAATGAATAGATTCTTTAAAAAAAAATTCATACCGATCAGAATGACGAGTTTAATCTAGACATGTACGTCTGTACCTCAGGTTTCGAGACATTTCAACCAAATTTGGTACATTAAAACGATCATTTGTCGGCACCGGCCAGATTGGACGATTATAACATTTGTACATATATACGACCGATTTTTCAGATTTGAGATTATGGGTTACAAAGTCATCAAAAAAGCTTCTAAGAGCGTAAAATTTGGTTTTAGGTCGAGTATCCATCAAACAAGCATCTAAGAGCATGAAATTTGGTTCCCCCCTGCGGGTTAGGGGTTCAAGAATTTCGTAAGAAGCGACTAAAATCCAATAGTTCTCGCTACAGTCGGGTCTTTATACCGGAACGACCCGGATTTTTTATCCGGCCAAAGACTGCCACTCCGGCAACATTCCCCAAAAATTACTTTAAGGAATATTTTTGCGGTTACAATAACCACAATATGAAATTTGGTTTTCTACACACATATGGTATGTACATACATACATACCATATAGGTATACAAATATAAACATTGACATCGGAAATCATGATTTCTTAGACATTAAATTATAAAATGGAAAATCAAGAGAAGACAGCTCTTCTTTCTTGTTTAGTTTTTACCTTGCTTGCTAGAATTTCATTTGATTTTCTATTTGCAAACTTGAAAATCTTAAAAATTCTAATTGTGTGATTTTTGGTTTGAGAGCAAAAAATAAGGTGAAGCTCAGAGTTTGTGCGTTTTTAAAAGACATTGAATTCTACCTGATTTTGACAATCACCACATAAAAACAAAAACCAATTACAATGTTATTATTGTATTTGTTCTCCTTCTCCCACCTTTATGAATTCGCCTTGACCGCTTGTAAACTCGTTTAAACTCAAACAACACTCAACAATTTGCATTTTTTTATGCAAAATTTTATGCAAATTCTTTTGTTCGTACGATTTTCCGTTTTGACTACATAGAAAACTGGAAAAAAACATAATTATACGACAAATCAAACTCAACGTCGGTATAAAAGCAATTGTGTCAACTTAGTGACAAAAAAAATTTTGACAATTGCTCTGTTCTGTGAGAAATGTCACTCACAAATTGCACTCTCTTTGTGAAAATTTTACTGACTTTTGGCCTCACCGAACGCACTTCAGTAAAAATTGGTAACAATTGCCGAACATACTAGGTAAATACCTTCAAGCGGGAATTTTTTAATCGTCAACTACCGGTACTGTTTTGACAGTATGGATGTTGTTGATTGATTTATGGAGTCGTTTATTTTTCCATAGTTAAAAATAATGATTTCAGAACAAAAAGCAAAAAAAATGATATGTGCAACTGTTGCCTGTCAATAAAAAATTCAAGTTCACTTTTAGCATATCATTGCGTTTGACAACAAAAATGCTGTCAGGCATTGTACCGTTATTAAGTACTGTAAATGCTAAACGCTTAAAACGATTTCACAAATCAACTAAGCCACTAAATTGCAGCCCCAAGGACTACGCAACAAATTGTGTCACTTCCCATTAACCCCACCCGTAAGCATATTTGGTGCAAAAAAAAATTTAGGTCACGAATGTAAATATGATAAGTTTGTTATTTATGTCTGCCACAAGTGAATGAAATGGAATACAAACATCGTATACATACGTACATATACATATATGCATTCGCAATGACGCCGCAGCAAATGGACTATCAATCCTTCAACATCCTTCAATGGCTGTGAGTTATAACCCTCACAGTTATCACACAAAACTACCACATTGTACATTCATACATACTCACATACATATATAGGAGTTGCATTTTTTTATGTGTTGCCATGCAAAATATTATGATATTCGAAACGAGTTTTCACACTCGTTGCATTTTAATTCGCATTCACACCTCAGTGGACGGAGAGTTTACTGAGTTAAATCAAAGCCGGAGAGTTTTTCCATCCATTTTTTTAAATCACACACACACAGTAATGTGGAGAAGTAATCGTGAGTTAAGTGCTTAAGCTAAGGGGGAAGGTTTGGTTTAAATGCTACGCTATAGATACGTCACCGGGGAAAATGATGAAGGCAATAGCCATTCCATAGCGCAGGGAGTAAGGGGTCAAAAGAACAATTACGTTAGGTGAGGAGTTTGGTGCTCCGTAAGGCCTCATATATAATCACGTGGCTTATGAGCAATCCCTTAAGGAAGAATTTTCCGATACAGAGTACCGAAAATTTCTTCCAGTAATTGGGCTGTTACCCGTTACTGGACTTAAGAAAAACTCGCGGAAATGTTTGGAGGTGTATGTCAAAAAAACCTCGTCATAAAAATCCATCGGTCGTACAGAGGCGGTTAAGAATAAACTGTAGATCCTGGAGGACCTGTTTGAAAAATTATAAATATATATTAACCGCTTCACTCCCATATTCCGCGAACATAAAAACGCTCCCTCGTACTTATTATTTTTTTCTCACTTTTCTCTACTTTTTCTTTTTCTTCTTTTTTCGCCTGTGTGGTTATTGTCGAGGCAACAATAGCACGCCAGCTTTTCGCTGTTTGGAGACAGTAAGTGAAGCCAAGTGTATCTAACATCACACGATCTTTGCAACGGTGTGAAGATCTACCTCTTTCTTTGCTATCAACATAGAATTAGGGTTTCATTAAAAACTGTCAAATATTTTCGTCTCTGCAGGCGATAGAGCCTAGCCGGTGCAGACGATCTTCCTTAATTTGCGATGATAGACTTATAGAGTTTGGACTTTGTACGCCTAGACGGGACTTTACTCTTTAACTTCCAACTAAGTCCGAAGTAGCACTTACAAGATTTTATCAAAGCGTGTTGTTATAATTACATATAAGTGGGGCCCAAGTAGAGAGGACGTGGTCTGATGACCTAATAAGATCCGTAGATAGCTCACTTATTCTCATTCATTACCAGACCCCGACTTATTTGTTTCAGTTCGTTATCTGGTGTTGTTCAACGTTGGTTTGCAGCTAAACTTTGGCTAGATTACGAAATCCATACTTATCGACATATAGCAGAATTACTTTCAAGCTATCGATAGCGACTTTATTGTCGACAGTGGCGCCTAAAGTGTAGACCTATATTTTCTTGGTATTTTACCAGATTTGCCGCAAAGTCAGATATTCACCATGGATTTCTTAGATTTAGTAACTCATTGATAAGACTGCCGCATTATTGTGATTTATTTGAACAATAGCGTGTCGAACTTTGTCATATGCGGAAGACGACATGTCTCTTATACCGTCATCGGTTGAGGTTTCGGATAACCCATCTCCGATAGTTTCTTTTGAGGCGTAAATAAAAGTATTCCATAAACTCTTTTAGTTACCAGATTATTCCACTCGTTCGTATAAGGCCACCTACGAGCTGTTTTCTGACTTCCGCCAAAGATGAAAGTGGAAAATCAATTTTATGAAAATATACCATAAACTCACTTCTGTTCACATTGCATACCCAGCTTTATAACGCACTGTATAAATACGTGAAAAAATATGAAAAAATAACCAAATATCAGTTCTCCAATACAGCAATCACAGCCGCGGCGCTGCTGTCCACAATCACAGACTTTGTAAAATACAAAAAAAGAAAGAGAAAAGCATTTTATCGACTGTTTTATTTTTTTTCCACCAATTCAGCTCAAACGGAGGAAGCACACTGAAAATATTGCGGTATTCCACAGCTGTTGCTAAGCTTTTTAAGAGAGATTTTCCACACAAACATATATGTAGACAGACATATGTAGGTATGAATGAATATGTTCATATCACTTGTGAATACTGCCGATGACAACTTTAATGGCGGGAATAGCCATTGTGGTGTTCTTTATTGACAATTTTGATTTTGAGTACAATTTTGGCTGTAACGCCACCCTTACTTTCGTCCTGTATGCAGATATTCTTCGTGATATTTGCATTTTATGGGGATTTTATTTTCTCTTGTAAAACACTTTCATCTGCTTCATGAGGAGGTGGTTGTCATGGACAATAAGTAGCAAAATATTACAATTCATATTACTCTGACCAGACACTGAATATGTGTTAAACATGTGTCTTGGGGTTAAGTGTTGTTAAGGTGTTTCAAAAATAAGATATGATTCTCGATGTTCTTATTTTTTATTGGCTAATGCGATGTTGGCACGATAGTCATTTCCTCTTTTTGCTAATTCACGTTAAGTGGGGACACCAAGGTCTAGCTTGTCATTGGTCTTCCTCATATTGCGTTACCACATAGTCCGATGTTGTCCTATAGAAAGTTGCAGGAGAAATTTTTAATATATGCGTCTTGGGGTTTATCCAACAAATGGAGGGACCTACATTTTATGGACTTTTATCAGGAGCTTATTAATTCATGTCAGAAATACACACGAATGACTTGACATTCCCAAGCGATTGGCTACCGCAATTAGGAAAGTTAATTTTCTATGATTTTGGATATTGGTCGTGGCCAGAACTCGAATCCTGGCATTCCGAATATTAGTGCGTTTTGCTACCCACTCGGCTATTGCGGCCGCGAGATGTTAGGATTCTGAATAATGACGTGACAGTCCTTGATTGTGTGTTAGCTTAAATCAGGATATAAGTGGACATTAGTTATCACTTAGGAGGGCTTGATCCTGGCCTTCCGAATGGTAGTACGCATTGCTAACCACTGAGTTGAGTTGATACAGCGTACTTCGGTCAGATGTACGAACCATTTCGTGTGTCTTATGAACGATGGGATACTGCCTATACCAGCCTTTGCTACGTCAGCAAAATAGTCTAAGAAGTGATGTCCTAGGTATTTATGTGATACTAAGAGCTTGACAGTGACAGACTCTTCCTCTTCTTCTTCCCTGCAGTTACTACAGTGACTTCCAATAAAAATTGTCCGGTTAGTATGCCTGTTGTTGAATTAATGGTGAACCGGTCTAAGCGGGTCAGATGCCTTGATCTTTTAACGTCCAAAATAGGCCAAAGCTGTTTAGTCACTTTGCAGGTCTCTTCTCTAAGCCATTTCCTGTTGGCTGTTTTGGTGACGACGTGCCGTAGACGACGTGCGTAGAATTTATTGTGGTAGAGTGGTGCCTTCTCTCGCTAGCTTATCCTCCATGCAGTTGGCTGGGATGTCTCTAGGTCCGTGTACCCAGACCATGGCTGTTTTGCAACTAGCTGAGGATTTGTTTAAAGCGCTTTTGCATTTCAGCGTCACTTTTGATGCGGCTGGTCACTAGACAGTAACACCTTGGAATAGATGGGGTCTAACTACCGCTGTATAAATCCAATGAACAATAGCCGGTGTTAAGTTCCATCTTTTACCAAAGGCCGCTTCGCCAGCGTAAAGTGTTGTGATAGCTTTCCTCGGCCCGTATTTCGACCGCAGTTGAGTTTGCTATCTCATAACTTTTAGCTTGGGTGGTTTTAAAGGAAGTGTTTTATAACTAATTCTGAAAATACCCATTTCAGTTTTCACTGGATTGACGTTTAGCCCACATAACCTGCACCACCTTCCTATTATATTTAGGGCAATATCGTCGGCGTATGCTACCACCGCTACCATGACACCATAGCAGTGGAGGCAAGACTCCTCCTTGAGTAGTACCTCCTGTGGTATATCTTGTGATACCGACTTTCCGCGGGAGGGATTCCACAAGCTGTGCACGATCAATTTCTTGAAGAGTTTCTATTGTGGCCTCGGGGAGAATATTGTTAAAAGCCAAGCGTATACCTGTTTTGCTAACCACTGATCTATAGAACAAAGTTTTCATTTAAAATCGTCGACATCCGATGTCCGTAAGACATACCTAAGCATACTCCGTACAATTGAATACACCAAAATTATTTTTGATTCAAATTCTTTTATTTAAATAATTACATTTCCTTTTGTCCTTTCAGTTACTTGTGGTGGCGATATATATCTAACCGAAAGTCGACGTATCGATTCGCCGAACTACCCGCTGGAATATCTTGCCGACCGGGAATGCGTTTGGCGTATTACGGCGCCGGAAAATCGACAAGTTGCATTGAAATTTCAATCATTCGAATTGGAGAATCATGATAACTGCGCTTACGATTATGTGGAGATACGCGATGGACTTAGCAGTGATTCCCGGCTAATAGGTACCTACTGTGGTAATGTAGTGCCACCAAATATAAAGTGAGTTCACTTCAATAAACACATGTAGCATAAGTATATATACATACAAACAAACAAAAGTATATACACCCGGGAGGGGAAAGGTAGACTAGTACGTAAAAGTTACAGTTTAATACTAGTATTTTAAAATTGAAATTATACCAATTGGTTATTTGTATAGCAGCTCACCAGTAATGGGAGTAGTCATAATTGTCACCATCGTCTGTTGTTGTAACATCAAGCAAACCATGACTGAGTTCCATTCTTAGTTACGCTCTGTGGAAGTGCGCAAAATAACGTTCTTCCATTCGATAGCCGAGTACTCAAATATTATCACTGCAGCATGTGAGGTTCACGATCCTTCTCTAGCTGGCTTTTCTAACGGAGTGGAGGTCTTCCTCTTCCTCTGTTATGTCGTACAGTTCATCATTCCATCGACTGCGGTATTTGTCGTTCCCAGCTCGTAGAGGACAATAAAACTTATGCAATTTCAAAATTAAGACTGTCAACAGCGACGACAAACCCATATTCTTCGCTTCTTCATCCAGTATGGAGAAAACAGAACTCACGGCGCAGTTATTGAGGCCAATAATGTCCATACCGTCAACGTACGCCAGCAGTTGTATATTGTAGTAAAATATTGTACCTTCTATTCAGACAGGTCTTAAGCCACACTGATAAGGTCCACTCAAATTGTTGACGGTCTTTCACACAATACGCTCGATAGGACCTTATATGCGATGGCGCATACTGTGGAATCGCCTTTTTCATGGATTGGGCAGACCACACTTAGGTTCCAATCGTCGGGCATGCCTTCATCCGACCATATTTTACAAAGAAACTGATGCATGCACCTTAAAAGCTCTTCACTGCCGTATTCGAATAGTATAGTTGGGCATCAGTTACTAGATCACCACTCTGTGTCATCTTAGAGTCTGATCCGGTCTTGAAAGCTTCTGTTAGTCGCCGTATCTTTTCGTAGAATTTTCGAGCATTACCCTTGCAGACCAGCTTTTCAAGTTCTTCATATTACATCGCCGGGTTAAAAATACCAGTTGCTTACATGGGAAGATAAACCAGATAGAGCAAAAGGGCAAACCAGTTGGATTCTATTTAACAACTAGTATTTTTCTCTGTAGGGTAATTAAACCAACTGATTGTGTTGGCTAACATGCTTGTAAATAAAATTTAATGCCACATCATTAACATATGCGTATCTGTTTAACGACAATTTTTTTTTTTTTTTGTGTTAATGCCAATTTTTATTATCCTTACAGGACCAATTCAAATCAAATGTATGTAAAGTTCGTTTCTGATGGCACCGTACAGAAGGTTGGCTTCTCGGCGCTCTTCCTGCAGGAGTTCGATGAATGCAAATTCGCCAGTCATGGCTGCCAGCATGAATGCACGAATACATTGGGGAGCTATAAATGTACTTGTTTCGCTGGCTATGAACTACAATCCGATGGACGATCCTGCGAAGGTACGTACATACATACGTGCATGTACATATGTAAGTGTATATGTATTAAAATCCACAGTGAACAGTGAACGCGTATCGTACTATGTCTATTAATTGTTGTTTATTTGTCTGATATTAACAAACATTACCGTTAATTTGCAGATGCGTGCGGCGGTATTATCAATGCGTCTACCCCCAATGGCACACTTAATTCACCATCATATCCGGATGTGTATCCCATTTCGAAAGAGTGCATTTGGGAAGTGGTAGCGCCACCCAATCATTCGGTCTTTCTCAATTTTACTCATTTCGATGTGGAGGGTAATAAATATCAATATACTGAGTGTGATTATGATTATTTGTTGGTGTATTCGAAATTACGCGATAATCGGCTTAAAAAAATTGACATTTTTTGTGGTCAAGACTTGCCGCCGCTACTGAAGTCCGATGACAATATAATGCGCTTGGAATTTTTCTCGGATAAAAACATTCAACGCACGGGATTTTCAGCTAAAATTCAAGTTGGTAAGTGAGTTGCGATTTTATTTATTGATTAATGTTGAGTTGAGTTTAGTTGATGCGGCTATTAATCAGCTGAACAGCGCACTTATGGTAGATCTGAAGCCTCATTGTGTTACCGCTACGGTGTACTTCTCATCTTCTCATATGTACGAGCCCTTTCATAGAAATTGACAGAGGTTAAGCTCGGCAGACTCTTCCTCGTTTTCGTCTATGCAGCTTTGACAAAAATCATTCGAAGAGTATCCTGTTCTCCTACCGCGAAGTCCCATTAAATAGTGCCCAGTTAGTATACCAGTTGGTGTTTATGGTGAACCGATCTAGGACTCTTGTAGGATACAAAGAGGTGATCTAATGACTGAATTTATGAAGGCAACACTTCTCCGGCCTGCTGAATGGCAGTGAAAATGCATCAGCCGGAGGTGGCAAACCCAAAACCACAAACGATGATGATGATGGAATAGACGTTCCATTACCCGACTATGACAATGTTCGAATATCGATTGCCCGCTTAAAGAACAACAAACCGGCTGGAGTCTATGGCTTACCGGAACGATAAACTGTACGAGATACACGGCGACATTGATATAGTTCATCGAATCAAAAGACTACTAGCGGCTACGCTGGCTAGGTCACGTGTTCCGTATGGATAAGAAAACTTCAGCTTTGAAAGTTTTCGTTGCATAAGCAGAGGAAGGGGAAAACCTCCACTCCATTGAAAAGACCTGTACTTGATATTTCGTATTGGCTCCAGACTGCGAAAAGAAGAAATTAATGACACAACATTGTTAACTCGGCTAGCGTAGGCGGTGTCTGCGCCAGTAAAAAAGAAGAGGTCTAGGAGGATTAGATTCCTTAATATTTTAGCGTCCAATATAGCCCAAAGCTATGTAGTCAACGTTACTGTAAAATAATTTATCAAAATTTTAACTTTATATATATATATATATATATAATTAGCACCTCGAACCGCTGAAATGATTTTCGGCCGAGTATTTGGGAGAGTATCTGCTATGTCTGGTGGGTGGGTGGCCCCTCGCTTCCTAGTCCAACACCGATCTCTGTATTCTTTCTAAATTTTAATAAATTCCAAACGTCGATAACACTTCCGCACACATTGCCTCCATCTCAGCGATAAACCTCATCAGGTTCATGGATTCTCTCAGTCTTTGATCCCAAAAAATGGAGAGAGCTTTGACTTTCATGTCAGATATATACTCAGAGCTTGACATTCCCTGCCGAGGGGTGAACATAATTAGAAAAATTAAATTCAACAATTTTGGATGTTGCTTGAAGCGGGCCTGAATGTGAAAGTAACCATTGATAACGTCAATCTGTAATGTAAAAAAAAGTCTAGTCCTCCTAATGGCACTCAAATCAGCTGTGATATCAGTGGAATAAATTTCCCATGTAAATTCTCTTAACTTCACAGTTCCACTAATTGTCCTTTCTTCTCATGTACAGACCTGAACGAGTGCAGCATAAATAATGGAGGCTGTCAACACAACTGCATAAACACATTCGGTTCGTACGATTGCAGTTGCCGTAACGGGTACACACTACACGAGAATCAACATAATTGTACGGAAACTAAATGCAAATTCGAAATCACCAGCCCCAAGGGAACAATTTACAGTCCCAACTATCCAAACGATTATCCGCGCAATACATATTGTTTTTGGCGTTTTCGTACTGTGCTTGGACATCGAGTGCGGCTAACATTTCACGATTTCGAATTGGAAAACCATCAGGTAAATATCCACATACTCGTACATGCATACGTGTAAGTAGCTTTCACTTATTTTTTGTTGCTTTTTCTTTTCGTATGTTCGCAGGAGTGCTTTTACGATTATGTCGCCTTATATGATGGTAAATCTGAAAACAGTTCAACGTTAGGTACCTACTGTGGTGGACAAGAACCGTATTCGGTGGTGGCATCAACGAATGAAATGTTTATGGTACTTTGGACCGATGCAACTCTGCAAGAAAAAGGATTCCGCGCAACATATTCTACAGGTGGGTGGTAAATAGGTGATTTGATAATTTCAATAATATAGAGATGTAGAGATATAGAGATATAGAGATATAGAGATATAGAGATATAGAGATATAGAGATATAGAGATATAGAGATATAGAGATATAGAGATAGAGATAGAGATAGAGATAGAGATAGAGATAGATATAGAGATAGAGATAGAGATAGAGATAGAGATAGAGATAGAGATAGAGATAGAGATAGAAATAGAAATAGAAATAGAAATAGAAATAGAAATAGAAATAGAAATAGAAATAGAAATAGAAATAGAAATAGAAATAGAAATAGAAATAGAAATAGAGATAAAGATTAAGATCAACCTTAGAGACGCTTCATATGAAATGATTGTTAAATATTTTTCCTCTTTCAGAATGTGGCGGCTATTTGCGTGCAACTAATGACACACAAGTTTTCTATTCACATCCACGTTACGGAAGTCGACCCTACAATCGTCGTATGTACTGTAATTGGCGTATAGAAGCTGATTCTGAAAGTAGTGTACAAATTAAATTTTTGCACTTTGAAGTTGAAAATTCCGAACATTGCGAATATGATTCTGTCGAAATAAGAGAAGAAATTTATGATGAAAAATTCAGGCGGAATAGCAATCATGGACGTTTTTGTGGCCACAAAGTGAGTGCCGAAACTTTATATTATATTTATGAAATTGAATATACGTACATATGTATATAATCATAATTTTTCAATTTGTTCTTTCAGAAACCACCTACAATAACATCATACACCGACAGTTTGCTGATACGTTTCCAAACGGATGAGAGTACCTCTTTGCGTGGCTTCGCTGTTGCTTTCAAAGCCGTAGAGCCACCAGATGATGACCTAATAGATGATTTAGATGCAGTAACACCTTTTCCAGGTTATATGCGCAGCGTGTATTATGCCTCTGATACAGATAGCGACTTTGATGATTGATTTATAGTAATTTTGTTTGTTATTATTTTGATATTTATTTTATTTCTATGTATATATTTCTGTTTGTGTATTAAAGAAAAATCTATGTAATATATTAATATTTAGTAAATAGTGACGTGTGTATACATATATGTATCTGTATATTATATATATAAATATATGTAAATAAGTATGTGAATATGTTTCATTTACTATCATCATTTGAATAAATGTGAAGTTGGAAATCAAATTGGAAAATCTTATGAGAGTTTAGTGTTTGTATTAGGTGCTTTGGTAGCCACCGTTAAATTGTTTTTGTTTTTTTTTTAACAATATGGGGCATAGAGTAAATGAAAACATGCTAAAAATGTTACATATTTGCATTTTCTTGCATATGAAGCCATTTTCATATTGATAATCACCACTGCTATGAAAGCAAATCCCTTATTTTCTATTTAATTGCCAAAATTTATCTGCCAACAACTTATTTGAAATTCTGATTGATTATAAAGTTACCAAAACTTTAAACTGCTGAGGACAGTTTGAAGGCTGCTGTGCGAAAATTCGGTTAATTAGATTTGCTAGTAAAAAAATATATTTAGACAGTATTGAATATATTGTTTTGTTGTATAATGCAACAACTAGTAAACAATCTAAAGCATAAAACTGCATCTAATTGCATGTACACAAAAAACAAAATATTTCCGTTCAAATAAGATTTCACACTCCATATAGTTGAAATGCCATTGTATTAATTGGTATACATTGAAATACAACCCTGTTTAGCGTACAGCTGTGCAACCCTTTGCACTATTTTTCAATTTGGCGGTTGGAATTTCATTTATCCCGTTTCTTTATATTCATTTGTAATAAAATTTTTGTTTAATTGTACGTTTTCACAAGTTAATGTAATTATTTGGAGAATTGTTTTGTATTTTAATATTGTTCAATAATTTGTCATTGCCGTTAAGAACATAATAACTCGTAATTCTGTTCCCTTTTAAATATATCGTGGAAACAATATGAGTGCTTTCGAGGTTTGTGAATTGATTTGAGTTCTTCAACTATTTAAATAAAAACTTCCTTTAGGTTGTGTTAACTCCAACGAGATCAAAATGCAAGAAACGCATTGAATCGCGTGAGCCTACAGATGTGGTAATGGCTCCATTCTCTGCGAAATCAATTGTTCAATTTGAAGATGTTCCATTAGGGAAAACAGCGCGTCGTATATTGCGTATAGTTAACACTTCATCAGAGGATATAGAGGTAACAATATTTCAATTTATATATAATATAGAATTTGCATACATTTGCGAGTTTACTGACCCGCTTCTTCAACCATTGACCGAATTCCACTAGCAAACTTATGTTGAGTGGCAACCGTTTCGAAATTAAATCGATTTCCCTACATTAAGAGCGCATAGTGATATACTTAATGTTGAGGTGTGTTGTTTATATAGTGTTAATAAAAACTAACGAAAATTGATTGTTTATTTATTTAGGTTTTTTTTTAATATTTAATATTCTAATTTCTAGGTACGTGTCATTAGACAGATCAGTGCTGAATATAATGTTACTATAAATTGGACGGAGAATATTGTACCGCGTTCAAAAACTATAGAGATGGAGATGATATGGAGCCCTTTGGAAGAGGTTTCGTGCAAGGAGACATTACAACTATTAGATAATAGAAATTTTCGTAAAGATGTTATGGTCATACTGAAAACACGCATTACCAATCCAGTCAAGGTATGTTCAAAAATTTCTTATAAAAAAATTCTAATAGTGTTGCAGCACTTATTACTGAATGCTTATGCTAATGTACTATAAGTATGGATGTGTATGCAGAAGAACTATATGATGTTTGAAAAAAAAAACGGTGGTTGAATATGTCACTCAAAAGAGGGTTGATTTAATAAAATGCACTATATATTGAAGTCGATTTTTGAAATGCAACACACACGCTAAGCAATACACAATTAGTAGCAGTTAGTAAAACAGCCATATTTAATTGTTATATCAAGTTGCTGCCATGCATGGACATATTATGAGCATGTAAAGTTAGTTTTCGTTTAGACGTTGACAAAAAAGTTTATTTTAAACTAGAAGCATAAAGACGTAGATATACTATTTAATAAAGAAGTAAATATATTTTCCTGAAAAAATATACATTCGTGGGTAGTCAACTCCTGATTTCCTAAACTTAATAGTTAGTTTAAAATTGAAGTAATAATTCAGTGAGCTTTCAACTAGTAGTTATACATTTTGACGCTATTGTATTGAAACAGTTTCGGGTTTTCAAATGTTTTATATACTCAAGAGAATATTTTAAATTATCGTAAATTGATTTCAGACTGTGCGCAAATTCCCCACAATTTCAACCGGCAATAATGGTTATGTAAGGACACTTAGGCTCAAATCACCCACAGGTTCAACAAAAACGCACAAGTCGAATACAGCTAAAACGCAACCGCGCAGGCCAGTACCAACAACTGTGGAAAAGTCAGTAACGAAAACTGTACAAAAATCAAATAAATCGGCATCAGCGCCATTCACAGCACGAGTGCGTGCTCCACCTCCACGATCAGTATGGGCAGACTCAAATTGTCATTTACGTGACGAGCAAAAGCGTGAAGTTTTCGATGAAATAACAATCAACTTTACACACACTTCCCCACTCTCTGAGCGAAATATATACACACTCAATAAAGCAATGAACGCAACGGTAACTTCAGCTTCAACCACAAAGTCACCCGCACTTATTACGCACAAGGAGAACGTGAGTCCTTTGACACCAAATAATGTCATGGAAATGATTGATAACATACAATTTACGCCTATAAATGCCGACACGGCGAAAAACGCTGCTGGTGCACAACGGGATTTAGAAAATCTAGCTAATTGGCCTACACCAGTCAGTGTGGATACTGTGAGATTAAATTTGTCAACACTGCGTCCACGACGCTTAACATCGGCAAATGATACCACAGATGTGGTTGAGGATACAAATTCCACTCAAATGACAGTTGAGTTTCATGTGGACCAAAAAACACCTGGCCACACAATTGTAACGAATAAAACTTTCGAAGTCAAACGTGATAATATAAATATTTCTACGGATTCTCTGGATGGCTCGATTACTTACGGTTTGACACTTAACAAAACCACTACACTGAGCACAACACCAAAATCACGACCGTTGGCAAGTATTGTAGAAGAAGAAGTGAGCTTTTGCGGCAGTGAAACAACTTATATTAAAAAGAAAGAAGAGAAGTTGGCAGAAGCAAGCCCAACGCGTGAAGAAGATTTGTTGCGTGATGTAAAATTAGTTGGTACACCGTTACGAAAGTATTCAGAATCAATGAAAGACCTTTCATGGCGTTCACCTAATAAGCGTTATTCGGCGAGTCAAGGCTCTATGCCAAATTTGAATGAAATGGAGAGCATACGATCTATTGAACAGAATCGTTACTTCTTCAATGATCGGCCGTCAACACGAGACGGCGTAAGAATGTCCGTTATACAAGAGCAAAGTTCTAATACACCACTGCTAGGGAATAAGAGCAACGTAACTGTAAACGACTCTGAGGAAGTTGATATGGCTCTTATCTCGCAAGTTGATTTCGCATTTAATCAAAGTGAAATTTTGGCTCAATCAAGCCGTTTTAATTTGAATGAAGTTGGCGTTAAATCGCGCAGAACCAGTCCAGTTACAGTCCCAGGCAAATGGCGGGATTTACGTGGTGTATCGCCAAAATCTTCGCGAATTAAACTAGGTGAATACTCGCCCTCAAAATCAGGCAGCAATAAACGTAATTCTCAGGATCTATCATTTTCCGATGCGCCAAGTAGTGAATCCCTAGCGACCACTACCAGCGATAAGTCTTCAACGAAATCCACCACTGCGGCACAATCGAAAATTTCCTCAAATGTAAATAAGAATATGAGTCTGATACTAGTTTCGCCACCGAAACGTCAGCGTGTAGACAAGGAATTCACATTTGAGCGTCCGTCACTACCCGGGTTATCACGCTCCAAAAATTGGGCACGCACACAAGTCAAAAAAGTGCGGGTTTTAAAATCACCCTGCGAACAAAAAGTAACCACTCCAAATATTCAACCTGTAAATATTTCGTATCAATCCGAAAAACTATATGATCCGGAGTTGTATTTAAATTTCTGCATTAACCCTGACCCATTTGCGGCCAGCACTACGTGTGACCCATTTCTTGCTTCAACAATGTATTTAGATGAAACAGCTGTGCAGAAGCATCAACATGATTTTAAAAAATGGTTGAATGCGCTGGTCACCATACCAGCGGACATGGACGCGAACAGCGATGTAAAAATTGATGTTGGAAAGCTCTTCAATGAAGTTCGCCACAAGGAGTTAACCTTAGCGCCAACAAAAGAAGAGCAATCAGTAGATTACCTTGTGCAGCATCGGCTGGAGGTCGTCAGACGCGCAGCTGTTTACCTGTATTTAAGCGCTGAAGTACGCGAACCCTGCTCAAAAGTTGCCGTCTATGTAAATAAGAATGCAATACGTATACGCAACGATAGAAATTTGCATCTTGATGTTGTAATGCAACGGTATATATTAGAGCTGTTGCTTTGTTTTAATCCAATGTGGTTACGCATTGGTTTGGAAGTAGTATACGGAGAAAAAATACATTTGCGGTCCAACACCGATATAATTGGCCTCAGTACATTCATATTGAATCGACTTTTCCGCGACAAAATCTTGGAAGAAAAATATTCACGTGCCTATTCGCTCTCCGAAGAATATGCTGAGTATATTAAGAAATACACACTAACCAAAATGCTTTGCCTGCTACTTTTTCTCGATAAAGCCAAGCAAAAGCGCATTATCAAGTACAATCCGTGCCTCTTTGTCAAAAAATCGCCCCACAAAGAAACCAAAGACATTCTACTCAAGTTCTCTTCCGAATTACTTGCTAATATGGGTGATATCACGCGTGATTTGAAACGCCTCGGTTATGTTTTGGAGCACAAACAATGTTTTCTGGACGAATTCAATTATGCATTTCAAAACCTTGCGGTAGATCTACGTGACGGCATACGATTAACGCGTGTCATGGAAATCATATTGCTACGCGAAGATCTCAGCAAACAGTTGCGCGTGCCGGCGATTTCTCGCTTACAGCGCATCTACAATGTCAATTTGGGACTGCGTGCGCTAAGTGAAGCCGATTTTAAGTTGAGTGGTGATATTACCGCTGCCGATATTGTGGACGGACATCGCGAAAAGACGTTATCGCTACTCTGGCAGATTATCTATAAATTCCGCTCGCCAAAGTTCCATGCAGCGGCACGCGTGCTTCAAAAATGGTGGCGTAGCAAATGGTTGGGTGTGTGGGTACGACGGCTTATACGTGATAAGGAAGAACGCCGTCGACAGCATGCGGCAACCATCATACAATCGTATTACCATGGCTATATCGCGCGCCGCTGGGTGCAGTTGTATCGAAAGGAGCGCACCGACGCGGCGGTGATATTACAGAAACATACCAGGCGCTATTTAGCGCAGAAACACTTTAGAATCTCCATAGTCGCTGTGTGCAAGATACAGCATTGGTATCGCGCGTGCGCACTCGCTGTCAGCTGTCGCCGACACTTCACAATACTACGCTGTTGTACCATATTTCTACAACGATGCTACCGTCGGCGTTTGCTGTCGAAAAAATTGTTGGTGGTCGCCGACGAATATCGTCGCTATTGTGAAGAAAAACGTGCTGAGGCAGCTAGTTGCATACAAAAATACTGGCGCGCATACTGTACTACGAAGCAACAGCGCCAAGCGTTCCTAGACCTAAGGCTCAGCGCAACCGTATTGCAGCGTAAGTGGCGTGCAGTAATCGCCATGCGACATCAACGTAAAACGTATTTACAATTGCTCGCCACCACTATACGTTTGCAGCAACGTGTGCGCGCTAAGCGATCTATGATACGACAGCGCGCTGATTACCAACGGATTCGCGATTGTGTGATAAAGCTGCAACAGCGTCGCCGCGCCACCTTGCAAATGCGGGCAGTGTGTAACGATTACGTGCAGAAACGTAAGGCAGCTACCATAATACAGTGTCGCTGGCGGGCGGCAATAGCGATGCGTCGTGAGCGCGCCTCTTATTTACTACTGCAGCAAACTATTTGTATGATTCAGCAAAAATATCGCGCTAAATTAATTATGCGCGTGGTGCAATCCAAATATGACCATTTGCGCGCCAGCTGCATTATCATACAGCGAAAGTGGCGCGCTACTTTGCTGGCGCGTCGCATACGAGTAGAGTTCTTTACAATACAATACTTTGCAACAGTGGTGCAACAAAGTTTTCGCGCGACACGTCTGATGAGACAACAACGCATGGAATATAAACGTCTAAAAGCTGCCACAATCACATTGCAACGTAGATATCGCGCGCTACAGTGTATGCGTTATGTGCGTATGAGTTATCAAAGCGACCGAAACAAAATCATAAAAATTCAGCAACGGTACCGTGCCATGCGAGAGATGCGTATTCAGCGCAAATCCTACGAGAAAAAGCGCGCCGCTATTGTACGTATTCAGAAATGGTATCGCTCCACACAAGTGACGCGCCAACAGAAGATGTCCTACACGCGTTTACGAAACAACTGCATATGTGTACAGCGCAGATGGCGCGCCTTGTTACAAGGTCGTCGTGTCCGAAAAGAATATCAGGAACAGTTACAACGTATCATTTGCATACAGCGCCGTTGGCGTGCCACTCTTCTTATGCGCACTGAACACGCAACTTTCCTACGCAAACGCGCCGCTACCCTTATTATACAACGCTTTTATCGTTCACAACGGAAAGCTTTGGCAATACGCGAGCAATATTTACTCATTCGTACGCTGGTCATTTGTGTGCAACGAAAATATCGCGCGCAACTTAGTATGCGAAAGGCAAGACATGATTTCTTACTGCTCCGACGTACAACAATTCATTTGCAACAAACGTTTCGTGGTCTATGTGTAATGCGTCAGCAGCGGGCTGAATACCTACTCATCCGACATACCGCCATACATTTGCAACAGAAATTCCGCGGCAAACGCCTAATGCAAGAACAACGTGCTCAATACCTTCAACTCTGCCAGACTGCAATTACCTTGCAAACCTACGCACGTGGCTTACTCGCTCGTCGCCGTCTACAGGAATTAATGACGCCTGAAATTATCGAGGAACGTCGTCGCAGGAAGGCCGCGAGAGTTATACAACGTTTCTGGCGTGGCTATCGTGTACGCAAATCCTTCCAAAGCATACAAATGCGTTTGATTCGTCGTAATATGGCACTTTGGCGTCAAACCACACAGGCAGCTAACACCCTAAGTTCAAAAATTTCACATGCGGTTTGTGTGCTGCGAGATCATTCTAGCGCGTCGGAAATACTACACGTTCTAATATGTTTAGGTGAGTTCAAATCCCTAAAATTGCTTTCCTTGAAACTCTATTAGGTAGTATGTCTAAACAAAAAGCATGTGCGCATCCAATTCCACGGTACCATAATTCCATGTTTTTGAAGATATATCCAATAGAGGGCAATACATTTTTAAATCGGAAATACTATTTTGGCTTATTTCCTTTTTTCGCGATCTCAGTGCGACCTAGCGACAACATGTAAGGTCTGTAAATACTAAATACTCTGGGATTGTCGAAGTTTTACTTTTTATTTATGTTTTTTTAATTTTTAAGAAAAAAATCATATTTTTACTAGCTGACCCCGCAGGCGTTGTCCTGCGTGAAATTGTTTTTTTTTTTAAAGAAAAGATAGTTGAATTTATATTGTGTTGAAAATCATTTACATATGTATTTACGATTTGTCTACATTATTTCAATGTAACGCAGCTTGATAATCAACATTTTTTGTTTTCTGTTCCGGTGCGTAAATGTACAGAGAAGATAGTTTTCCAACTCGTGAGCACACCACTTATAGCTGATTGCATGAAAATCTTTTACTAACGATATTTTATCTTTTTTAAAAAAATTGATATATTTGCAAAATTAAAAAAAAAATTATGGAAAAGTCGGTTTTTGGAATTTTCCAATTTTTCGACTTTTCCGCAGTATAAGGTTTTTTTATTTTTATATATTAAGATTTTGTATTTATAGGCGCATAAATATTTTTATTTCTAATAATTTTCCAAACTAAATCACAAATTATTTAAGATTTTTTGTAATAACGTTTTACTTCAATTTATTTTTTATTTACAATAAATTTATTTATTTTTTAATTTTATTTATATTTGTATTAATGGAATAAATAACCTTTTAAGATTCAAATGAACAATACAAATATTTCCTGAAATATTTTCCCATTTTTTCCAACGAGTTTTGATCAACAATTTTTTTTCTTACATTTCGTAGACCGCATTTCCCGAACTGTGCCACACATTCTAATGAATCAGTCAGATTTTGTATCGACATTCTGCTACGGTGTAATGGCACAAACAATACGAAGCGAAGTGGACAAACAGTTGATTCGATATTGCAGTCGCATTATTTTGAATTTGGCGCGTTATAATAGCACTACAGCGAATACTTTTCAGGAGAGCGGTCTGGTGACCATAGCCCAAATGCTGTTGCGCTGGTGTGACAAAGATGGTGAAATCTTCAATACATTGTGCACACTCATTTGGCTCTTTGCGCACTGTCCTTACAAGCGTCAAGTAAGTTTGTAAAACCCAAAAAAAAAAAACAAATATAATTTTATATTTTATATTTATATTATGTTTATGTTTATTTTTAATTCCATTTTTCTTTGACATAGATTATACGCGAATACATGACAACTGCCGAAGCTATATATGTGGTGCGTGAGACAAAAAAACTTGTAGCCCGCAAAGAGAGAATGAATCAAAATCTACGTAAACCTGTTGCATTGGCACGTGCCAATAAACAACAACAGCAATTTCCCAATCACGCATTGCCTAGCCTCGAACCCGACTATGGCGTTATACATAATAAACCGTATACGTTTGTATCGTCGGTGTATGCATTTGATATGTTATTAAGGGAGCTGGAAATTGAAGTCTCTTAATATTACTGCATTCTTCTTTAGTTATACGTTTACTTTTTGTTAGCGCTTTGTTTATGCTCGTTGTGTGTTTGTGGGTCATTTTAAGCCCTCCTACAATTGTACGAGTATTTTTTTTATTGTATTTTGTTTGTTTTGTGTTTCGTGTTTCGTGTTTCAATTTTATATGCTCACCACTATGCCATACTATTTATAGCTTCATTTGACCACATTCTACCTACTGCACTACTAGTGCAGTCGACATATATACATACATGCATACATATATAATTATATTATAAAATATACATAGTAAACGTTAATTTAGTGTTATGTGATTGAATTAAATAAATACAACACCAATTATAATTATTATGATTGTCAATCAATTGAACTAGAATCTTCGGCATTAATCTTGTAACTAACTACAGAGACTATACTCGTGCATATAGTTGCATTGTAATTGAATAAATGAGGAGTCTTTATTTCATGTCATAAATGCACTCGAAGGGGTTGATTTTCCTTGTCGAGGGGCGATCGCAATTAGAAAATTTAACTTTCGGCACATGGGGTAAAGATACAGAAACCTTGCTGGCAACCTATGAAGCAATTGGCCGGCCGGTCGATCGTAAACTACGCTGCACAGATCTGGGCGCTGGGGACGAACGAGGCAGATGTAGAAATTATAGACCTGCTTTGGTGTGCAAGGAGTTCCTATTGGGATGTTACCGTAAGGAGACAGGAGGGCGCACAGACAGGCATTGAACGCCATTCACCAGGAGTCAGTCAACAGCTTCAAAGACTCACTTTCCGTGAATGGTGTGCTCGAAGAAAAGCCACCACTTATCGCAGGCAACGAGCTCGAGCTGCCGTGAGAGCCCCAACTGATGATACTTTAGCAGGTTAAACTCCTACCTATCGAGACTCGACCCCAACATATCCAACGTATGCCCTGCATGTGGAGAGTCTCCGCACGACACTAACCACCTCTTCACATGCCCCTTAAGCCTCTGGTCCGATCCGGTCGAAACAGCACGTCTCCTGGACCTACTGTTAGATGATCTCAGTGAATTAGATTGATTAACCTGTTCCTAAGCGGGGTTAATGTAGCCGGTACAAAAACAACAAGAAAATTTAACTTAATTTTTTATTTAAATTAAACTTCCATAACTTTGGATATTGGCCGTACCAGGACTCGGACTTTGGCCTTTCGAATGGCAGCTTGCAATGTTAACCATGGCCATCAGCCGTTCGGAGACGGCTTGGTATAAACCATAGGTCCACAATGGGCCTATTGGCCTAAGTGTGCTGGTAGCAGCAGCCGCATCAACTCAATACCACATAATTGGAGAAGGAGCTTGTCTAAAAATCGCTTCAGCGGTTACAAATCGTCAATTATATATATATTTATATAATTGAATAAATCCGCGTGGATACTTTTACCGAACTTAATATTATATTCAATCCAAAAAGGAAATACCATAAATTTGATATGGTCATGAATGGTATAAAGCCTACGGCATTGCCAATGTTCTGTCAACTCATGCGTCTCCCTACCCTTTCTACTTACGATCCTTAATATACCTTTCGAACTGCAGTTGATCGTAATATAGCCCGAGAGGCAGTCGTTTTTTCTCTCCACTGCGGTAAGCAATCCTCAGAGTACCAGCTTTACTTTTGACTTTGCCGAGACCGATAGTTTCGTTTGCAGTTGTACGAAGAAGCTGGAAATGCCGTCCAACAGTTTCCTTATACCAAGTTGTTGATGAGTGCTCTCAGAATCCAAGTCGAGTTGAAAACAGATTGGCCGTGTGTGAACGTACGTTAATAACCATAATATAATATTACAATCCTCCACAAAGCAAAAGTTTAATTTTATTTAAATGAGAAAAATGTATTACAATACCTTAGCATTATGTACTGTAACGATTTTACGCCTCACACACACCCAATGCGACCGTATCCAGTAAGAAGTTGCTCAATTTCTACCAATTTTCGAGACGGAGATTATGGAACATTCTTCCTCAGCTTTCCTGTCTTGTGAAGCTCATCTTACAGTGTTTCCTGAATTTCCTTCAACACGTCGCCACAAAAATGTGGTCGCATACTATAAGATAGTTTAAGCAAATTTTGGCTTTGGATATTTGGATACGCATACGTCTTTCCCTCGGTGTATGTGTGCTTTATTCCGTTGATAAACCTCTGGATTTCCGGAACCGGTTGGTCGGTTAAACTGCAAATCCCGGAATCTACTTTGGCCTCAATTTATTTCTCAATTAGCTCCTCTATTTTATCTTCTAGAAAGTCCTTCTTTGATTGTTCTCGATTACGAACATTCGATAAATGCGCTCTGATATGTGCGCTCTTTAGTTAGCGCCTCTCCTTCTCACCCCACATTCGTATTTGGCATTTTCGCCACATTGCCCTCCACCTAAATCTGATCGTCACACACACTTTTTTTTCAACGCTGCAGTTCTTCTTTTCTGGAGAATCTTCATCTGGTTCCTAGGCCTGCCAATGGTCTAGATTCTATACTTCATAGCATTTTCGTCACATTATGCTTACAGAATTGATAATTTTGCACATACCCATACCCAGTAGCAAAACTAATGCCTTGAAAGGGAAACAGTTTAGTGGAAACTGTGTCTTTGAGGTCTGAATTCATGCTAAAAACAAACATGAAGATGGCCTAGCAAATGTAAGGCCTCTTACTTTCCTTTCATGTGCGTTTTCTTTTTGTTATTCCTACCTTATAACTAGGCTTACCAAGTAAAACTGAAAATTCAATATTCAACGAATATTTCGTTTCGTAACACGAATTTGAAATTGGACGATCTGAAACCGAACACAGTTCATTAATTTCGATTTAATCCAATAGATCCCACCCACCGAGGCATCGACTTGTGCTATCGGACTATCAATATGCATTTTCTGTTTATGGTATAATGGAAACGTAATTACAATAAGAAGATTAACTAGAAGAATGAAATTGGCCGTTACAATGTGAATTGGCTAATCTGCATTTCCCTTGTCATACATATGTGTATATATGTCTGTGAAATGTAGTATGAAAACGCTGCAATGTAAACTTTGACAAATCGCATTGCTCAATTAAAGACAACATTTGCCAGTAGGTGCTTGTAGGATAACAACGAATTAAGTAATGTGAATAAGTTTTGCACGCCACGAGATACTCGTAGGTTATGTAGGTTATGTGATATTAAGTAAGAACTGTTGAAATCCCTTATTTACATTCGGAAGTAATGATTAGTTTGGCATACCCTTTTCGTTTGCGTTTTTATTTTAGTTTTACATAACCACCAGAACGGTAACAAATGTCTTTATTCTGTCTGGCCACATGTTGTTGATTGATAAATCGTTATATATTATCGCGCAAGTGATTTACTACTCATACTCATTTCTCTACTTCAGTCATAACTTCGAGATCGTAGATAATTTCGCCTATCTAGAGACCAGCATTATGACCAACAACAATGTCAGCCTGGAAATCCAACGCAGAATCACTCTTGTCAACAGGTGCTACTTTGGACTGAGTAAGCAATTGAAAACTAGAGTCCTCTCTCGGTGAACGAAAACCAAACTCCACAAGTCGCTCATCATACCAGTCTACTATATGGCACAGAAGCATGGACGATGTCAATATCTGTTGAGTCGGCCCTGGAAGTCTTTAAGAGAAAAATTTTGCAAACAATTTATGGTCCTTTGCGCATTGGCAACGATAAATACCGCAAGCGATGGAACGATGAGCTCTACGAGCTATACAATGATATTGACATAGTTCAGCGAATGAAGAGACAGCGGCTACGCTGGCTAGGCCATGTCCTCCGAATGGATGAAAGCACTCCAGCTTTGAAAGTATTCGATGTAGTACCCGCTGGTGGAAGCAGAGGAATGGGAAGACCTCCTTATTGGCGGTGCCAACGCCATAACACCACTTCACATAGTCGTATAAGTTTTGTGGCGATACCAAGTTCAAGGTTTGCTGGATTGGGTAGAGCACACTTAGGTTCCAATCGTAGGGCAAGCATTCATCTCATCCGGCTAATGCCTTATCAGCTCTTTACCCCCGTATTTGAATAACTCGGCCGGCAACCCAGCAGCCCCCACCGATATGTTGTTTTTCAAGCGGGCTGTTGCTACTATAGTCCTGCGATGAAACATCTTTCTATATATCATCAATCGAGGGAATCGCGTTCGCCTTCTCCTGGTGTTCCATTTTCATTTAGAAGGCAGTTAGAAGGCTGGAAAGTGTTTCCTCCATAAAAGCAGTATATTCTGGACATCAGTTTCTAGATCGTACAAGAGTTTGCCCCGGTCTTGTAACCTTCTAAAAGTCGCCGCATCTCTTCGTAGAATTTTCGAGCATTACCCTTCTGCTCTCTGTAACCAAAGGTGACCCTGCTACGAATTCGAATTTGCCGATCCATCCCCGCGAAATATCGGCTCGTTATTTCTATCAGAGAAAACGATATCGTCTCGAAGTTTTTGTGTTTATTTTCATTATACCCGGGGTTTTGTTGCAACCTCTGTCAAATCAAGTGAAAAATAACGTCCAAGAAGTCACCTTTGCTTGTGGTAACAATAGTGATTGAATACCAATTAGATCTCACGCGCAATCTTACCCTACATGCATACATATACATATATGTATGTATATACAAAAATATATATGGAAATATCTGTAAGCACGTCTGGTTCATCAATTCTATTCACGTTATTAAACGTTTTTTGCACTAAATTAATATTTATTAAACAATGCACATCGATCAGTTAATAAAAACATTAATTCTGAGAAAGTGTTTTACATTGTAAATACGAATGGTAAACAAACAGAAATGTGGGCAAAACTTTAATAAGAAAGCGTGATTTTTCTCAGAAAGCTTATGGGGCACTTTTCAATCTATTTGTGAGCCTTTGCTAATACACAAATTAAAAAAGTGATACGTATAAGGTAAATTTTGTATAAAAATATGATAGGTAATTATTAATTTCAATTTTGAATTTTGCACTAATTATGCGAAATTTGCTTTTAATTTTAACTTCAATACACATTGATTTGGACTTTATAATACTATAGTAGCTTTAGCGCATTATGTACTATCTACTATCTACTAGCCCATATTTTTATGATGATAAGGTGAAAATTTTCAAATGTCACGTTCAATTGCTATTTATTGCAATTGTATAAAAATAAAAAAAATAGAAGACAATTACTTCTGTATGCCCTGTAGGGAAATAAAAAAAATAGATTATAATATAATATAAGGTCAAGTAAAAAGTTTGTTCGGGTTTTTTATTGATTTTTCAAAATTTTAAGTCAAGTAAAAAGTTCGTTCGGTTTTTTATTGATTTTTCAAAATATGATAACTTTGTGTACATTTGTCCGATTTAAGTCAAATATGCGCCGTTTTTTTCGTAAACTTGTTGCCAACTTCATTATACCCCTCTCGTAGAAGGCTGCGTCCCTATTGGCAAAAAACTCGGAGAGCCAATTTTCACAGGCCTCTCTTGAGGCCAACTTCTCACCATTAAATTTTTATGTTACTGAAATTTTAAATTCCCATAATTTTCATTTTCTGAAATATAATATTTTTAATTGTCAAACAATCAATAAGTGATAAATAAATTTTATATTTAAAATAAAATATTTATGTGTTTATAATATAATATATAGATACAAATATCTATAATGGCCCATTCTGGATGAGTGCTGCCTTCAAGCGATCCAGTTGTTGGCAGTAGAGGGCCGAATTAACTTTTAGATGATTCCTTGCCAATCCCACCAAACGCACAGCAAAACCTTCCTGGCCGTCAATCCTGGCTTGGCCACCGTTTCCGTCGGCTCACGGCCGGACGTTGTCGTAAGTGATCCACTTTTCATCGCCAGTCACCAAACGCTTCAGAAATGGGTTGATTTTTTTGCGATTCAGCAGCGATTCGCAGATGGAAATTCGGTCCATCATGTTTTTTTGCGTTAGTTCGTGTGGCACCCAAACATCGAGCTTCTTTTTGTATCGAAGGTTATTCAAATGGTTCCAAACGGTTATCTGGCTTATCTTTAGTTCCTGAGCAATTCAATAAGTGCTCACGTGACGGTCTGTTTCCGCTGTTTCATGGAAATTTTTATCGCAATTCTCGACGACTTTTAGCGCGAATAAACACGTTTTCAGTATGACATGACACGTAACACTAGTACTATGGACAATAACGCCATCTCTTAGATAAAAACCGAACGAACTTTTTACTTGAACCATATATATAATTGGCGCACTATAACTGCTGAACCGATTTTTCGTCGAAGCTCCTTCTCCAATTTGTGGGTTTGCGTCTTAATGTTTTTCAACAAATGGAGGGGCCTACAATTTATACTAAGCCGCCTCCGAACGGCAGATGTTTTTTTTACGAGGAGCCATTATTTTATGCCCGAAATACAAGCGACCGCAATTAGAAAATTTAACTTAAATTTTTATTTAAATTAATTTTTCATAATTTTTGGATTTTGGTGGCACCGGGATCTGAACCCGAGCCTTCTGAATGTCAGTGCGCAATGCTAAAACTCGGTCGTAAATCCTTTCAGCGGTTATAAAGCGCTTATATGTAATTCGTAAAAAAATTGCCTTAAATAATGGATGTAAATTGTCTATAATCCCCTCACAAATCGCTGACTCTGTTTTATGAGAAGCCATTTTGTGGCGGTTATAAAATTGGTCGCTGGACATTGTTTACAAGGCGGTACTCAATTGTTTTAGATTTTTGGTATAAACAAATACAAAGGGATTAGCTTTGACGATAAGGCAAATCTTAAAGTGATTACCATGTGTCTGAATGGTTTAACTAGAACTAAGTGAGCAGTTGCACCTTTTTAATCCGCCTTTATTAGCTTCAGTTAGGTCTGTATGTACTCGTAAATAAATGCATATTTAAGCAGAATCTATAAATGCAATGTGCACTCATAATAATCATAATAAATTCGACAATGCTTATACAATAGCGGAGATTAATTGTGCGGAGAAACTGGTCGCTAGCATATGCCAGTAATTTTGCTATGTTGTTTTATTTTTTGGTCGCGATTACCCTTTTATTGAAGTAATCAGCTTATTGGTTAGATTTTTTTCCATGTTAACATCTAGCTGATAAATAAATTAACATTAGCTGTAAAAGGTAATTTAACACGTTCACGCCGGCGTGTACCACCGGTGGCTCGAACATATTTCCCTGATCGGGCGGCGTGTACCACCAGTGGCTCGCACAGAATTGTCTCATCGGGCGGCGCGTACCACCGGTGGCTCGCACAGAATTGTCTCATCGGGCGGCGTGTACCACCGGTGGCTCGCATATGATTGTACTACCAATCAGTGTGCATCACACGACTGAATACACTTGCTAGATTGTAGAAATTCTAAGGAACAGAGAATGAAAGAATGAATAAATTCTTTCTGCACAGTGGTTCGATGATGAACAAAAGATGACGTTGCACAGTGGTGTGCGTACTTAACAGACACTAAACACAATAGCATCAAAAGATTAATGCAGACCCATGGAGACCGTTTTCCCGTGCGATAATCTTTCGTTGCAACATTTAGTTCGGCCCCGTCTGATAGAACAAAAAGCTTTCAGCGCAACCGCACGAAACATGAATTGTAGTGCCGGCGTGAACGTGTTAAGGTAAAAAAGCAAGATCAACACTCTGAGTCCTACAAGAGTTTGATCCGGTCTTGGAATATTACGCTCCGTCTTCAATCCTCTCCTTCTCCTACTTTCTATCCTTCTCTGTCACTCTCACACACTCTAGCTTTCTCTCTCTCTCTCTCTCTCGCTCTCTCTTTCTATCTTCTATCTATCTTTCTCTCTCTATCACACCCCGCTCGTGTAGTAGTGGATCGCAACGTTGCGAGGTAGACAGCCTGTTTTCTCTTCATTGTGGCATGGAAATGTTCATCGTACCAGCGGTATTTTTCGATATTTTCACAAATCAGTAGCTTTCGTTTCGTAAGGAGCTTGAAATGCCATCGAAAAGTTCCCTTGTACCGAATTATTGATGGGTGCTGTCAGAGAGCAGGTTGTCTGTTGGGATTGCAGGTTTTTAATGTCGACGGACGTTCCTTGCAGCACAGGTCCGAGTCGATGTAGAATCCTTGAAGCCTACCCACATCAAGCGCACTGGAAATATGTCGTCCATCTATCACAGCATTACCATTCTGGTTGTAAATTTTTCGATCTGGAAAAAGCTGAGTTTTCTGGTGCTGGCATCTATTACTACAAACAATAATATTTCGGACCCCGGTCAAATCGACAAGCCTCAACACATTTGTGGATGTTTGGTCTTGGAAGCTGAATTTCCTGGTAGTTGGGCCGAAGATACCTTCTTTGCCCGCCCTGGCGTTAAAGTCGCCAAGCACAAGTCAACCTTTAGTCTTCTGAGGACATCAACCAGCTCCAGGTGTATGCCCTTAAATCATAGTCTTTAGTTAGGTTTGCACTGGTGGTCATCAAAAGTTAGGTATCTCATTTGAGGCTGTTGTCTTTTTTCATTGGAGTTAGTTTCTACTTGGCGTGTCCTCAACCCAGCGCGCAACTTCAGAAAGAAGGATTTAGATTTTAAACATATTTATATAGCGAACCGCTCATTGCAACAACGTTGGCCGCTACCAGCCGCCCCACTGAAGCGTCATCTCTTTAAGCCGTGACCTTAGGCTCCACACGAGTTGGCGACTGCATCTTGTGCAAGGATTACTCACGTTTCCAAGATGGGGCACGTCAACGCAAAAGTACGTATACCCCTGCGATTTTAACTACATACCCATGAGCTTGACTACACCTCATTACACGCCCTATTGACATACATATTTGGGTTTGGAAGTATTCTATGCAGTAACTGCAGGTTTAGGCAAAGGAGGAGAAAAATATTCAAATTCGTTTGCAAATTAAAAATGCTTTACTGTACTTGACGGTCATTGGCCGGTTGAAAATGGACAAAGAAAAACTTAGAATTCATTTGTCATTCACTCCTTGACAATAACACGACATGAGGTAACGATAATCCAATTGCTTTTGTGTTGCAGACATCATATAACTAAAGTGATATTGTGTACGTATTTATATATACGCCAAATAAACAAGGGTTCATTTATACACGTTTTTAACGATATCAACGTGTCGTTTTAATTGCAAATCCGCAAATTCAGCCGAACTGAGTAACCGCATACCCGCCCACAGTTCCACACCTATGTACATGTGTATGTATTTAGATAACAATGTTCATAAGCATTTTTTGCACCATGGGGACATGCATATGTACATCTGAACGCGAGTACATTGATCCATGTTCTCAATGGTATGTCTTTTCATTGTCAAGTTCAACAAAGAAAAACGTAGTTTTTATGTACAGAATTATTTGTGCATGCACCTCTATACTCGTACATACACTACTCGTATCTAATACAAGAAATATTTAAAACTTACTTGGTTGAAGCACTTAAACTTATTCTGCTTGAGTTGACTGGATTAGCTAAATCCAATAAATGATACACAAAAATTTAACGCATTTTGGTCTCTTATCAAACAAAGTACCTACAACAAATTAGCAAAGTACAACAACAGTAACAGCAATTGCGAATGTAATTAAAATTATCAATAAAAAGTCTAATCAATTTGACCAAATGATTGTAAGTACATACAAACATACATAGGTATACATACAGACATATGTCTGTTTGTATGAATGTATTTTCAAGGTAAGAAAGTGTCGCAGTAACACAAATACAGAGGCCTTGTTGGCGTCTCACTCCACCGCGCCGTTTCGACGTGCCCACTAGCAGCAGCGTTGCCCTAGCACTTGCATTTTACTAATCTGCTGTTATTTTAATGCATTTATTCCAAGAATCGCAACCATTGCGTCGACGACAACGACGACGACGATAAAATATAAACAACGCCAAAACCGGCAAGCGAGACGACATAAACAAAGCTTCGTCTACGGCAATTTGAAATCGGTTGGCACAGTTTCGCGCGATCGTTCGTCTAAATAAGAACATTTGCTTTTAGCGTCGCGACACTAGTGTTTAAAAAATATTTACATACGTGTATGTAAATAGGTATCCCGCCAAATGAGCTGCCTATACTTTTTTCCTACTATTTCGATTGTGTGTTTGGGTTTGATTGTGGAAAAGAATTAAAATTATTCCTACTAAAACCAAAGTTCACGTTGTGAAAATCAAAAGACAAACAAAAAACAGCCAAAAATAAAATTCCGTTGAATTACATTCAAATTACAAATGTTTTTACACGCTTCAAGGAAAGTGGCCACCTGTGATGGAGAACCCGAAAGAACGCATCTACAAATACAAAATATCTCACAGTGGTTGAGGGAGAATCCGAACGTGAATGCAAATAGTGATTATGAGAATTTAGTATTCTTTCTGCGTAATTGCAAATATGATGTGGAGCGAACAAAGAAGAAAATCAAAAAGTAAGTTGGAAGTTACAAGTGAAAGATAGAAGTGAGCGTCAGAATATAAATATAGGTGTATATCGTGTATGTACATGTATGTATGTGCATACATATGTACTATATATGCTTAAGTAAAGTCAAAGTCTAAATTTGAATCGCATTAGAATTATATACTAATGAATATGTTTGCATGTTCCATTTACATTAAAGAGGCGTGGCATAATTAAAATAAATACAAAACTTATAATATTGAATGAAATTAAAAAACGCCACAATATGCTAAGGGGATGTCTAATTTAAGCGCGGTTACTTTTTGTTCAGTGTGATGTATTGTGTGATGAATACCTATATGTTACCAGGGATGCTTAACTATCGAACGATGTCATTTCATTTTGTTGATATGAAAAATATACTCACGAAATAACATTAACGGCAGCATTTCATTTCGGGTAAAATCGTAAGGAAATTTATTTTGATAACTGCGTTAACGCTAATATTTCCAAATGTTTCAACCGAAACGATTGATATTTTTTGATTAACGTGAAATTTATCGTTACATATATTCATATATTCAAAAACAATTTTTAAATCAGCGTAAAATATTATATCCATCATGCCGTCGTCCTTAAACCAATCCTCAGCTGAAAAAATGTTAAAAGTTGTCAGTTGTGTAAAAAAAAGCATTAATTTTGTCTGGCACCATAATCATTAAGTTATAAAATTTTAATCACAATTTGATGATTATTTATTGATTCATCGAGATGTTCTTAAACAGTCAAGTTATAGGTGTTAATAGTTGATATTATTGTCAGCAAACAAAAAATATCGCCAAGAAAGTAATCCTTATTCTTTCAACTTTTTTTGTTTCGCTCAAAATACCAATAAAACTCAGATAACTACTTTTCAACGCTACACACATCAATTTTTCCAAAAAAAAATTGAAAAAAATTAATTTTTCGAATTTGAGCAATATTTCACACGAAAAAAACGGTCAAAAAAGAGAACAATGATTCAGGTGTTATAGAAACCGACACTGAATTGCTTATTTATCGGAATTTAAAATCAATATCTGTTTGAAATGGTGTTATGAAACCGACTTGGTTTTGCTTTTTTCGAAGATAAGCAAAACCAATTTTCGAATCAGATGGAAACAAACTTGTGCAAAAAACCCAGCACTTTAATTTAAATTTTGTACTGGCTTTAGCACATTTGTGATTTTTGATTAAAAATAAAAGAAATGCACTCTTTGTTTATTGAAAATGAAAATAGAGTAAAGCAGTTCAAGTTCGAGCAGAAGAGAGCAGCTGCCAAGTCTACAATAGAGTGAGTTAGAGCAACTGGGGCTAGTAATCTCATGAAACACATTTCGTAGCAATATTGAAATGCGTGTGTTTGAAATTCCTATTATAAATGAAATTTAAAATAATTAAAATTTTATACACATACATATATAGATAAAAACATTAGTATATTTGCTCGCTTTCGTTTTCTAATCACATATGTAAAAAAATGTATTGTTTGCTCTACAATGTGCTTTAAGTTGCTTCACTTTGATTATTAAAAAATCCTAACAGAGCTACCAAGTATTGCTTTTAGGTATTTTCATGTCTCTACTCTTTAATGCCTTCTTTAAACTTGGATATTTTCCGCATGCATGGAAAAATTCCTAGATTATCAGGATAGCGAAACCTGAAAAAGACACAACGCTGCCGTCATCATATCGATCAACAAGCTTATAGCCTATTCTTTCCAAGCTTTTTGAAAAAGTGCTGCTATCCAAGCACAAAACTATAGCAAACTCATCAACTCGCTTTTATTGAAAAAATGGCGCTTTATAACAGCTGAAGCGATTTTCAGCCGAACTAAAGCCCATTCGTCGTGAGCCCCAATCCAAAAGTGAGAATCAGTTGTATGGTTCTCTCCATGGGATTGATGAGCCAAATTATAGTTGGAGCCGAGTTTAACCTGCTACAGTATCCAGACCTAAGTTGTGGCAGTATTACGCGCGTCTCTCGAGGCAGCTCGAGCTCTTCGTCTGCTATGGGTGGTGATTTTACTCCGAGTACGCCATTCACAGTCAGGGAATCTTTGAAGGTGTTAACCGACGCCTGGTGAATGGCTTTCAGTGATTGTCTGTACGCCGTCCTGTCCAGTGGTTGTTGAACGTATTGCTGGATAGTATCCTTTAAGTCTATTACTCCTTTTCTGATGTGGATGGGAGGTTCAGCCTCTATAAGACCCCTGTTTCCTACGGCAGCATCCCAATAGGAATTGCTTGCACAGCAAAGCAGATGCTTCGCTGAGAAAGTGATGCCCAGGCGATATCAGAAGGTTTCCTCTCCCGATCCTAAGTTTCTTCAACTGGGTCTTATTCGTCCCCGGTGCCCAGATCGGTGCAACATGGTTAACTAAATTGTAGTTTACGCTTTCTCCTGATGAACGCTAGAGTAAAACGATTCCACACCTTTCGCGAAAACTCATGAGATACTAAGAGTTTATTCAAAATTGCAACAACCAGCTTAAAATATTAAAAATTTGCACTTTTTCGCGAATCTACAATGGATCTACTCTTCTTCAATGAAGTTGGAAAAATATCAGACTGCAGGATGAAATTGTGACCTGCTAGAATATTTCTGCCAACGCTTTAGTAGACTTTCTAACTTTAAATGTAGGTAGCACACCAACCTTTACAAATAGGCGTATATCAGTATGGCAGTCTCAATGGAGAACTCATTCTCTAACCATTGGTATATCAATTTCAAGGTAAACATTCAAGACTCTCAGCTTCCAATGTATCGCAATAAAACCAGAACCGACTGGAACTATTATGAGAAACTCCTAGAGCGGTCATTAAGTAAATCACCAGTGGCTGAAAAGTTGAGTTAGAAATTGGAGATCAGTCCCAGTAGCAGAGAAAACATCTTGTGAGCGCGATCTGTCACATAGTTTTTTTTACGGCACTATAAACAAGTCAACCTCGAGTGTGTTTTTCGAATTTTACTATGGAAATTAACGTTGAGCAAAGATGTTTGTTTGAAATTTTGTTATTCCAATGGAGTAAGTGCGACGGACGCAATGAAAATGTTGCAGAAGGCATATGGGGAGTCTTGCCTATCACGTGCACGCATTTTTGATTGGTATAAGTCGTTCAAGGACGGCCGTACATCGCTGGAGAACTTGCCCCATGATCGTCGTCCAGCAACGTCAATAAACGAAGAAAACGTCGAAAAAGTAAAGAAAATTGTGTTGGAAAATCGTCGTGTGACTTAAAGAGAGATAGCTAGTGAGCTCAACATATCAAATGGATCCGCTCATAGCATTATTCACGATGTTTTGGGCATGAGACATGTGTCTGCTCGACTTGTTCCAAAATTGTTGCTCATACGCCTCGTCTTGTACGCGATTATTTGACCAAAAACGACGTAAATATTGTTCCGCAAGCACCGTATTCACCCGACATGACACCGTGTGACTTTTTTCTTTTCCCTAAACTCAAATTGCCGCTTCGTGGAAAGCATTTTCAGTCGATTGAAGTCATAAAAGAGAATTCGAAGAAGGAACTGAAAGCCATACCTAAAGCGGCCTACCAGAAGTGTTATGAAGAATGGAAAAAAAATGGCATATGTGTATCGCCTCTAATGGTGACTATTTTGAAGGGGATAATATAAATATTGAAGAATAATTAACCGTTTTTGTTTTATTGATTCAGTCTCGTTTATATTTGAGCAGAAGCTATTAACGTTAATGCAGTTATCAAAATAAATTTCCTTTCGATTTTACCCGAAACGAAAATTTGTCGTTAATGTTAAATTGTTAACAGAAAATGTTAAATTGTTAACAGAGAATGTTAAATCGTTAACAAAAAATGTTAAATGTCATTTTAAAATTAACGTTAACGATGAGTTTTGTGCGGTTTTAACGTTAACGATTTTGGTTTGAAAATATGGCGCCGAAACGAAGCGATTTCGCTTCGTTGAATTTCTTGTTAGCGAAACGGAATGATATATAATGTTGTGCCTCTTTCAATATCACTCATACGCCATGATGCTACAATTGAATAAACTATAACAAGGTCAGACATACATATAAATATGTATATAGTTATGTATGGATAGTTCATCAGATATATATAGGTATACTTACATATACATATGTAATAAAATATGAAGATTTTTTAAGTTATATTTTACATATACCATATTTAGCATTCTAATATTTGTTTAACATTCAGTTTCTACCAAATGCGTGCCGAACGTGTGGAATGGTTTGCCAACAGAGACCCTTATCTACCAGAAATACAAGCCCTACTTCAGCTGGGCGTTTTCTTGCCAGTCGATGGTGTTGATGCAAAAAACCGTAAGGTTGTGATTATACGCGCTGCTGCGCATGATCCTAAAATGCATTCTCAGAACAATGTTTTTAAGGTATAGTAAAAATTTGGTTTTATAAACGCATTAAAAAACAAAAAGTTAAGTCAGATTTATGGATATTTTTTGTAACTTTCTGTTTTCCTTGTTTAGGTTAGTAAAATGGTGTTGGATCTGCTACTTAAACTCGAGCCAGACAATTGTGGACATGGCATTGTAGCTATTTTCGATATGGCCGGTGTACAACTCGGACACGCCTTGCAATTAAATCCCAGAATGATAAAACATTCTGTCGAAAGTTGGCAGGCTTATCCATGCCAACCGAAATTGTTGGAATTTATAAATGCACCGACACATGTGAATATATTTTTGAACACTTTCAGGTAAGTGTAATTTTTTTCCCCTTTTTTATTTCCATACAAATTTTTATAAAAAATTTAATAATATACAGAAAAGAATTTTCTTCTTAATTCATTTAAACGATATGGCATTACTCTTCTCTTTATAGGTTATTCATGACACCGAAAATGCGTTCACGAGTTGTTGTACAAAAACGTTTAACCACAGTAGAGTGCGATGGACTACCAAAAGATGTCGGCGGTAGAGGTCCTAGTTACAAAGAACTGGCTGCCAAATGGAAGAGACTTGTAGAAGAGAACGTTAGCTTCTATCAGGAAAATGACAAATACAAAAGTATATTGGCAACTTAAGTAAATACATATGTATATTGCCTAGTGTAGAAAAATTCTTAACGATTTAACGTCCATTTATAATCCATATATACGTACATATGTACTCATATTATTTATAGGCGTATAAAATTTATAGAACTCTAAACCTATTTATAATGTTTTAATAGATTTTACGTATAAATTCAAAAAGTAGTGATAAGAAAGTGCATAAGTTGATTTTTTTTATTTGTGTATGTATGCATTATTTCAAACAATCATTTACATACTCGTACATACAGATATACATATGTATATGAACATATAATATATTATTATAACGTCCTTGTATTACAAGTTAAAATAAAAATAAAAGAAATAACTCAAAGCTTAATTCATATTTACATTTGTTATTTAGCGGGCAATGGAAACTTTTAATGGTGTTCGTTGATGATACTGTAGGTAATGTTTTGTATGCAATTGTTTGTGCATTAGAATATTTTATATATATATATACATAAATATATTGTACTTACTTAGTTATTTACGTCTATATTTGTATGTGAATATTAGCGCATTTGGAATTGATGTATTTTTAATATTTTTAAAACACATGTAAATTTCTATATATATATATGGTATAAGCTATTAAATGATTAGAGAAGCGGTATGGATTGTAGTAAATAAATTACAAAGAATGAACTTTGCATTTGATAACAGAATTTGGTAAATCTACATATGTGAATGAAATTATGAAATATCTTACGTTCTCACTAAGTACGAGGTGTGATCAGAAAATATTCGTTATTTTCAAATTTCGTGAAATAGTACGTTCGATTTTCGCTTTTTTTCTGTTATGTTAGTACACATGTCTATTATATATGTTGGCAATATCAGCCATTTTGGATTGCCAATTTGTTTTTAATTTAAATGTCCTTTGAAATGTTGACTGTGGCGTTTGGCGAGTCTACTGTGAGCAGAACACAAGTTCAATTATGGTATAACCAGTTTAAGGATGGCAGAGAAGATGTCAATGACAATGCTCATCCTGGTCACTCGAGCACGTCAACAAGCGATGAAAATATTGAAGCAGTGAATAAAATGATTTTGGATAATCATCGAATCACTATCAGAGAGGTTGCTGATGATGTTGGCATATCGTTCGCATCATGTCAAACAACGGATGTCTTAGGCATGAAATGTGAAGATTGTTCCAAAATTGCTTGTGCGTGAGTTTTTGGCCAAAAACCAAACCGTTATAAAGCCTCACCGGACTTGGCCCCCGCTGACTTTTTCCCAAAACTGAAGACACCGATGAAAGGAAAGCGTTTTGCTACAATTCAGGAGATATGGTAAAAGAAAAATCGAAACAGGAGTTATTGGCGATACCAAAAAAAAAATCGCGTTTCAGAAGTGTTTCGAGAATTGGAAAAAACGCTGGCATAAGTGTATTATACTTGAGAGGAATTACGTGGAAGGGCACAAGATATTTATTGATGAGTAAATAAATACTTTCTGAAAAAATTTAAAATAACGGTTATTTTCTGATCATATCTCGTATATACAAGTATGTGTAGATCACCTAGTATATTACGTATACAAAAAAGTATGAAAATAAATGTTTTAATAATTTAAATAATGTTTTATTGACTCAAAGTCGGCATTCGCTGTTTTTGTATTATTCCACTATTTCATTTCTATACTTGTGATCTTGCATAGTACTAGTATGCTGCACTTCTTATTATTTCAGAATGATAAGACAGTAGTCAAAAGTTAGTTTAAAAAAGATCTCGAAATAAAATGGCACGATGTTCAAGAGAATAACATAGCAAAATATTAAATCTAGTACAAAATAATCCATTATTATTGCTTTCGTGATCTCTAACACACGTTCTAACGGGTTTTCCAATAGGATGTGTTGTGTCACTTCGAATATCCGTCAAAACTACGCCAGTAATAAAAATGGAACGATACACGTTTCAACAACGCATTGAAATTATTAAAATTCACTATAAAAATTTCATCGAAAAATCATCTTGATTGATGAGGCCCATTTCCACCTCGATGTTTAAGTCAATAAGCTAAACTGTCGTATCTGGGGCTCGGAAAACAAAAAAGATTAATTGTTGAAAAGCCTCTCCATCCTCAACGTGTAACTGTTTGGTTTGCTTATGGTTCGGCGGAGTTACTTTTTCGAAAATGGATGTATTAAAAACCATAATTTAGCGTAACTTGCGTCGCTGTAAGCATCTAAAGTTATCAAAATTGATTAAGAAACCTCATTTTTTGCCACAATACAAGCCAGCGCGGTATACGTTTTCGAGAAGAAGACTTACACACCAATTGAGCCAAAGTGAGTGATTGCTCTTAATGATAAAATTCACCTGTTTGACTATATTCGTTGTAAAGATTATCTTCTTGGACGGACTCAGTTTTATTGGAGAGATTTGCGAAAGAGCCTTCTTTCCTTTTCTAAACGCAAATTCGAGGTTCTGTAGTGGTGTGGGGAGGATTTTACATCGAAGGCTACTCTGGAATCACAGTTCTCTTTTTCTCGAATGAAGAAGATACTCCATTCGAGTGTTGGAGAACAGCCTTTTTCCTTTTTCTGAGTCTTACAGAGGTGCCACCATTTATATATCAATGAAGGGCGGCGATTTTTGACCAATTTCTCCATAGATACCATGTACTTGCCGACCTGGGACTTATTATTTAGAAAGATTAGTGCAAATAATATTCAATATCTCTTGAATTTGTATCATTAATCGGATTGGAGTTTCAAAAATTTGATGTAAGCGCATTTTCATAGACAGTAATTAAAGGATAAAAAGTCAATTTCTAATATAAATATTTTATTTACATATTTTCCTCTGATAAGCGCCGAGGCAACCCGGTCGAATTTGCTTTAACGGTTATAAAAGCGCCATATACTCATATATAGTTTAAAGTGTGATTTGTATAAAAACCTTTTTGGTTAACATCCAAATCCTGTCCTTGCAGTTTCTGCTGCACTGCTACCCTGGCTCTTCAGTTTCTGGATTAGCGTATTGAGCTTGTAAACTCTCTGAATTTTCAAAGGAGATTCTGTTGTTTATTCCTAATTTTATGAAATTGAAATAAAAGTTCCGAATTGTAATTGTAACTCTGGTATTCTTGGAATTTGAAAAGCAGTAAGCCCAAAAGGGAAAGGTTAGAGGTCCCCACAGGGTTAGAGGATCAAGAATTTATTCGCGGTAGGGTATGTCTGTCGTAAGAGGCGACTAAAGTCCAAAAGTTTCCGCTACAGTCGGGTCTTTATACCGGAATGAACTGGGTTTTTATCCGGCCAAAGACTGCCACTCCCACAACAACAACAACAACGAAAGGGGGGAAGGAATACAAAGATCGATGCAATTACACTCCATAAACGAGAAATTAACAAACATGCAACAAGGGAAATGTTCACTTACTCCTTTTAGTCCACTTCTGCTCTTCGTTAGAAAAATTAAAGTTGCAAGATATCTTACAAAATTGCCTCCCGTTTTCTAAGAATAAGTCAGTTAAAATGGGAAAATCCTCCACAAATTCCTTAAAGCCGTTTCGATTGGTTTGTCTGGTTTTAATTCGCTGAAGTTGTAAGTGATTTCATTTTATTAGTTACGCTGGTGACCAATTACACTCCTTCTGTTAGTTATTTATATAATAATAATAATAACGCAGAACGACTCTTACCAACAGGTGCTACTTTGCACTGAGTAGGAAATTGAAAAGAATAAAGTCCACTCTCGACTAACCAAATCCAAACTCTGCAAGTCATTCATCATTCCCGTCCTATTACATGGTGCAGAAGGGTGGATGATGTCAACATTCGATGAGGGGGCCTTGGGAGTCTTCAAGTGGAAAGTTTTGCGAACGGATTTATGGTCCTTTGCGTATTGACTATGACATTGAAATGTCGTCCGAATGAATGAAAGTGGTGCCGCTTTGAAAGCATTTGTGCAGTATCAGCCGGTGGAAGCAGAGGAAGAGGAAAATCTACACTTTTTTAAAATGCATTTGCTATGAACGGTATATTGGTAGTAAATTATATTTTATTTTTGATTGTTAATATGTGTATTTTACATCAAGGGTTTTATGGGCCCCAGTATAAAATACAAGTATATATGTATGCCTGTAGTACAAAATCGTTATGATTATACATATTTACTAAAGTTAGTTATGATATTTATGCATGCAGTGCTTAATTATATTTCTTAGCGTGTTAGTGTTGTATGTATGTACATTTTCGTCTTCATTTTGAGGAGGTAAGTTGAAATAACACATTTACACAGTTTAATCAAAATCAAAATTCTGCGATATTTTTTGTTTTTATTTTTATTTCTGATGGGAAAAAATTTGTTATTACTTTAATTAATCACCGTTACTAAGGACTCAGCAAAATTGTTGGTATACAAAATTTATGGATGTATGCAAGTGTTAAAAACTATTACGCGAATTTATATGTTTAGTAGAAATGATTTTCCTTTAACTCCATTATTACTTAGTCTTTTCGCCAATAAATGGTTTTCTTATGCCAACAATGTGATGAAATATGCAGACAAAAGCATTTTTGTAAACCTATTCATTTCTATATAGTATGTATGTAAGTAGTTGCGAATTGGTTGGAAGTGAGATTTTACACTAAGAATATAAATAAAATGAGAACATTTGAAAGTGAATGTTTATGCCGGTAAGCTTTTGAAGCCACAGTTTATTGTTATTTTAAATTGTCTTAATTATTATCGTAATCGTACTTATTTCAATAGAAAAATATTGTTTTTTTTTATAATTAAATACATGCTTTTTATTTATTTTGCCTTATAATGGGTGGTAATAACACTTTTGACAATAATGACGCTTACGAACAATACTCATTTCCGCAGTTAGTTTTCGGCAATTCAACAGAATTACAAACATTATACCTAAATATTTTTTCGAGTGTATGCGTAAGCCTGACGCACACTTTTAATGATTTTTATTTTTTTTTTAAGTAGGAATTTTCAGAACTTAAGACTAGTATTTTTTTAAATAAATCTTAAATGGTAAAAAATATATATAAAATCTGTAACTAATTATTTAAATGTATTGCGTTTCTAGCTGATGAAGCCGCTTAAATAGTAAAATAATAAATGAGATAAATTATTTAATTGTAATTTCTAGTTATATTATGCAGGCATACGGTACAGACGTTTAAGCGAACATAATACATTTCGATTTAATCCATTATTATTTATATTTATAGGGTGAAATTATGTTTCGGCATCGTTCAAAGTTTTAATTTCACAAAAAAAAGGTTCATTTAAACGGACCACATTTACATATATAAACATATAAACATATCTTATTGAATGGCTTTCATGTTAAATCGAAATAGTAGGTCCATGCTGGTTAAATTCGCTTTCATTTCTCTACCTTTTATACTCAAAACTCCAACTTCATACCGACTTGCATTGAATCCTATATTTGCCGCTCATCTTTTGCTGTTAATTTATCAATGAGTTCTTGCAATGGCGCCAGTTCGCGGCGATCAATCAAATTAAATTCTTGTACGAAGAATATGAAATGTTTAAAGGACGTATTCAAATGGGCTTCTTCACCCAATGTAACTACCTCTGAGAAGTGTTGATGATAAATATGTGCATAAACACGAAATAGTCGTTTCAATATAGTTTTTGCTATACTGAGAAAATTTTTTGGAAACGGTATGCCGATTTTTGAAGGAAAGAGTGTTTCGTCATCCAATTGATCTTGTACCCATGTCATAAGATAATCAATATATTTTGGTGCACTACATTTGATTGGTTTCTTAACGGTAAGTCCGTCAGCCCAATGATATTCATATTTTGGTCCAGCGGACATTATGACACAGCTTTCTTCGGTACAAAATTCAGTGATTGTACCATACAACATATTTATTTGATTGAAAAAGTCGACAGCTGTAATGGTAGGAAATAAATATGAGCATGATAATTATATATTTTATTAAGATAATTATACACAAACTTACTGTTTACAGCAACCCACTCGTTAAGATCCTCGCCATCGGGTAAAGCAACAGCATTGCGCAAGTTACCTGAGCCTAATGTAGCCGCAGCATGCTTCATTAAGTCATATTGATGAGTACCTTCTGGTATATTTTTCTTGGGCTTAAAAGTTTTACTCGAACGTGAACCACTATAAAAAAAATTTTAATTAATTAAACTTACCATATATTCAGTAATATATTTTTATTGTTATTTGAATATAAACAGTTAAAGGCAATGTCTTTGTTAAATAGGATTATATTTTTGCATCTACAAATTTTATTGTATACTCACAATAAAAACTCCATGATTCTTGATGGTTTATTCTACGTAAACAAAGCTTGAAATTCGTTTTTACACGGGACGTCAGATATTAAGATAGCTGCAGACACCCACAATTCGTAAATTTATTTTTAGCAGTTGTGACGAATATCACAAAAATATTATGAACATTAATCTTAAACGTTACCAAATAAACTGCTGTTTGTATTATATTATTTAGATGCTGTAGACAGCCGCGACGTGAGATGTTACTTGACCGGAGGAAGGTAGGAGTCGACCGGAACAATCACACTTATATGCGTTTGTAGGTCTGTTGTATGAGTGGGGCTGATTTACTGAAGTTGTATTATCGGTTCTACTCTTCACAGCTGCAGCTAATGTCGTTTACTCTTCAATTTAGTAAAGATCTATATAGAAGCGCGATAACTGCAGCATATATTTACCTACAATAGGTTTATGTATAGTAGCTGCACAATTTAAAATCGTTGAATCTTTATATTGTATATAAAAGTTTTTCACAATTTTAACAGCACGAAGACAAAAGCCACAAAAGTCACCTCAATTCAATGGTTTTTGACAAGACGAACCATTGGAACCATAACCCGAAACAGCAACAAATGGGCCAATAAGAAAAAAATAAATAAGGTGGGCACAATAATTCACCTCAATAACTGTCATATGCAGACAGAGAGAAATATACCAGCCTGAGGTATTATATTTATTTCGAGTACAGTCATAGCTAAATGTAACATTCCAAATAAAAATAATTATTTCGTTGAACATTTCGTGAAAAAGGACGAATAATTAACATATGATTGAAGTAAAATATATATTATGAAACAGAATTATAAGATCAAACGTATTCATTAAATTTGATATGAATTATTTTTGTGAAAAATTGTAAGTATTTACTAGTATTTTTACAAATTCTTCCATCACTGTCTTCTTCTAAGGGCCATTTTTTCCGAGTTCATGTTAATGTGAGGATCACGAAACCAGCAATTAAATATAAAGATATGATAAGTTCGTTTTCATTTTCTTGACTTCCTGTTATATGTTTATTTAATAATAGATAAAAGTTGGCGATGCTGCGAAGAGGATAAAAGGAACAACGTAAATCAACTGTAATTTTTCTAATAATTTCTCTCAGCAATATGGCGCACAGAGGATTCTTCAAATATTTCCTCAAGCTCATGAATATAAAATACCCGTCTATTTTCCATTATATTTATATATTATGGCAAAAGAAAATAAGAAAATTTGTAAATTAGCTGTTTTCTGTTTGTAAAGAGAACAGATGTCGCTGTCGAAAAAATCAATTGTAAACAGCGCTTTGACCACCTGATAAATTTAACAGCCATATTCTGAAACAGGCAGTTCAAAAACCGAAACCTTGTTTAAAGAGAAGTTAAATTTTAACAGGCTCTCGAAAAAAAAATAAATAAATCCTTAAACGTTAAAATCTCCAATACTTTATGCAGAAATCGAGGTTGATAAATAAATTTTTCAAATGGCAGAAAAAATAACATTTTGTATTTTACAAATGTTATTGATTCTCACTAAAAAATTTTTATATATAAAACGAAATTTTGTGATTTTCAATTTCACTTTGAAATCGCAAATTTTTTTAAATAATTCTTTTTTGACTTGAAATTTTTTTATATTTATCTTTATTAGTTATTTATCCTTGTATCTTAGATAAATATTTGATCTTATGTTCAAAAAAACTGGAAACCAGAAAAAAATTGCCAACAGAAATCGCATCGAAAAACAGTTTTCGCTGAAAACCACTTAAAAACTCACCTCTTATAAACTATACAGTATCTGCAAAAGAAGTTTAAAATCTTAAATGGATGCATTCAATACTTTGAACATACATAAGTATGTAGTGTTTCAAATTTCTTAGTTTAGGGAAATCATATTGATTTATATCCCTTAGTAGCGTAAACCTATTTTCCTTTCACCATTTCATACAACATTTTTTCAATTTTAAAAAGCTTCTGTATGCACAATTAATCATATTTATTTCCTTTGCTTCAATATTTAGAATTTTGGGTAATTGCGATTCTGTATTAATTCTTTAACGTAAACCTTTTCATGTGTATATTTTTCTTGTCAAAATTCTTCAGAATATGTTTGCTTGTTCAACAATTTTCTTTTCAGTTTTTTTAAATTAAATGTCAACAAAAGCCTTCGGATATGTTAACACTCTTAAACAAATAGTTCATAAAAATCGTTTTCGACGTGTTTTCGTTGTCGGTCCGAGTGAGGTATAAGGATCAAAGTTTAGCAAAAAAATATGATACTGGCAACATGACTGGCAACTATGTATACTGGAACAATTTCGATTGACAACTGTCAAAGTCATTTGGGATTCTCTTCAAAACACGTGGAAAAGTTTATAACGTGGATTTTAATTTCTCACAAATAATTTGCATTTTTGAAAACTTATTAAATTAAGTGGCATATTTTGCGGCAAACATGGTATGTATTAAATATTGTCTATTAATTATAAATTAAATTTTACTAATATGCATTTATTTATATTTACCTTCAGTCGCAACTATATGTCCTCTACGAACATGCTGCGGGCTTCTCGCTGTTCTCGGTCAAGGAGTTCGAGGAAGTATCTATGTTTCTACCCCAAGTTGAAGCTTCGGTAACTGATATATCTAAATTCAACTCAATCGTAAAATTGGTTGGCTTTGCACCTTTCAAAACTGCCATCGCTGCACTTGAAAACATTAACGCGATTTCTGAGGGTATAGCTCCACAAGATTTATTGGTTTTCCTGGATGATTTTTTCTCCAAGTTAAAGAAGAAGAAGTGTACCTTAGGTATAGCAGATGCCAAGTTGGGTGCCGCAATCACTGAATCAATCGGCGTGCAATGTAGCCATTTTGGTGCAGTACCAGAAATAATTCGTGGCATTCGTTTCCATTTTCATCGACTTGTTAAAGGTGAGTATATCAGAAGTGCTTTAGTTTGTAATACATAATTATAATATATAATACATTATTTTACAGGATTTACGGACACTTCGGCTGGCATAGCTCAACTGGGCTTGGGTCACAGTTATTCTCGTGCTAAAGTTAAGTTTAATGTACATCGTTCAGATAATATGATTATTCAGTCCATAGCGCTCTTAGATCAGCTGGATAAGGACGTAAACACATTTTCAATGCGTATACGTGAATGGTATTCATATCATTTCCCAGAGTTGGTTAAAATTGTTCCTGATAACTATTTGTTTGCCAAAGCTGCTAAATATATTAAAGATCGTAAGAGTCTTACCCAAGATAAGCTTGAGGAATTAGAAGAGATTGTCATGGATTCCGCAAAAGCGCAGGCTATTATAGATGCAGCCAAAATGTCAATGGGTATGGACATTTCCATTGTTGATTTAATGAATATTGAATTATTCGCCGAACGAGTTGTTCGACTATCTGAATATCGTAAAAAAATGGCCACATATTTGCACAACAAGATGGAAGCCGTAGCACCAAATTTGCAGTCGTTAATTGGAGATCAAGTTGGTGCGCGCCTTATTTCACATGCTGGTAGTTTGACTAACTTGGCTAAGTATCCCGCATCGACAGTACAAATTTTAGGAGCAGAGAAAGCGCTTTTCCGTGCTTTAAAAACTCGTTCCAACACTCCAAAATATGGTTTGCTATACCATTCGTCATTCATTGGACGTGCAGGCTTAAAGAACAAAGGACGTATATCACGTTTCCTGGCGAACAAATGTTCCATTGCCTCACGTATTGATTGTTTCTTGGAGAAACCAACAAGTGTATTTGGTGAAACTCTTAAGCAACAAGTTGAAGATCGATTGAAATTTTACGAATCTGGTGAGGTTCCAAGAAAAAATATTGAAGTAATGAAGGAGGCTATGGAAGCGGCCGATAAAGAAGAAACAGTTACTGAGCCACAAGCATTGAAAAAGAAAAACAAGAAGAAGAAACGCAAGGCGGAGGACTTAGAAAATGGTAACGGTGTGGAGGGCAGTAAAGCCAATGGCAATGCTGAGGAAGCAAATTCAACTATTGTAGAAGATAATGGAGCTGAAGCCGAGGACGGTGAACCCAAGAAGAAAAAGAAAAAGAAGAAGAACAAGAATAAGAACTCTGAAGCTTGATTGTGTCAAAGATGATAATTAGCTTAGCTCATGTATTTACGCAGATGTAACTAGCACGTATATTATTTTGACACCACTTATTTAGATTTAAGTTATGGAAAATTTGCTACTTTTACTAGTTTGTTTCGATAAGACAATATTAATATTGCTCTAGTACAGAATTAAAAATAAAGTGCAGATAATATTTTTAATGGTACATATTTGTTTTTAAATATATGGGGTGTTAATATATGTTTTGAAAAAAACAAAAAAGATTTTGTATGGGCTTATTAAAAATATTCCTTAAGAATCTGAACAATCATAATGCTTTAAAAGTTGCAAACTGTATTTTTAAACAGATACGAAAAATAATTCATGTTTCAAACCGGTAGTCGGGTATCAATATACTACCATTTCGATATAACGGCAACCATGGTCGAAAGTTGTCAGCTGTTCTGTAATCTCTACAAGCTATTTGCATTATACATCATCTTTATCTCTTATCATTTTTGCAAAAAATTTTGCTTACGCATTTATCTGTCTGTGAATCTTGCACGTCAGAGATTTTAGTTTCAATAATTAGCAATGAAATTGGCAGCGAACTTAAATTTTTTATTTACTGAAGGAGGAAAATGTATTGCCGAAAGAATCCGTTTGGCACACAAAGCAGGATTTCGAGCAGTGGAGATTCCTTACCCAAAGTCTGAACTTCAAGATGTAAAACAAGCAAAAGAAGAAACCGGTATAAAAATATGTCTTATTAATATTGATCTCGGAGACTCCAAATTTGGCAGTGCCAGTGTACCTAATGCTCAAGAAAATTTTAAAGGTCAACTGAAGGAAACTATATGTTTCGCTAAAGATGTCGATTGCAATAAGATTCATATAATGGCTGGTCTCATTGAGGGGGCTGAAAATGAACATCTGACCACCTATAGAAACAATTTAAAATATTCATCAAACATTTTGGAAAAAGAGGATATATTAGGCTTGATTGAGCCGATTAATAAATATGCTTTGCCATCATATTTCATGAATTCTTATGATACAGCTTGCAGCATTATAAGAGAAATAAACAGCAATCATCTTAGATTAATGGTGGATATATATCATTTGCAACATATAACGGGTAATATAGACAATTCCTTTAAGAGCTTTAAAGATATAATCGGACATATACAAATTGCGCAAGTACCTCACCGTCACGAACCTGACGTTTCCGGGGAACTAGACTTTTCTTATATTTTTCATGTTATTAAATCGTCTGGCTATGACGACTGGATTGGGTGCGAATATAAACCTAAGACAAATACATTGGATGGATTAAAGTGGGTTCAAAAATATCAGTTACATTTATAAATGGTAAATGGAAAGCGCACTGTACACTGTGCACTGTAATTACGAACAAAGCGTAGGGAATAAAGCATAAATGTATGTATGTAAGTCCCGTCATTTGAAGAATTGCATTTTTAACACACTTTCCTTGTATTGGTTTATATTCATATTATTTTTCTACAATATTATCATGGAATTATAAAATACCAGAAATTTTTGTTTTCCTCAAGTTTTCAAAAACAGTTTAAAGGAGTGCTAAAAAAATAATGAAAAAATTCTTGCAATGTTTTCTTCAAATGCTATATACATATATTATTTTCACTCTTTTCTGTATATTTTACTAAATACATAAAATACATAAATCAAGTTTTAAAATAACGTTTTTGAGTTTGTACGTACATATAAGTACATATTATGGTTACTTTTTAAAATGACATGCTTTAACTTTTCAATGATTTGATTCCAGCTTAAAAAAAAATATCTCCATTCGTTTAATGGAATTCTAAAAAAAAAAACAGCAATTATAATGGAATTTTAAATAATATTCTGGAGTTTTGCTATTACTACGCGTCTAAATACCTGCTTGCTTGCATATAAACTACGATTTCTCATAAATATGTATGTGTTTATGTTAGTTCGTTATTGAAATTGCTCATGCAAATTTTATTATTGTTAATAACACACATTCTAATTGTTTTTTTTTTCATTGTTAATGTATGTATATCAAATACTGAATAATAAATTTTATTAATACAATTTTAATTTCTTTTTTATGTTTTATATTTTTAATACATTTGTTTTAGGTGTTTAAAATACTCTACGCATTTCCATTAATCAGTTGTTTTAACATATCGTCAAATACACTTTATGTACACATTGGTTTTCTTCTTTTTTATTGATGCATAGTTCTGGAAAAAAAGTGAAATGAAGAGTTTTAGTAAAAAAAACTTGATGTTCTAATGGAATGATGTTTAAAAACGCTAACACAAAATAGGCATAATATCTAAAGAAAAACATGACGTTAGTTCATATTGGCATACCGAGAAGCTTTTCTGTTGCCCCGGTTTAATAACATACCAACATTAATCAATATACATATTTTCAGCTGTGTCTCATAGTATTGAAAATATTGAGAAATTGACTGAGTGGGCACAAAAATTAGCTTAGTAGCTATCAAATTTATTATTTTTGTAAAACATTTCCGAAATTTATTTTTGTCAATGTAGAATAGCACAAAGTTTTAGGAACACTGATAAAAATGTAAAATTGAGAAGTTGCGACAACTGCCTTATTGGTTTCAAGTTATTTAAGAGCAATAATTTACTATTATAAAGTTTAATTTAATTTAGGGATGTATGTAAGTAGTTTTCTAAAAACGTTAAGCCATAATTCAATATAAAAAACCAATTTAGGTCTTATCAAAACTATTAAAGAACCTTTTAAATAAAATATAGCAGTTTACTACCTTCATTTCATTGAAATATGCGTGACTGACAGAAATATTACGACGGGATCTAAAACTAAAAACAAAAATCAAATCAATCCTCTCCGAATTTCAGCTGTTCCAAGTTTATATTTCATACAAATGTTATAGTGGTTGGAAACACGTTTATTTTATGCCACCATTTAAAAATAAAGAAAATAATATTTAATGTTAATAATAATTGTTATGATTATGTTTATTGCAGCGACTTTCTTTAACTAACTTTAATTAAACTAATTATAGTTTTTTTTTTTAATTAATTTTGATAGAATAGCATGACTGTAAGTAAATTAGTTAACAAATTTCAAAACCGGAACTTGTTTCAAAATACTGCAAGGTTAAGCAATTGAAAACTTGTACAATCGCATCTTCAAAAATATACACTTGGAATTCCACAATAATGTACTTATAAATATAGATGCAATTTTGACAATTTTCGTAATGCTTTCAACTAGACTTCGATAGCACAGAACAATTACAGAAACAGAACAACAATAGTTTTTACACAAATAATAACACTTACAATTTTTTACACAACCTTTTTATTTATGTATATTTCTATATTATAGCTTATTGTTTACGAGTTGCTGCTTTTGGGTGATGTGGTTGTAAGCTTTCGACTAAATTGAATTAGGAATTTGGGACGGAGTAGGTATAAGAAATACAAATTTACCGTTCTACAATGGTATGCTGAAATTTTTTTTATTTGTGGAATGTTTCAAGGCGAATTTTAGGTATTTATAAAAATAAAATTAAATATTAAAAAAAGTGGCAACGAATTTATTTGAAATGAATTTACAAGTTGTAATTTTCTGAGCAATATAATAAAAGCGACTAAAATATTTAAATATCTATTATTGAAACGCTTTTATTTGCCAATTTGCAATTGCAGAAAGATTTTATTTTTTCGTTAGCAAAGATTATAAGCTTCAATGAAAATCTTGCACGTTTTTACACCCCCATTATATTGCAATATTATCATAATTACAATGCAATACAACATTTTATATGCATAAATGTAGTTATGTTGAGAATGATGTATTTTCAGGCCTGATCATGTTTGGAGTGTTTAAGCACTAACAGTTTCAAAGGTTATGCACACGAAAGGAACTACTAATGCATTTAAATTAATTTAACTAAAATTAAATGCCTTTAATCATCCAATATTAACAGTTGATAGGAATGACTGTAATTATTTTTGGCAGCTTTAATATACTTTTTTATTGAAAATACGACAAAACCATGTTTAGTACATAAATGATATGTATGTATGTAAGCAACTTTGATGTTCTAATGGCTATGATGTTCAAAAAAGTTAACACAAAAAAGGCATAATGTTTAAAAAAGCAAGCACAAAGTATAATCAATTAATTTAGTATAGCTTTAAATATGCTCTATTTTTATACTTAAAGAACAGCACGAGATTGGAAATTGCTTAACTTTACCACCGTACGTACATACACTTGTATGTATGTATATATGCCTCCGCTATTCGCATTGAAACACTCCCAAAATTACAACTTTATACTCTTATTTTTACAAACTTGTTGCATACAGAAATTCAATTAATTTTGTTATCTAAAATATAAATTTCTGTTTAATATTATTAACTTTTCAAATATTTTTATTAAAATCATTAGCATATGTTTGTATGTAAGTTTATAAGTTTGTATGCATTGCATACTTTCCTATTGTATTTAACATGTATACTTTTACTGTAATAATTAACAATTAAAACTCAGAAAATTGTTATAACAGCACATTCAGTTAATCCAATATATATGTATGTACTACACACATATGTAGAACGTACGTATGTAGATAATCGACAAAAAAGTTTAGTGTCTACTTATTTGTGTATACATTATATTTATAGTTATGTAGATACTTGTTTCATTTTTTAATTGCTTACGAATTTCATTGACAAAATACAAAACATAATAGCATTGGAACTCTGCTACTATACGCCTTAAACACGCATTCAACGCCAGCAGATAATCATAATAATAATGGCATTGAACATTGCAGTTGTAGTAGAAACGAAAAAGAAGGGAGGAAATTGCAGAAAAAATAGGTATGTGTATAAAAACTATACAGTAAATAATATTTTTTTGTATGTATACATACATATATGTGATTTATTTAAGCTATTAGATATCATTGGAATATGTCGAAGGCTTGCGCTTGTTGCAGTTGATTATTGTTGTTATGACTGCCTCCGCCGCTCTTTTGCTGTTGCGGCGGCTGTGCCAAATTCATTGCACTAAAGTTCGCAAACATTTGGGATGTTGCTGCTGCTGCTGTTATCGTTTGCTGTTGTTGTTGTTGTTGTGGTTGCGGTGGAATGTTTTGAGGTGTAGCGCCAAAGAACGCGGCAGGCATACCCATTGCAGCAGATGGGAAGCCAGTCGATATTTGTGCAGCTGCTGGTGCACTGAATGTAGGACTCGTCAATGGCGAAATGCCATTACCGCCAGTGCCGCCACCAAATGCATTAAAAGTTGTCGTTGAAGATGACACATTGTTGTTGTTGCCCGGTTTTGTGGGACTCTGTGTTTTCAACGCATTCATCGATGGCGCTGACGTATTGAGTTTATTTGATTTGCTATTCAACAAGTTATCCAAATCGATTTTAAGATGACCCTCCTTTAAGTTCTCAGACCAAGTGGCACCAACATTTTGTGCCACAGTTGCTGATGCTGCCGCATTATTTGTTATTGTTGCTGCTTGTTGTTGCAGTTGATTATTGTTGGCGCTGATGGGTTGGAGTAGGTTGTTGTTGCTGCTTGATATTGGTGGTAAAATATTGTCTGGAAGAATCAAATAATATTTTTTTTATTAAAAATGAATTGTTATAATGTTAAAATAGTAAATTTAAGCAAGTAATTTATAAATAGTTTAAGGTGGTGTATGTAATATAGTGTAAGTAAGGAATAGTGATGCAAATATTCACAGAAAAGTATAAGTCTACATTCAGCTGTGCTCCGGATTTCGTATTCGAAATTCGTTTATATAAAAAATTTCACATTATTCTGAAGTAAAATTTTTCATAGTCTTTTCTACGCACTTAAAACCAGTAAGGCTTTGCGAGAAGTAAACAGAAAAGTACCAAACGTGTTACACTAAACTGCTATAAGAGTACGCTAAATTTTTGTTCACAAATATTTTTTAATAAATTTAGATTAAACATAATTTAAATGGAGAATATTGCCTATACGAGTACACCACAGTAGCCTGAGAGACAATGCTGCGAATAAATCAACAAAATTAAATTAATAGAATAATTTTTAATTCCACTAAAATTCGTTATCAAATCGAAATCCAGAACAAGTCTTATGATTCTTTTTTAGATTACAATTAGTTGAAAGTGTTTGTAAGTTGTATTGTGTGTTCAAAAGAATTAATTAGATGAAATTCTATACTTTTTTTAACTGAATTAATGATAGACCAAAGCGCTGTTAAAATAAGATTGCAATAGCTATTAAAATGAATTGCAATTTAAAATAAATTAATAATAATAATAATAATAATAATAAACTTAGTTAAAAAAAAAACAGACATATAAATCAGAAAAAAGAGAATAAAGTTTATTTACATACTAAACTGAATTAATGATAGACTAAAGCGCTATTAAAATAAGATTGCAATAAATTAATTGCAATTTGAAATAAATTAATAATAATAATAATAATAATAAACTTAGTTAAAAAAAAAACAGACATAAAAATCAGAAAAAAAGAGAACAAAATTTATTTACATACTAAACAATTAAATCTTTGCTTTTAATTTTGTTGTTTTATTATTTAAATCGGTCGACATAAGAAAAGTGATATTTACTCCATTAACACTAACATTTTTTTTATTAAAACTATTTTATGATAATCTCATTAAATAACGCATTCATTGCTCGACCAAATTAAAGTTATTTTGTAGAAATTGTTTTCATGAAAACATTTTTAAACAAATTTTCTTTATTTTTCATTAAATTAATCTTACTGAAAATTTATTAAAAACCATTTATGATAATCTACAGTCGAAATAAAATTTGGCTCATAGTGTTTTCGAAAGTGAAAAAAAAACTAAGCATAATTCTATCAAAAAAAAAAAAATAATAGTTGCAAAAATTATAAACGCAAAATTATGATTTCATATAAGTTTAAATAAAAGAAATCAGCTTTTTCGTGAGCAGTGAGTATATACGTGTATAAGTGTACAAGCATTAATAATATTGAGTACAGACACTTAGTGTATGAAACAAGAAAGGAAATTAATTAGAACAGGTGATTTAAAAGCTTTAAAGCTGCAATAGTTTTGTGAGTATGGAAAGCGTTCAACATCCAATTTACATACGAGTATATTTTTGATTTATTAATTCGTTTTACCTAATGCGTCCGCGGTGGTACGATGCCGGGTATGTTGAGAAATGCTTTAATTTTTTGTTTTATAGTTTTTTATTATGTACATATTTTTCGATTTTGATTTAAATGAAATAATAATTAATAATTTGCAATGCAAATGTGTTGAACGGAAAAAATCCAAAAACCATTCGTTAAGCAAATTTCATAGAATTTAAAAAAAAAAAGAAAATACAATAAAAATAAATTTATTAATATTTATGTAGTACAATTAGTAACAAAGTGTATTTTAGTGTAAAAATATTTCAAAATAAAAAAAATAAACATATGTATGTATTTATGTACATGCGCATCGCAGATGCAATAAGCATTTTAAACTTATTTATAATTTTTGTATTATTTTTTAAAGTCATGATTTCCTTTTTTGTAGAAATTTAAATTTCCAAAAAATTATTTTGTTATTTTCTTAAACCTGAATATTTTATTTCAATAATACTGTGTCTTAGGGTCGTTGAAAAATTAATATTTTTACGACTACTTTAACCTTTGCCACCATCGCAGAGATGTTAAGAAGTGGGTTATTATAAAATTGATATATGATTTAAAAACAATAAGTTTGTATTATTTATTTATAGCTTTTCTACTTTGAAATAACATCATTACGTAAATAAGTATATAACGGTCTCACAATAAATGCTACCTCCTACTAAGGGGATCATGAAACTCCATTCCTAGAAAAACATCGACTTTGTTATTTCATGAAAAATATCTGACTACCAGTATAGATTCGTTCGAATAAGAAAACTGCTTCAGACTTAAACTAATAATACCTATTTATTAATCACATAAATCCAGTGCATAACTACATATGACATATTAATTAAAAGAATTTATTTATTTATTTTCTTTTACAACTTAACATAAGCATAACTTTTAATGTACAGTCATTTCTTGTGTGGAAAAGAGCTTATAGCAAGTGCGGAGTATTTGGTTAGCAATCTCACGACACTCATCTGAGGTTTCACCACCAAATAACGGCGACTTAACGAAATCATCCAGCCATTGTTGTATTTCGGCAACACGCTCGCCATACTGCGTCATTAAAATATAAGCGGGTGTAGTCACTAGTGTGGCACCAATGAGTTCCAGCGTCGCCAGACGTACGCGAGCCTCCGCACTGAAGCGCACAAATGCACACAGATCGAAAATTTCTCGTGCAATTGCGGGCAAAAGTGGACAATTTTGAGCACTCAAAACAAATACTGTCAGTGTGTGCAGGAAATTGACTAAGAGCAGAGTGTCGATGTCATGCGCAATGCGATCGGGTTTAACGTACAACATCTGTTGTGTGCGTGCGCCGCGTACAAGCGAAAATAAAAATGTGCCTGCAACGGTGTGAAATTGATTTGGTCTTGCCGCTTTTGAATCCACCGTCTTGCGTTGGCTGTGGAAACGTTTTGTTTTCTCCTTAAGACGTTGTCGTATAATGCGTTGTGCCTCAATTAAACGTGGCTCGTGTTCATTTTCAAAATGAAATTTACGTGGATGTTTAGCTGGTGTGGGTATGGACGCCTTTTCGCTGGTAGCTTCAGCTTCCACTGTTATACCCGAGAGTTCTTTAGCAGCGCTAGCTAATACTTGTAGCATAAGTATACGCAAGTTGGCATTGTAGCATGAGTTATCGGTGTGGAATTCTCGGCATAGATACTCGGCTGAAGGACCAGGCACAGCAACACAAACAGCTACGCAACACTTGAATTTTGTACGTTCAAAGTCTTCATAGTAATACTGCATTTCGAGTGGTATGAAAAGGCGCAGAAGGTCAAGAGCAAGGCTGGAATCCTGGTGTGGTAATTGTGTGCGTATTAGATGCTCTGCTGCAGACATTGCAGCTTCAAAAACTTCATAGTTGTCTGTTTTTGTGCTCAATGTGTGTAGTAAGTCTAGTATAAACTTAGGACGTTTCTCTGCCCCAATTGATGTATCGTTGGACATATCGTATGGCTTGTATTCTTCTTCATCATCATCCGAATCCAGTTCCATTATGTTCTTTGCGTTTTTAACAACTTGCAATTGTTTGTTTATGGGTGCGATAGTCTTTGAGGAATCGACATTCGTTACCTTTCCTTGAGATATATCGGTCTCGTTTACATGTGTACCTGTAGTGAAATGCGCCAACAAATTTTCTAATTTGCTAATGTCAATTTTCGCGTCCAGCGCAGTGTCTTTTTGTAGCTTGTTATAGGTATTAGCTATAACATCAAGTTCTGTTATCAAATTGCCGCGCGGTAGCTTTAAAACATCATCGTATTCGAAACGTAAACGATCTTCGTCTTTTGTTTCGGGATCTTCCATGTAATTGAAAATAGTTTCTACCACTTTCATACCAATATGACGTTGTATTACATCTGTACATTCGAGATGAAAGCGTAAAATTTCGTGGAGATAACGTTTACATTCAAGTTCATCTAACTGTTGCGACTTTCCTTCTGTGTATAATTCTTTGCCAGTTAATAAGAGCAGTTTGCCAATACGCAAGTACTCTTTATCCGTTAGTCGCTGCAAAGTTGTACGTTTCGACCAAACGCCAAGTAACTGTATAAAGACTTGCTGCACCATCCTCTGATCATTCATAGCTAAATAGCGCACTAGGGCGCAAAGCGCTTGATCAGCATCTGGTGCACGTTGTACCGTCATTTTCTGGGTAAAGAAAAATCGCCAGGTCTCAGACTTGACAGCTGCATCGCCAAGCAAGCGGTAGAGATCAACGTCACAAAGCAACATAGCCAAACCTGCCTTAGCTGTGGCGTTTGCATCTAACAAACTGAAAATACCCTGTATGATTTGACGTGCTTCTGGCACCTTAGCAAATTCGTCCATGATTTTAAAGAAAGCTTGCAATACAGTATCAGTTTCTTCGGTGTTGCATAAGTTTATGATAATACGACTTAATAATCTGCTAACAAATTCCATACTGAAGTATGAGGTGTCTTCACATTTAAAGATGAAATTCAGAGCAAATAGTAAATGCTTGAGCAAGGTATGTGCATAATTTTTCGGTACAAAGGCATCGGGCAGCTGTTGGCCCAATTTATTGGCAGCGCGATTTGGTAGGGCGATAATAATCTGAAAAAATTCCGATACACTAGCGTTGAATTCTTCCAAAGGCTGTGCAGGTAAGACATGCAATTCCGATTTGAATGTATCTATCAAGTGAGCTTGTTCTCGGGTAATATGTAGAAAGGTTACTGGTAATAATTGTGTGTCGTTCACGAGCTCCGCCAGCACAGAGGCGATAGTTGTGAACTCATCACCGTTTGTGTTAATCAAATGTTTGTTGAGGGCGTAGAAAATCTCGTATGTGAAGGCGAAATTGTAGTCAGTTTTCAGTAGATTAAAAATAGGCAGATCGCTGTTTGAAGTTGGCGTGCCCGGCCATTCACAGTTAAATAATTTAATTATGCTTGTGAGCAGTTCTGCGAATTCGTAAGCGGCGATCTGTGACCAGTCCAAATCATCCTTATCAAGTCCTATAATTTTCTCTGGTGTACAGTATCCTGGCAACGCACCAATCCTGTATAAATTTTCAATTATTTTTGTGATTTTCTCCGCATCTGCTGCACGTGCTACTTTCGGCATATCATTCAACATGCTAATTGCCTGTTTCAATGTATTTCGAATGGTGTTCGGCACTGGTAAAAGTCTATGCGATTCCTCATTGCCGTCCTCGGCTGAAAATGGAGAAGAACGTGTGCACCCAATTGGAAATTGTTTCCGAAAATATCTATAGTTATGTACGTATGCGATTGGTTTAACTTAACAATTCTACTTTCTCATTTGCTCAATTTTTCAATTTCACTTTTTACAACTACATTTGTACTTTACTTTACATTTTCAACTTAGGAATAAGTAGATGAGCTTTTTAAGCTTCTTGATAACAGTTGTCATGCGTGTTTAAATGTTTAATAACTAAGAATTTCCTCCGCTAATGGAGAATATTTAGGCAATTAATGTAAAAGATACTCACCCATAGGCATGCTTTGATGAATGGACAGATCACCAAGACCAGCCAAAAGATCTGTACCAGATGCTGCACTTACAGTTGGTGCAGCTGTTGAGGAACTGCTGAACAAATCAAAAGATTCATTAGCAGGTGTTGCCGTTGTTAACAATTTATTATCTAGTCCGCTAAGAGTGTTTGAAGTTGTACTTCCTTGGAATGCTGAAAAGTCGGCAAACTCATCTGTAGCAGCTGCTGCTATGTTCGCCGAAGGCAATTCCGGCAATGCACTACTACCAAAGGCTGAAGTAAAATCTCCAAACTCTTGCGAATGCTTCGACTCGATTGCGCGTGGGTTGAAATCATCCAAATCGTCGGCTGTTACGGCGGCACTTGTCAAAGTTTTGTCATTCGGTACCGCACATGTTTTGAAGATATCATCAATTAAATTATTGTTAGTGTTGCTGATATTGCTTTGTGGTTGCTCGCCTATAAAATTATTGTTAGCTAATGATGCAGTACTATTGCCACCAACGCTGCTGTTGCCACCAATCAAATCGTCTTCACCACCCACGGGGGTATCACGGTGCGTAGGGGAATGTATACCCGCCGCAGAAGGTGACATTTTCCCAAAGTTTGCTGCAGCTCCCATATCAATTTTTTTACTACCCATTGTTGGTTTCGTCGCTGGTTGTCTCGTGATGCTAGACGTAGAGCTGTTCGTCGCTGATTTCGGGCGAATATTCATGTTAATAGAACTTGGCTTGGCTTCTGTGCCAATTTCAGCGGGACTAGAACGATCATTATAGCGATTTGCTCTCCTAAAAATATTTTACAAACAAATATTTTTACTTATATAGCATAAATTTATTTAGTAAGGTCATTACCTCGGACTGGGTGAATCACTGTCGGAGTATTCTCGTTCACCTTCGTATTGTGCATCCTCGTCTTCATAACGATCACCACCACGAGCATCAGAGTCTGTAGTAACCAATGAGAATATCAGTTGTGAATTCTCTTATTAAATACTGAGTATTTTACTTACACCAATTGTCACCGAAATCACTACGCTGAGCGCGCCAGTCATTATAACCACTACTTTGTGCACTCATACTACGCATGCCCATCGCATCACTGCTCATACCAATGTATTTATCTTTATTCTTTTTTGCCTTTTTCCGTTCTTCGCGTAATCGATCGTCGTCCTGTATAAAGTCTATTAATTCTCTAACCTGCAAATATATAAAATTACAAAATTTAGTGATTTAAATGAATTTGCAATCTGAAAGTTTGTGTATTACCTTATGCCTAACGTTAATACCCTGATCCTTGCCACCTTCATCGGTGAATGTATAGTTTTCCAGCGACCGTAAATCATAAATGTGTTCGCGGGATGACGTCACAACGCGCTCGGAACCATTTCGTACCAAGTAATTTAATAACAGTAAGCTCTGTGTGGATGGTGAACGATAAAAATGTATATATATTTATATATTATATTATTTACTGCAAATATTACCTTATACGTTCGTCGCCAATTGGATTTATTGTCTTGTAACATGCGTTTCCATAGCATTGACATTACTTCGGGAAAACTCTCATATGAAAAAGTTGAATGTGCTAATTCCTGCATTAGTGGCCCGGTGGGTCCCCAAGGATCATCATTTGTTGCTTCGCGTACTTTCCCTTCGATTTCAGTGTAATTCATAACGACATTGGTGCTGTAGGCGAGAAAAAAGATTTTCATCTTCAATAAGATTCTGAGTTTTAGGTGCAATGAAAACGTAAAGGAGGTCTTACGTAGAATTCAATAAATATGAAAATAAGTAATTTATTTCAGGGCGTTTACAAGTATGTATGTATAAGTTAATTTCTCTATATGCGGTCTACTCTCGATGGAGAATGTCAACCCCTCCGAATGTATATCTGACATGAAATAAAAACTCTTCATAATCCATCAGCCGTTCGGAAGCGGCTTACAATAAACTATAGTTGCTTCTATATTTTAGAAAAACATCAAGACGCACATCACAAATTGGAGAAGGAGCTCTTCCCATAGATGCTTCAGCGGTTACAAAACGTCAATTATTCATAAGCATTGTTGGCTTGAAATAGGGAATCAGATGCTCAGAGATCTTTTTATCCTAAGCCCAAGCTTTCTAGCCGACTGTTTTGAAGTAGTTACTCTCAGATGTTAGATTTTTTAATAAATTTCAAAATACCTTTGTATTTTAGACTAAAGCGTTTGCGACACGATTGCTAAGGCCTGCCATAGAAAACTTTTGGGACTCTAGCGACCTTTCTGCCAAATTCTAACCTTTTCCGTAAACTTAGATAAAACACTGAACAGGATCTTTGCCTAACATAACTCCAAAACGACCTATACTCCAGCAACCAAGTGAAAACGAGTTTCTCTGAAATATGTATAGGTATTATAGTGTATATGTTTATCCCCATTTTGATTTGTAGTAAATACATTGGGACAAATTATCTATTTTTTTAAACGGTTACAAATTTTTATAAAGAACCTAAGAAATTCTCCTCTTTAGGTAGGAGAATTTTTACCTAACCGAATTAACTTTTTGTAGCGATTTGACAAACTCTGGGTTATTAAACAAAATCGTTTTACAAGATCAAGCTAGTGCAATAATATTAGAGAAATACTTTCTATAGTAAGCAAGAAGCAAGGGATATGTGTGTTTACCATGTTAAATATTTATAAGTAATAATTAAAACCAAAAACAAATGTATAATTATGTAAATAACGTAGCATACACAATCACACATATGCCAGTAGAGCTTTGATTTTTACTTATTTTCAATAACTTATTTTGTACCTTACTTGCTTGAGCAATTCTTTTTTTAACATTATTGATTATGATAATTTAGGCGTATCAGAAATAAAAACAAACGACCTTAGAATTACACGGCCAATGTTACTGAATTGATTGTTATGGTAAATAGCATCTGGTAGTACATACGTGCATAGATATAATTAACAATTATGAATAATTTCTGGAAAAGCTTATCTTTTTCTTAACTGATATCTTATTAAACAGTTATATATACATATGTACATACACATATAAGTATTTAGAATGTAAATGTAATTAGGTAATTATTTTCTAACGCCAGGGAACCCGCAACTAAATGAAAAAGTTGAAGTAATGGCAAATATTATATTGTACATGTACACATACATACTTCTATATTTTACTTGTTTATATTTGACTAGTGCTAATTTTATGACAAACTAAACTGCAATATCGCAATTGTAAAAATCTACGTGCTAATTAAGTGAAAATGCTTGTGAAAAATCAAGGTATGTATCTTGGAAGCATACCTAGAAGTTATGTATGTAGGATGTACAAACAATTTGCTGTAGATATTGTTTGATTTCTAATTTATTTATAAATTTCCACTCATTAACTTATTGGCTTAAACAAAGTGCATAATAGCTGAGATAACACATAACACAAAGAAGAGTAAATTATAACTATACATACATTATATCTATTATACAATATAAGTAAAATGTTTCTATTCAATTATTTTATTTTTTAGTTTCGCGGAGTTAATAAATATTTGTAAAATAATTATTTCATTTCATATCTTTGAGTGGTACCTACATATCGCCGATGGGTTCATATCTCTGTAGGTGGGTAAATCATTGACATGAAATTCTCATTTTTAGTGATAATAAAATGTGTATGTATAATTTTGCGACTTCAAAGACTAATTTATTGCAAGACGAAAGACTGTACTCAAAGTATAATTAAGTTAGTCAGTTTAGGTATTATGACTGTCGGATTGACAGTTCCATTGTATAATTTACGATTTATATCTAGGTATCTTTTTAAATCAGAGCAATACTTCCTCATTTCCTGAATGAAATTGACGTGAAAGAATTAAAATTCATTAATTTTCAAAACTCGGTTACAGAGAAACTAATTCTAGGTTGGATTATATATGTATTTATGCCACAGCCCCAATATTACCAATATATGTATACCCACAGCACTTTCTTCATACTTCCAAATTTTGTCTGACCATTTCTTAATGATATATCTGATATGTTTTTGCTTAAGTTAAATATAGTTGGCCTTTTTAAAATTTTTATATTTATTACATATACACATACATACATATATACGAGTATATGACTAGCTTGCTTTTACATAGCTCAAAAAGTAAAAAGACTAGCACTTCGTTATTTGTTCATTAATATACTAATTAGGTAATTAAAAAACGCGTGAAGAAACTGCGCCGCTTAAAATATTTTGAAAAACACTTCTAAAACTGAAATAGTTAAAAAAAAATGCAAGTGAAAAGTTTGTTTTTACATCCGCGTTTAGTTTTTGATATACATATATGTACATACAATATATTATATTTTCATTTCCATGAGCATATAGAACTGATAGTAACGTGCTACGTGGAATAAGTTCTAAAGAAATTATATATTCATAATTTAATTTATTTTATTACAAGATTGAAATTTAGTGGTTACCTAGAAAAGAACCATCTCGTACAATAATTAAAACTATATGGAAACATATAATGCACACAACACAGTGTAGGCACAAAAGGCACACGAAGTACATAGAACACACATTGATTTAAGTGTGTGATCTGTAAAGTAGCAAAACAGGTGGTAGCTGTGTGTTTGGAGCAAATAAAAGTATCGCTCACATTAAAACAACATTAATGTTGCCAATATTGGCTTACGGATGTACATATCTATGTATGTATGCAGTACCAGAAGAAACCAATAAACAAAAATGGAAATGGAAATCGAAACCCGATATAGAGTGGGAAAGCATTTATTTAATTGCTTATTACGTGAACGACAGAAAAAAAGCTTTACGCTTATTAGCAAAAGTTATTGATGAATTACGAAAATTTAATTTTCAATTATAAAGACCTTAAAATATTCGACCTACCCAAAACCACCTGCACGATATATAAATTTCCCTAATCAGATCGAGTTGATTAACTACAATAAGTGCAAGTGCACTTGCTATGTTAAGGGATATGTTATTTGTCAGAGGAGTATGTTATTTTAAAAAAAAAAAAAAAAAAAAAATTACATTCTCTTCATACATACCTATGTAGGTAGTGAATATTAATTTTATAACTAAATACATACATTACACATACAAGTGTTTTATGTTAGCATACATATTCGGGCCATCTTGACTAACCCAGAGGTATTATGTGAATTTTATATAGTTTATTGCCTTATGTTTTATTGATTTGCAACTTACACTTTATCAGCCAATTCGCGCACTTTCCACATGCTTATAAACTTATCAACCATTTTGATTCAATATTTGCTATTGCTACAAATTTTCTTTACTCGGTACAGACTTCGTAGCCCACAATTGCAAAATTCCAATGCTTGTCCGCACTCGTTCACCTTTTGTCTTTCCTAAGGTGTTTATCAGAAAGCCCTTTAACAAGTCCAAAGTTGGTTTCTTTAAGCCGCACAATTTTGCACGAAAATTAAACAAAAAATTAAGAATTCAATAAAATCCTTGGAAAATTTAAAAAATAATTTGTGGCAAAATTTTTTGAAAAGAACACAAAAAAGTTTTGGTGATTTGTCACCAGGGTTTGTGTATTACACTAAATTACGAAAGGGTTGTATAATAGTGGTGCTTTCCAATTGCGGAAAGGTAGTAAAAAAGGCAGGGTTGTATTACTGACTTTGAATGCTTCTACAAAGAACATATATGATTAAGAAGCGGCAGAGAACCTCAAATAACTTTACTTTGTATGCTAATATGTTTTGTATATTTATACATATTTTCATAAGAACTACTAAAATTACTAAAATGCAATAAATGTGCAACGCATATTTTAGCCTACATTTTCATTTACAGAATTGTCTCCCAATATTATTTTTCTGTAAATAATTTGTCAGTCTTTGGTAGTTCACTGTTAACTATCGGTGAAATAGTCTCTTACTAATATCGTATAAAGGTGAAATATTAGTAACCCCGTAGGAGGAACAAATGGCAATCGGCACGCCCCGGTTCTTCTCTTTAATATACGTTCTCTGTATGCGTTCTCTGGTTTCACGTTCTCTGCAGGTCGATTCGATTTACCATGTTATCGATAAATAAATTACCTTCCTCTCTGGTATCTTCTCTAATATATCGTCTTAATTTTGACGTTTGGCTTGCGGTGTAAGTTGATTTTTTAACTTATTGGAGAAATGTAAATGAATATTTTGTGAAATAAAAATATATTGTCACATTTTGATTTGCAGATTGTTCAATTGGAATTTAATACATATTCTTAAAAAAGTGAAACTGTCAATAATTCTTTGGAGCTATTTCCCACTTAATTATTTATTTCACTACAAAAAAGGTTATGTAAAACATTGTGTCCATTTTGCAGCAGGTTCTACTGGATAACAACATCTGAAGCTTTAACTACCAATCCACAAAATGTTAGGATTACAGCGCTTTGCCGGTGGTGTGACCGCACAGCTGTTTCGTCGTGTGCAGTACGCAACGTACAGCACGTCAGTTCGTGGTGCCGGTGCAACAGCGACAGCGGCTACACAAAAACAAGGTGATATTTCCACATCAGATTCTGCGGAAAAGGATATAGTTGAGCCGACCAATAGTGATTCAGAAATAATTGCTAAAAGATCTAAAAGTACAAATATTATTATAATATTAAAATCGGTGAATATATGTGTTTCCAATTGGTTATTTGTAGGTTCCTTGGTAGCTGCAGCTTTTGAATCATTAAAAGAAGACAGTAGCTCAGATAATAAGGCCGCCGGTCCCAAGTCAACTAGCAATCTAGATGAACGGATTCTCAAAGCAAAAACCGTGAACGGTTTGTTGTCTGTAACTGAGGCAAGTGGGCCACTGTCTCGTAAACATGCGCTTAAAATCGTTTCCATATTAGCTGAATGGAGTACAAAAAATCGTGCAAAGATTAATGAGTTTGAAAATGATGCACGATTTTTAAGAGTTTGTCGTGTTTTGGGGCGGAATGTTGGCAAAGGCAATAATTCTGGTGGACCTGGACAAGAAGATGATCGTCCTAAACGCATATCTGGATTTCGGACCGATGATCTTAATACAGTTTTAGGAGTGGCAGGCGATGATGAAGCAGCAAAACTAATTGCCAGCATTAGTTTACCACAAATGGTCAAGGTGATGAGTACATTAGCTCAACGAAAACGACGAAGCACTCCGCTACTGCGTTCACTTGCTTTCAATATAAGTAGTTCAACAGAACAGTTAGATTTAAAGCAATCTGCAGATATACTATACGCAATGGCATGTTTAAATTTTCAAGATTCGGTTTTGGCAGCAAAAATATGTGCGGATATACAAGTTATGTTGCCAAAGAATACAGAAAAATCAGCTGTAGTTGGTTCAATTTTAACTAGTTTGGGAATATTGAAGTATCGTGATTTAGGTTTGATTCTTCAATGAGTGAACTTCTGATAATATTTTTAATTTTGTTTCTGTTTAATAGATATTATGGAGGCTCTAACGCAATGGACAATGAAAAATTCGGAAATATGTCGGCCACAAGATATAAGTGCTTTATTTATTACGTCAGCAATATTAAACTTTAGGAGCACTATTATAGACGATGTTAGTAAGAAATTAGCCACATCTATTGTGAGTGCTGATTTTCAAAAGAGCCATGATTGGTTAAATCATGTCTGGTCGCTAGCCATGTTGGGTTTGGTGAATCACGCTCAATTGAACACTGTTTTGAGGTATGAGAAGTTTTAAGCTTTATGCTCAGGATATTATTCAATTTAAATATATATTTTATTTTTAATCTTATGCTTTTATTCTTATATTTGATTAAATATATTATTTTCTTCGCTTTTGTACTGATTTATGTTCATTTTCTTAGCGTAAAATTTCTTCAGAAGCTTGAAATGGAGCGAAATGGTCTTGCCCCAACAATCAAAATGAAATTATTAAATTTGAATGGATATGCGCAATTATTAGCTACTGATTATAAAGGATCACTCCTACCCGGCGATAGTTCAGCGTTTAATGTGCCGATTGCTCATTCAAAATCTAAACAGATTTTGGTTAATGGAATGTTAGATGCGTTGAAGAGCTTATTGCCGGCCAGCAATCATCTTAAAAGCTTACATGACAGCAAAATGGGTTTTTTAATTGGTTAGTTTATCTTTTAAAGGTTTAATGTATGTAATGTTTTATCAAATTGATTTACATTTTTAGATGCATTTTGCTTATTCGATAACAAACGGAATCCGTTGCCCGTAGATAAAGAAAACGCTGACGCTATCAAGTAAGTATTGAAAAGGAAGATTTATGGTAATTCGCAATAGAGTATAGAAATCATTGCGGAAAAAAATCATCCAAACATGTAAATCAATTGCGTCGATTTCATGAACAGGGAGGACCTGTCGATAACTGCGAGCTTAACTGGCGCTCAGACTTTCTGAGGTCGTCTTATCGATTGTGACTTCAATGGCGTAGATATTAACATAGAATGTTAGTTTCGAGCGGTTTTAACGTGCCCTACGACTTTTGGCATTATAGCTTGTCAAATGAGCGTAGAGGAATTAAGCCGGCAGAACAGATATACGATTCGACATTTTGCATTATGAACGATGTCACTATACCAGAACTGCGGCCAATTGCAAAATCCCCTTGTCAAAATTGCTAGCGCTGATCTTATAAACAGCAAGACTTGGGGACTTGTGATGACTCTCTACTTTGTTTTCGCGGACAACTGACAATATCTTATCGGGAATGATAACGCCCTCAAAACCTTCGACTGATGCTAAAACATATGGTATCATCGGGAGCAAAACTTTCCATCAATGTCCTCCATCTATATCTGATCACTCTTACAATACGTGTGGAAACGGTGTAGTGGTCCGGCGACGGGCAAGTTATAAAAGACGAATCTTAACAACAGATATCTCTGCTGTTGGTGCAACCGCAAAATATTCACCGAAAATTTATTCGCCCTTGGCCAGATAAAAATCCGGGTCGTTCCGGTATAAAGACCCGACTGTCGTGGGAACTATTGGATTTTGGTCGCCTCTTACGCAGGCATGCCTTACCACGGGTAAATTTTTGAGCCCCTAACCCGCAGGGTGTAACCGATCTGATCTCCCTTGCCATCTGAGCACAGCAGCACACCAACATGGCTTCCGCAAAGTGCACAGCACCACAACTGCACTTAATGTTACAAAAAAAAAGCTATAAAAAAGTAGATAATCCACGTCCTTAATCGACGCGCGAACTGCCGTAGTAGTACTGGATCTGTCAATCACTCTGCGCTGTTACAGCAGCAAAACCCGAATAATAATGGTACAATTACGGCGTAGAAACTCTAAAGACTTAACTCCTACCCATCAACGTTACAATATTAATATACTTAACGTATGCCTTGCATGAATTGAGTGCCCGCACCAACAACCTCTTTGGAACCCGCTCATCTAACACCCTTTTCTGAGCTCGTCGACATAGATTAGCTTTTTCTTAAAATTGTGTTTTTTTGACAGTCGCTACGCTAAAGCAAAAACAAAATGCAAGGTAATTGCTGTATGTGTTCTCCTACTCGCACCTTTATGAATTCGCTTTGGTTTATACGTTTAGACGAATATGCATATTATATCCAGAAAAAAGTAACAATTTGGTTTAATATCATTACCGTAAAACTTTCACAGTTATACTTTTTAAATTTCTTTCTTTTTCATAACTAAATGTTTTATGTTTAAGGATCGCATTAATGGTTGTCGATTTCCATGATGTCTGTCATGGCACACATCGCTCAGCAAGTGGCATAACAAACCTTAGCTTTGATTTGTTGGAGAAAAGTGGCTACAAAGTCATACCAGTGCCCTACAACGAGTTCAATACTAGCGACAAATTGCTGAAACGAGTGCAGTATTTGGAAGCGAAATTCAAAGCGATAATCAGTAGTAAAGCTTAATTTTTCTGTTAACAGTCTTTAAGGCATTAGAAATGATAATTGTTGACTTTATGATCAATATTTCGATAGTTATAGTGCTACGACTAGTTTCATTTGACCTCTTCACCAATTCGCTATAAGTTTTACGCTTATTAAGAATGTTGCTTTGTCGTACCAAAGGAAATAAATGTAAATTTTATTTAAAAAATCAAATAAAATGTTATTTTTAAAAAACAATATTTGTGCTAATGTATACTTATAATGGTTCAATTGGGTGAAGATATTATCCATCCCATCCCTTCGCCAACTCATTTCAATCGCATTTTTGCTTCTCCTTAAGTACAAGCGGATTAGCCGACTTACTAGGGAAACCAGAACGCGGATATTCATCCGGTGGAAAGACAGTACGCTGCTTATTCAAACCAACGTGAAACCATTGACCCGTCTCAACGAATTCGGTTGCAACTTCGCTCATCTTATGGAATGCAGCGCGTGCTAACATATGCCTATTTCCAACCTCCAGCACCAATTTAGGGTCATAAACTGTTGTCGGATCGTCAAGTCTATAATGGTCGCGTGCCTCAGACTCGGTAAGGCAAATGCAATTCCACGGTGACCAATCTTCACCTTTCAACCAGCGTGGCAACCTACATATAAAAAGTTGTAAACGAGATTAAATATATAGGTATAATACATAAATTTATAAGAAAGGCAAATTGTAAGTGTTCTAATATGGTGCAATTATTTATTTTGCGTGTTTGTCACTTGACTCTTTTGTGATCTGATTACAATAACTAATACATAATTACCGCAAATTGCTCAATACCGCATTCTTGCTAAGTATTGAATGACTATGCCAAATTTGGTCAATTATGTAACGTATGTCATCCATTTGCAGCACAAACGCGAATGATGCATTGCAGCGGCGCTTGCGCTCGTCACGTTGAATGGCGCGCAATATGGCCGCATATGTCTTGTTGTCCGTCGAAGCGATCTAAGTAAGGCCACAAAGCGTACAGAAGTTATTTGCAACGAACTTCCCATTGATACATGGACACACAGAGAGACAAACATGTGTATAAAAGTCGCGCTTACCTTTATGTAATAGCAACGCTTGCAAGTGTCAACATTGTTTTGACGCGTCCTCAGTGCAAACTGATTATACGGTTTGACCACTTTGCACACTTCACACATACGTTTCTCACCATCTGAAAAAGGTAAATGACGCACATATCAGATAAAATGTTTCAAATACTTAAGTAAGTGAGTAAGTCCTCTGGAGTTTCGGAAAAAGTAATAAATAATAAAGTAAAATTGACTTGTTAGTTTGAAGTAATGGCGAGTTTTCATAGCAATAAAATTCTTACGATCTGGCGGCTTATCCTTAGAGAATTTGATAAGTTCCAACCATAAAATATTCTGGCGTTTCCGCAAAATTTCGACGTCACAATATTTTGTATGGAGCAGCAAGTTTATTTCACGCTGTATTAAATCAAATATCTGTAATTGCAAAAACGAAAAAGTTTCAATCAAGTTTTTGAAGTAGCTCAATCGTAGCAACCTCTCCGAAGTCCGGGAATTCCCGTTCATCCAATAAAATCCGTTTCACTTTGGCTAAAAGCTCAAGACGGTCTGCTCTGCTAACTTTCCTTTGCATATCCTTATAGACTTCGGAAAGAAATCGTGCACGTTGGGTGCGTAACAGATCCAAGTGAATTATATTATCTTTTATACAGATTATAGTGAATAAATATTAAGAAATTAATAAGTTAAAGGTGTAAAATTTGAATTTATTAAATTTTACTTTAAAATAAACATCAAGGAAAACATAGTAAAGATCCATGAGGGTCGTCACTATCAAAACAGAAAAAATTGACTTTCTAAATAAATAAAAATCAATAACTTTAATATTTTATGTATAATATTTTAAAAGAATATGTTGAATATATGTACATATGTATATAAATATATATTGCCTAAATAATTTTCCCGAACGAATTTTCAAAAATCCTATATATATTTCGTACATCCTCAAAGAGAACTGAACGGTGATTTTTTTTTTTAGAAATATGACATTCAGGAAAATATAAAATGTGGCCAAAATTTTAGCTTCATTATAAAGATATGGGTTTGGTATGTTTTAAAAATTAAATCGGGTAAGTGATCCAACTAATAGGCCTTCATTTTTTGCAGCTACTTAGGCTATACCCCGGCGAATATTCTCTTCCAAGACGTCAATCGCCTCGGCCTTATCTGCGTAGATAAGCGACTTCATATAACCCCACAAAGTATAGTCCAGCGGTGTTAAATAGCACGATCTTGAAGACCACGGCGTGAGATAATGCACTCAACAAAAGTTTTCTTCAATAAATTGATTGTTACCTTGGCTGTACGGCAAGTAGCGCCGTCTTTTCTCCAATTCATACACGATAGTGGCTCTATAGCGTTTCCCATTGGCTGTAACATGGCATGACAGGTTTCATTTTTGAAGAAATATATACCCATGATTCCCTCTGTCCATAGAACATACCAAACAGTGACTTTTGTAGGATGTAACGGCGTCTCAAAATGGCTTGTGGATTATCATCACTCGTACCCAAATAATTTTGCACGATTTCCAACCGATGCTCCCGAGTGAGTGTGTTTATTGAGAAATAGTAAGCCAAGTTGAGTATAAATCAAGTAACAGCCCACAAAACTATCGACTCCGAAAGAAGTATTGCCTAATAGAAAACCACACATCTAAAAAAATACATCAAACGTTTCTGTTTTTAAGTGCACTTGGTAGTGTCGATGTTATTAGGTCGTTTCAATAAATTCTACAAAAAATAAAATCCAAGAATATGCATCGGCTGTTGTCGTGGACCAAATTCCTATTAGACTAATATATAATAAAAATGATTTTTCGAAATGATGAGTTCCTATACCTATATTCAAATATATTCTTTATATTTATCGAGGGAAATTTAAAAGGATATGCTAAAGGCTCAATTCTGTAGATGAACTAATTCTTACAGCTCGAGAATGTCGGAAGCCACAACGGGGACTGACTTTCTTTTTGGTCGCAGTTCTGATCGTTATGTGGGAAGTGGAGATGTGTATTCGACTTCGATTTATATATAATTGGCGCTTTGTAACCGCTGAAACGATTTTCGGCCGGGCTTCTCCGCCAATTTGTGGTTTTTGAGGCTTGATGTGTTTCCAATTAATGGAGGGACCTACAGTTTATTCTAAGTCGCCTCCGAACGGCTGATGGTTTTTTATGAGGAGCTTTTTATTTTCATGTCAGAAATACAGCGATTGACATTCCCTGCCGGGGGGTGACCTCAATTAGAAAAATTAACTTAATTTAATTTTGGATGTGGGATTCTGACCTTCCGAATGGCAGTACGCAATGCTAACCACTCAGCTATTACGGCCGCCTAAGTTTAGTCATGATTTTCATTTAAGAAATTAATTTAGTGAAATTTATTTACAATGAGATATCAAATGGGTATACCACTAAACACTGTTCATGAGAGCCTTAGCTGAGGTTATAGGATAAGTGCGCATAGCCAACAACTATGGAAACTTCCATCAACCACAAGTGATGAAAGATGGTCTAAAAGTGTAAATAAAACTCATCATATAATCATTAACTTAGTAGTGAAATGTAACGTTTAAAGCTTACTTGTTCAACATACTCACCTTTATAACCGACCCATGTGATTGGCTCACCCAATTTAGTTAACATTTTTTCATTACGAAAATCCTCCATTGCCTTTCTGACAATGACGCGTTGCTTTTCAATACCATTGCGCAGTTGTATCTCCTTGTCAAGCAATACATTGACCTCAGCAATTCGAGCTGGCCCTTCATATAATCTTGCAATACGCTTCAGCTCGGCTATCTTCCACTTCTGCACCTCGCCGTACAACATTTCAAAGTCATCTTTTGTTTGTGGAAACTGTTTTGCCAATTCAATGCGTTTGATACGCTTTTCAGCTTCCGCCTCAAGACGAGCCTCCTCGGCCTTGCGATTCGCCACCAAGCGACTGTGAGCGGCAAAGTACATCAAAGGGAATAATTAAGAATAACAAAAAAGTTACATAGTTCATTTATAGTTCGCCTGTATTTTGCGTTAATTATTCAGTTTGACTTACCGATACTTTGCGGCTGCATTCTGCACGAAACGCCACAATAAGTAACGGCGGAAATTACGTTGAATCAATATGATTTTTGCGAGCTTATTTTCGCGGCGCATTTTTTGTGCATAAGTTTGGTATTTTCCCGGGGTTATCGTGTAATCTGCGGCAGCGGATACATACAGCACATTGTTGCCATCTTGAAAACACTGAGTGGATTGCTCATGTGCAGTGTCCTAGAGAACAGTAAAACATTGAAAGTTTAAGCCAAGTTTAAATAGGTTTTCATTGTCATAGTACGTTCAAAATATCTGATGCAACTGGCCGGTCATTTATAGAAATCCCAAGATTTCGATTCACATACGTCCTCCCTGTCCTCAGGGAAGTTTCTAATTTTTTTCATGCGAACGTTTTCTTACCCACCCATCACATTCCATTCCTCACTCCACCAGTCTTAATAGACTTTGTACAATACTATCTTCATTATTCTGGACGAGGTAGCGCCAAGGAACATCGCACTGGTCGCAGAAGTCACACATCTGTAACAGTCCATCGTTCTATTTCGTTTTGGAAATTTTGATGTAAAAGATGGAAATCGTTGAGTCTTACCGTCATCCGGGCACGGTTTCGATTGGCCAGGTGTTAAACATTGCACAAAGAATCTCGTTGAACAGTGCCACATTAGTTAACGAGAAAAAATCTCATAGACGGAATTACCATTTGGGAATCGGTGTTGTATCGTAACCAAATCGATCCGCGGATAGTGCATGGTGATGAAAAGTGGATCACTTACAGCAATGTCAAACGAAAATGGTCGTGGCCGAAGGGCAGTGAGCCGGCACAAATGGTCTTCAAGCCAGGATTGAAGGCCAGAAAGGTGTTGTTATATATTTGGTGGTATTGGAATTACCACTATGAGCTGCTGCCCTAAGGTCACACTGTTAATTTGGATCTGTACTGTCGGTAGCGACTTGCCAGAAGTTGCGAGAGCTTGGTTGGGAGGTTCTTATGCATACACATTATAGTTCGGACCTCGCAACAAGTGACAATAACGAATTATTTGGTTGGTGAATAATTGAGTTTCTATGAGAGATATATGGCAAAAAGTTATCGAGCAGTGCATATTTGAAATCATAAATCGGATAATTGACTCAATTTCAGTTTCAAACTAGTATAAATCTGATTGTGCACTTGCAACGAAGAATCATCGGCTAACATTGGTCGAATAGTACACTATAGAGGATTAGCTATTGGATTACTCCAATGGACCACAAATGTTTGCAAGAATTAATCGCGCATTTAAGATTATAAGATGTGAGACCAGAAATTTATAAAACGGAGAAATATTTGAAGCCGGATGTAACAGCAATAGTTTTCAAGCATGTTGAGGCCGTCTTTAAAGTCAAAGTCAAGTCAAGGGAGGTTTGGTTAAACTTCAAAATTTTAAACTTACAATTTCTTTTCCTTTGAATTCATAAGTCTGCGTATCTCTGCTGATGAAGCGATCAAACTTCATTTTATCAAAATAAGGACCAGTTTGAGTGAACGCATCCAAGTACTCAATACCTGAGGAAGTGAATAATAAATGACAAACCGTATTTAACAAAATTGGAATGACATTAACACTTACCCGTCGCCTTGTCACGATAACCACATAAAAAAGGCTTTACAATCGCTTTATTCAATATCTCCACCACAATGGTCTTGGTCTTACCCTCTTCATCTTCGACGTTTACAGTTATAAAATCAGGCATATGATATTTGCTAAAGTTTCAGTTTCAGAATTTCAAAGAGGTTACACGCTTCCAACAATTTACAGTCTTTATGTGTGTCATACTTACTTATAGTAAATATTCAAATCAAGCTTTGGTGACTCTTCACCATCTTCGAGATACATTTCCGCAGAGTCCAATAATTCCAAATCAAATTCATATATACCAAATTGATTTGAATCCGTTTGTACCAGCAGGCAACGATTCGGAATTTCGCGTTCATTTTGTTTGAGTACCAAATACTTAGGATTAACTTCAAATTTACTACCAATGTCTTTTTTGATATCAGCAATACTCAAACGATTTGTGTAGACTTGTGCCACAATACGTGAGCCATCAACGCGAAATTTAACGGTAACATTTTCCTCGGGCACAACTTCGTCGACAAACTCCAGTGGTAACTCTTTAAGCGCCTCCAAACAATCCCCTTTCTTACTTGTATCCATTTTTTCAATGAGGAATGGATCTCCACGTGTGGGCGGAGGTGGCTTGAATTGCATATATTTAAAATTCGGTAATTCTCTGGGCTCTTCGCAATTCATTTTGATTTAAAACAGATATGTATAAAACAATCACAAAATATATTAAATAAAAGTGTTGTAGACTTCTTGACACTACAGTTAAAATTTTTTTAAATAAAATCCACTCTTGAAAGTGCTGCCAGTAAATTAATTTATCGTTAGTTTATTCCATTTTTCATTTGGGCTTAGTTTAATTGAAAGTTAGTTCAATAATTGTTTAGGTATTTGTCATGTGGAAGAATGGTTAACAGTAACAACCGTTGCTATAATTTTGAACATGGTTACATAAGATTGTTTATATGTATATACATAAGTATTTTAAGGAAATCAATATAACTTTGTGTGCGCATTAGTCGAGTGGCTATGCCTCCAAGTGGGTTTCTAAAATGAAATAAAAGTTTCTCATAAAGTTCCAATAGGCGTTCGCAACAATCACAGCGCACATGTAGAAACCGTAGAGGAGGAGCTCATATAGAATGATTCCTTGCCAATCCCACTAATCCTGGTTTGGAGATCGTTTGTGCAGGCTCTCTGTTATGATCCCGCAGCGTTTTGGAGAAGGTAATTCGGGCCATTAGGTTTTTTTTCGTAAGCTCATCCATTCACCGAGCTTCTTTGTACTACTACTACTAGAACTCAAGATTTTGTTCGAACATTTTCGAGATTTCCACACCGTGGAGTATTTTTAAAAGCTGGAGTGTTATAAGTACGACATTCCCTACTCAACTTAGCTGCTGCTTTTTAATTCGTTGAACTATGTCTATGAGATCGTATATCTCACACAGCGATACGCAATAACCTTAAATCGTCGCAAAAACTTTTCCCCCAATCTCCTAGCGCCGATCCATCGGAAGTCTTCCCCGTACACGCTTCTGCACCATATTAGCAACCGATTTATGAAGTTTGCTTTTTCTTCGTCGAGTAAAGAATTTGCTTTTCAATTGCCTAACTCAATCTAAAGCAGCATCTGTTGGCTAGAATGATTCCGCGTTGGATTTTAAGGCTGACATTGTTGGTGTTGTTGATGTTGGTTCTTAGATAAATACAATTGTCTACGGCTTCGATGTTATATTTCATCTTGCCCTTGTTTACTATCAGATACATTCTCCTCGCTTCCTTAGACAGACTAGAGAAAGCAAATTTAACGGTTATTGACACCAATATTACTGTGCTGTGGTTAGCAGCTCATATCATTTTCATCAACATTATGTTAAGTAAGTTACCAGGTAAAGAGGCAAAGTACCTCGAAACTCGTATAGTATCGAACGTCTCGCAGACGTCTTTCCCGATTCTGATAGAGCTTTCGGTGTTGTTCAGCGTCAGGTTTGGGACCCACCACATGAAAAACATTTCCGACTTGACGACGACCCTCGCAAATGTTTTAATGATAATGATTGGAGGACATGCACTTGGAATTTCTGGTCCCTTAATTGGGAAGATGCCTCTGCCCAGCTGGTTGATGTCCTCATAAAATTTAAGGATGACATCACCGCCGTCCAAAAAATACGATGGATGGGACAAGGATGGAAGAAGGTGCGTCCTTGTGAAATTTACTTCAGCGGCCAAATAAAGGAGCGCAGATTTGGTGTCAGATTAGTGGTGGGAGAAAGACTCCGTCGGCGGGTACTGCCATTGACCCCGGTGGATGAACGTCTCGCCACAATCCGCATCAAAATGAAATTTTTTAACACCACGCTGATTTGTGCCCACGCCCCGATGGAAGAGATGGACGATATGACCAAGGATGCCTTTTATGAGCGCCTCGAATGCACTTATGAGCGCTGCTCCCGCCACAACGTCAAAACTGTACTTGGCGATTTCAACGCCAGGATGGGCAAAGAAGATATTTTTGGAACAACAGTCGGAAAATTCAGCCTCCACGACGAAACATCGCCAAATGGGCTGAGGCTGATGGACTTCGCCGGGGCCCAAAATGTGGTTGTCTGTAGCACTAGATTCCAGCATAAGAAAATTCACCAAGCTACTGGGCTGTCTCCAGATCCAAAAACTTTCAACCAGATCGATCCTGTTGTGATAGACGGAAGACATGTATCCAGTGTTCCAGACGTGCGTCTGTTCCGAGGTCCCAATATCGACTTGTCTCACTATCTTGTCGCAGCGAAGATACGTATCGAAGAACGCCCGTCAACAAACACAAGGAAAGTACGACGTCGAAAAGCTGCAATCACATCAGACTGCCGAACGGTTTTCTACTCGACTTGCACTCCTGCTCTCTGAGAACACTCATCAGCAACTCGGTATACGGGAACTGTGGGACGGCATTTCAAGCTCACTACGTACAGCTGCAAACGAAACTCTTGGATTTCGTAAAGGTCGCCAAAAAACAGCTGATGCGATAAGGACTGCCGTGTCGCGGTAGAGCGAAAACAGACTGCCTACCTCGCAACCTTGCGAGATCTGAAGAGGGAAGCAAGACGCATTTGCAAGGAACAAAATAAAAAAGAGGCCGAAATGCGTGACTATGAGGAGCTTGAGAAGCTGACCGACAAGGGTAATGCTAGAAAATTCTACGAAAAAATAGGTGACTTACGGAAGATTTCAACACCGGAGCAAACTCTTGTAGGACCCAGGACGCAGAGGGGTGAGCTAGTGACGGCTGCCCAGGGGGCAGTTGTTCCATTACCCAAATATGAAGAAGTCCGTATAGCAATCACCCGCTTAAAAAACAACAAAGTTGCGAGGACCGATGGATTACCGGCCGAGCTATTCAAATACGACGGCGAAGAACTAATCAAGTGCATGCATCAGCTTCTTAGCAAAATATGATCGGATGAAAGCATGCCCAAACCACAAAAAAGGCGATCCCACAGTATGCGCCAATTCCCGTGGGATAAGTCTCCTTAAAACAAACTGATTGGACCTTATCAGTGTGGCTTTAAACCTGGCTGAATAGAGAAGGTACAATCTTCTATAAGAGTGTACAGCTGCTGGCGTATGCCAATGATATTGACATTATTGGCCTCAACAACCACGCCGTTAGTTCTGCTTTCTCCATACTTGATAAAGAAGCGAAGCAAATAGGTCTGGTAGTGAATGAGGGCAAGACGAAATATCTCCTGTCATCAAACAAACAGTCATCGTATTCGGGACTCGGCTCCCACGTCACGGTTGACAGTCATAACTTCGAGGTCGTAGATAGTTTCGTCTATCTAGGGACCAGCATTAGCACCAACAACAATGTCAGCCTGGAAATCCAACACAGGCAATTGAAAAATAAAGTCCTCTCTCGACGAACGAAAACCAAACTCTACAAATCGCTCATCATCCGTGCTACTACAATATATGGCGCAGAAGCGTGGACGATATCAACATTTGATGAGTCGGCCCTGGGAGTCTTTAAGAAAAAAATTTTGCGAACGATTTATGGTCCTTTGCGCAACGCAAGCGATGGAACGATGAGCTGTACGAGCTCATATAGCTGATATCGTCATACATAGTTCAGCGAATGAAGATACAGCTGCTACGCTGACTAGATCATATCGTCCGAATGGATGAAAGCACTTCAGCTTTGAAAGTATTCAATACAGTACCCGCTGGTGGAATCAGAGAAAGAGACAGACCTCAACTACGTTGGAAGGATCAGGTGGAGAGTGACCTGCCTTCACTTGGTATTTCGATAACCGCGTAAGCGGTGCCACCGCCAATAAAGAAGAGGAAGAAGATCCGTGGATCGCGATAATAATGCTATATTTCATCGTGGTTCATTACAAGCATGAAAATTACAGAAATACTCTGATGCGATAAAAGTTGAACATGTAGCATTCGTTTGCGGTCCATCAATCCTTCCATATGGCCCACGGTCCAAATATCGTGACAAATATTGACCGTGTGATAGGTGCCTTTCACTTTCACTGCCAATCAGCTGGCTGGAGAAGTGCTCCCTCCATACTCTGGGCATGTGTCGCTAGATAACCGTTTTGAGTCTTAAAGTCTTCTGTAAGTCGCCGCATTTTTTCATACAATTTTGGAGCATTATCCCTTTCGAACAGATTCTTAAGCTCTTCATATTCCCGCATTTCGACCCCCCGCTTTTCTTTTAACTCTCGGTATCTCCCCTCTGTAATCCTCATCCTACCATCATTTCTTTTGACCTTGCGGAAAACCAATACCACCACCAATACCAAAACCACGTTCGGAAAAGCCTTTGCTTATACTCGTATATACTAGCGAACCTGGCGAACTTCGCCTTGCCCCAATACCATACCTTTGGATTAACTACATAGTGGTAACAAAATATAGATTGTTAAAATTTCCATGCAAAATTCAAGGACATATTCTCATTTTGCCGTCTTATGAAACGCTTTATTCAAGTAAACAACATCCCCTGAATATTAACTAAATCATTTAAGGAAAGAAAACTTCAAAAAAAGGAAACATAATAAACACGATTTCTTCGAAATGATCGGTGTAAGGCCCACAACTCAAGGAGAAAGAAATTTTAAGCAACCTGAACTATAAGTAAGATTTTTTGGAACAATTTTCAGTATGTTAATCTGAACGATAATCTACTAACCCATCGAATTTCAAGTGAATCAAATCATAAATAAGATTTTCATTCTAAGAAACCCTATTATTAATTTTTTTTATATTCTTGGATACAATGCTGCATAATTCATTGAAAACATAATTGCCAAATGGACGTAAGCGCAGACAATGGAGTAAATACAAGGAACGGGATTCCGTTTATGCACGCAAAAAATGTCTTATGTTTATATACCTATTTAAATCAGACTTTTTCAAATAGATCGGTCTCTGGTAAGTTCGCGGAAGCAAAAGTAATGTTCCCACTAATCTACACTGTGCACAAATTTTCAAGTAAAATCGTGCCGTACAAGTAGATATGATTATTTTTCGAATAGGACAGTAACTGGTCCACTTCTCGGTGTGACGGATTATCATACCTACCCAATATGCACAAAAAATATCTTAAAAACCGGTCGAGTTTGGATACAAACACTGAGATAGGAGAATTTTATATGTTAGATATATAAAAGGTTGTTGTGAGAGCTGGACTTTATATGGATGTAGGTGTAAGTTCAATATACCCAATACTGTACCGTGAACGTCGGGAAGTAACATATTCGGGTCTTCCGTTACTCTTTTACTAACAGTAGCGATTTGTGAGGTGGAATAAGCAAACTTCGAAATATCTTCAAAATTCTTTAAAATTTCACAAAATGCTTGAGTAGTGGAAAGATTACGAGTATGTGGACCATAATCTCTTAAAGCACGGAATACGGTCACGTTTGAACCAAAATTTTTAGAGAGTAGAGGCTTCAATAATTTTAAAGAGTTGTGCGGTTGTAGGCGATTCGTGCTTGCCAAAGTACAATACAGTCCTCTACTTTTGAAATTACGAAATAGATAATCCTATATATTTTTTTTTTAAATTTGCGGTGTTGCCTTAAGAGCCAGTGCGTAATAATACGCTTTCTTATTATAAGGTTTTTTGAAAAACTGCTTCAAAATTTCATAAAGATGGATATAATTTTTAAGAAATTACGTAAATATAGTTTTTTTTTTATTGGAATAAATAATTAGAAATATAAAATTGAATCTGAGCACAATAGGATTATGTTTTCCATTAACTAGTCACTTCTGGTATTTTTTGTTTTTAATTAAAAAATAATATTTATTCTTTTAGTAGGCTAAATAAAACTAAAAATGCCAAGGTTATGAAAGAAAGGCAATCAATATATTTAATTGGTTTTGTTTTTACCAGGTGTACAAGTATGAAATGTCGTTTTTTTAAAATCAAAAAACACGTTAAATTTTGTGGAAAAAGAAAAAATCATTTATTCAAAGTATTTGCCGTCGCTAGCTACACATTTTTCCCATCTCTCGGGCAATTTGTGGATTCCACACCAGTAGAACTCATCGTCTTTTGCGGCGAACCATTCATCGAGCCATTTTTTCACACTTTCGTAAGAATCGAAGCGCTGCTCAGCGAGTGCGTGTCCCATCGAAGCGAATAGGTGGTAATCGGATGGGGCCAGGTCTGGTGAGTAAGCCGCATGCGGAAGCACTTCCCAATTGAGTGTTTCCAACGTGTCGCGAACCGCTCTTGCCGTATGTGATGGAGCGTTGTCATGGAGAAAAATGACCTTGTGTTGTCTTTTTTGATATTCCGGTCGTTTTCTCTGAAGCGCACGGTTCAAATTGATCAATTGTTGTTGGTAGCTTGCCGTATTTGCGTTTGAGCATCGTCTTCATCCAATAATGCTTGCAGTTCGGCGTCTTCGAACCTTTTTGGTGGTTTTCCGTGCTCTTTGTCGTCGACGTCAAAATCACCACTTTTGAAGCGTTGAAACCACCGTTCACACGTTTTCACAGTTGGTACTTGTTCGCCAAAGGCTTCAACAAGCATTCGGTGCGATTCCGCAGCTGTTTTCTTCAAATGAAAACAGAAAATTAACACTGTCCGCGTTTGCTCTTTATTCGGCACGAAACTCGACATGTTGACTGCACTGAGAGCAAACGATAATGACGCTCGATTCGCGCAAAACTATGGTGGTTCGACAGTCAAGGTTGACACTTCACAAGGTCAAAGTTTTATGACAATCGATAAATATTTACGTTTGCGAGACATCGATATGTTCGAACCGACATTTCATACTTGTACACCTGGTATACTCATTAATAAAATCAATGACGAGCAATTTAATTGGTCTAATGTAAAGAATAGCCCTTCGATTAACTGATTAATGGCAACAAAAAAAGAAGAAGAAAATAAGGAGAAATAAAGAGATAATAACAATAAATTGCTACTTGCGCAAAACTATTTTTCTTCATTGATTAAGAAATAAAACTTGCGGTGTTTCTTTTTTTTTGCTTAACTACCGTTACACCTACTGCCAGTCGGCTGAAGAAACGTGATCGAACAGTTTTTTTTTAATTTCATTTACTCAATCATTTCGCTATATTATTAATTTATTAAAAAATATGAAATGATCAACGATTTATTTACTTTCACTTGATGGTATTGATTATCAATATTTTATTTCTACTTCTTAAAAGGGAATGGCTAAGTTGAATGGAAATAATTTAAAGTTAATATATATTTTCAATATATATTTATATATGTACAATACATAAATAAAATATTCGTAAAGACGTTTAAAAGAAGCATAAGGAAGAAGAAATGGAAAGGTTTTGAAAGTAAACTTCCTACAGAAGCCAATGGCTTTCCCGAAAATAAATTCAAACTCACTTATTTTCACTGCTCTAGCACTAGCAATAGCAGTTGGCAACAAGCAATTTTTTAAACATTTCCCGATTTATTTTTCATCGCCAGTCTCTCAGATATAGGTTGATTTTGTTATGATTCAGTTTATGTAGCTCCTTGGCAATGGAAAGAGTGCTCGCTAACGGTGAGACTCGACGATTTTCATTATTTTGTAGACATTTTCGACAATTGGCCCTCCACACCGTGGACCATAAACACCATAACCATTTTTAGGTATCTGACTTACATTTTTTTCTTTATTAAAGAAAAAATTTAGAATACAACATAAGTACATTAACATACCGGGTTTAGAGATGGCGGACGAACTTGCAAGGAAGGACATTTCCCTTCCGCTTTCGCCATCATGGTAGAGTTTGGGCATTCCGCTCTCCATTTGTAAGCTCAATATAAGAGAGTTCTTCATTAATGATGCAAACTTAGGATGTAGAAGTCTCAACACATGTAATGTGCCAGGACAATATGGCCAGAATGGAACAATAGACAGTCACGTGCCTTTATCCAGCTGAAAGGAAGAAACCTTCGGAGACCTGAGCGAGATAGCGGGGGCTAAGATGCGGCAACTGCTCAGTTTTGCAAACTCCACGTACTGACTCGATTAGCGGGTGGATGTCTTTGGGATCATCAGTGCTTTCATAATGAGCCCATAATAATATAGTTTTGTTTGGTGACCTGATGGGTGGTGAGACAAAAAATCAGTAAAATTTACACCGAGAGAGCGCAATTTTGACATTTCGTTACTGGCTAATTTTTACTGAAATTTCTCACCGAACAGAGCTGATATCACCAATATGTAGCTAATGCACCGCTTATGCCAATATTTATTTACTTCTTTGGAAAATGGAGAACACATTTATCCAGTAGCACAAATAGGTTAAACTCTTATTCTGAAGGAATCTAATATATTAAATCTAGTTTCAGAAAAAACCTTTTCCCCATCCTAATACTTGAAAGGTGTTTTCTGGTTTCGGAGAATGTTGTTCTGATTCTTAAAGAAGAAAGGTATTTGAAATTAGGATTTATATTTTAATGAAACCTTGCCAGTTTAATTGGGAGAAGCCTTACACTCTCTCCCGTAATAAAATCGAATTGATAATGGCTAAAGTATAAATCAATACCAAAGTTCTGAAATCTTTATGATATTACTTAATATGGCGGCTGCGATATTATAGAAAATTAATTTTTATAATTGTGGTCGCCCCTCGACAGGGAATATCAAGCACTTCGCTGTCAAGCTGTCTTTTTGTATGATATTCCAGTTTTTTATAAACAAATATTTTTGGAAATTCCTTAATGAATTAGTTTAAAGAGAATACAAGATTTTTTCGTTAAATATAGAGATTAGCCGTTTTATAATCCGATTTGGTCTAGTCAGAAAATATCTCAATTTATTCTGGTTTTCGGTTTTCAAATATGCGTACATACATACATGCTAAACAACTAGTCTTCCTCATTAACAGACTAAAGTAAGTATTTTTCTATCTCGAAAAGTGCTATTGGACCTTTGTTGTTGTCGTTTTAACAGTTAGGAACTCAGTTAAAGAACAGGTGAAGTCAATGTCATCAAATGGGAGGTCCAGAAAATGAGCTATTTCGAAAGATTCGTACCCAAAGGAAGGGGGTGGTAGATGCTAGATAAGTCGACCATGTGGGATATTCAAAAAGGTGATTAGTGTCGTCCACCAACCACTGGCTAATGCGTCCTCGTAGTATACTGTAATATCCAAACTTCATTTAAGCCGGGTTACTCGGATATGACGGGTCAGCTCAAGCTCTTCGTTTACTATAAGTTGTAGTCGTATTTTACAATATTAATGCTACTCACTAGAAGAAAATTAAAGAATCTTTATGTTGACTTTCTTTGAATGGAAGCACGTCGTGCCAGCGGTTCTCCTACTGCGAGTAATAACTTGTAGTAGTACTTTACCAGATATTAGCTGCAAAGGATAATAAGGCGATATTTTGAAAGAATTGAAACTTCTTCATCTAAGTTACGCTAATCCCCTGTATTCGGATTGGTGCAGTGTAATTTATGATCGGCTGGATGGTTCCTTTGTAAGCGGTCAACATCATATTGTATTTCGGATAACACCTCGAGGATCTTGTTGTGAGTCTGTACTTTCGTGCTGATCGCACTCGCATGCGGTGGGAAGGAGTGCAGGCTGTCGGCCACCTAACCCTGTTTACGAAATCTTACATTTTACCCTTTCGAGCTTGCCTTGTATAGTATCTACATGAGCAAAGTGTGTTTATCTACCTCATTTCCTTTCTGTGAACATTAACGAATAAAAACAAAGAACTTTAGTTACTGTATTTTTCATTAATTCTTAGTTTTAATAATTTAATAAATAATTTTCTTATTAAAATATAGTTTAGACTTAAGATTAAGTGGCGTTAATTGATTCTTTGGTTGCGCATGTGCCACTTGCAGTCTAAATGGTCGTCCATTGAAAAAATAATCACCACGATCCATACGATGTAATTTACTTTCGTCACCCACACCAACTATCGGTCTATACGGATTTACGTGAATTTCATTTTTACTTGCGCTTCCATAAGCCGCAATTCCATTGTCAGAGGCAACCAACATATTTTCGCTTTTTCGGTTCAGCATTGTGGTCTGCTGAGAGTTAATTGCTGGCGCACCGCCGTTGTCACTACTCACCTGAGCTATTTCATTCAAACCAGTCATACTACCAGACGCCAGCGGTGTTTCCTGGAGGATAGGTTTAATTTTCATTGGTTGATAGTCTAAACCAACACCGGGTATATAACGATAAGGCATGGCTGGTATTGGTATATAATAGATTTTAGAATCCTTCTTAGTTTTCTTCGCTTTCGAACCGTTACCGTGCTTACGAAGATGTAAGGGTTTCGAAGATACTATCATCTCCTTATAGATATTTGCTAATGACGGACTGTGAAAGAGTACTTTAGAAGCCAACGAAGACGTAGGTTGACTTTGTTGTTGATATTGTTGTTGCTGATGTTGTGCTACATTCAATGAAAGCATATTGGGCTTAAACGCATAGCTACCGGCGAGCGTACAATGTGGCAATGTGAAGAGAGTTACGTAGATGATAATGGCAGGAAACATGACAATGGCAGTGAAGTGTCTCTTCGGTGTGAATTGCTGATGTTTAGATGACATGCTGAAATTGATAATGAATTAAGTTATTACTCATGCTTGGCGTTATAAGTTATTAGAATTTGTAAAAATATTTTTACAATGATTTTCAGTTAATGATGTCACTTAAACTAAATTAAAAGATAATTTTTTATTATAGAAAAATACAATTATGTGTATAGCAAAATGAACGCTCGCAGTAATTTCATTCAATATTTTTAAAAGTCTACACAAACTTTAAACTGGTCTATAAAAAGAAGTAAACACTAATTCTTTCATACATATGTACAATATGTAGTATGTTTTGATTTTGAATTATTATGGACATTTAAATAAGTTGGCCGCAACCGCAATAACTGAGTGGTAAGCATTGCTTACGAACATTCGGAAGGTCAACTAGAATTATAGAAAATTAATTTTTATAATTGCGGTAAATATCAAGACGTACCCCGTAAATTGGAGGAGAGCTCGGCCGAAAATCGCTTCAGCGATTACAAAGCACCATTTTTATAAGTAAGTGTAAAGAGAGTAAATTGCGTGTGATGTCCCGAGCAACCTTATGTAATAAGAATATTTAATTTCTGTGACACTGAACAAAAAGTATTTTTCGATGACATTCTCTCAAGAAATTAGACTTTTTTCGAAATAATGAATTTGTGCCAATGAATAATTCCATTATCAAGTAAAACATCCTTTTATCACAATAGCATCAATTTTAGTTCTTGACGAGTATTCTTGTTTATGTCTTCTGAAATTTTAAAGCTTGTTGAAAGGTTTGCATATCAAACTAAATTGATGTCTTATCCGTGCGTTAGTATGCGTTTTATGAAGTGGGGTCTTTAAAAGTCTGAGTTTCTGAAAAGAATTCATGTTATACGGATCAGCTCGAACGGCTACGCGTTTGATGCCCAAACAATAATTTAAAATGGTACGTATTGAATCGTGAGACACCGAAAGTTCAGTTGCCATCGACGACGATTTTCAATCAAGATGTCGTAGGTGATCAGAGTGAATGCAATGTACCACTCATAAGTAATATTTTCAGCAATTCAGTACACGAAATTCGGTGTGAAATGCAAAATTTTTGACAAATCGCTTGTTCGAAATTTTTATCGAAGAAAGGACGATGACATATATAAGATAAGCTTGAACGTTTAAAAACAAACCGTTGCTTTGCATTGCTTAAGCACTGGAATCACGTCTAAGTTTCTCATAGATATATATTCTATTTGCCTAAGTTTTTGACGAAAGATATTATAAACACGGTTGCCGCTTTGGCTGAAATATAACAATTTTGAAAGCTTTCCAAGAGCTCAATTGGTCATATAAGCATTCAAAGTAAGATACCTAAGTTAAGGAATGCAAGCAAAGCCAGTTCATATTGGGCCGGTTCATGTGAGCAAAAACACTCCAGATTTCAATGTTATCTATTCTATCCAAGGTGGAAGCAAAAGAAGAGGAAAACTACTTGCCTATCCCAGTTAGGAAGAAGAAAAAGAAGAAGTCTACATAGCACGACCTGAGATGGACTTACAACTGGGAATAATATACACAAAGTACTGTTTTGTTAACTTGTTAAATGATCAATTCACGATACCCCATAAAACCAGCCTAATTGAATATGACAAGACCATAATCACTATAAGCTTTTTATTACTGAGATTTTTCGTGTTCCGGCGTTAAGGAAAGTATCCAAGCTCATCAATATTCGACGAAAAACGAGGAGTGATGAACAAATGAGACTTTGTCGAGCTTCGTCGAATGTATTAAAACAGTGAAGCATATCATCTGTGCGTGATGAGCATCCGGTAGGTAGAGATTTTCCTTTACAGTACAAACTGCTGCTGCAAAGCATACAACCAGTGACATATAAAGATAACAGCAGTATTGTTTTAGCTAGAAATACACCAAGAATCAGCATAGTGCATAGTCTATGCGAGTCTGTCTAACAACTCGGCTAATTGAACTTGACCTAACGCAATGGTTAGATATCAGGAGTCAACGTGAATTTGATGAGATTGCTACAGAGAGTTAAAGAGAAAGTCATGTTGTATTTAAGGAGAATAAGGGAAAAACTGAAACGCTACTGAAGTTAAATGATAGAAAATTTCTTGAAATATAAATATACATAGACCTATTGCGATTCTAAGACGGATGTATTATCTATGCCACAAGATTAAAGTGTACGTTCTATAAATTTCGATTGACTTGGTTTTGTTTTTTTTTTTTTCTAAAAGCTTCAAATTTTCCTACAACGACGATAGTGCCAATCTACGTAATAAATACTTGACCTAAGGAAGCTAACACTACTTCAAACTGGTTAATTGTAATACCAGATTAAACACCAAAGATAGTACAACTGTACCTTTATCCCACTACAATAGGACCAACGATAGTCCAATTACCAGTAATAGCACGTCTGAAGAACAATGAAGCGAATTATTGAATTAGCGGTGACGAAAATTCAGCACAAATTAATCAGGTCGAAATAAAATCAGCTGAAATCATGCCTAATAAATAGGCATACGATATTATTTTGTTGATACTAGTTTTTGCTACTACCTGGTCAGATATTCACCATTCGCTCATCACAAAATATAATGAAATATTCGCTTTGCGATATACATAAATTTTTTTGATAAAAAAAAGAGTTTCAATTGATTTTTTTCAATCCTCTGTGAACTAACTCCCTACTTGGTGGATGCTTAGTTATAAAAAAGTCAAAGAGCATACTTTTATTACTAGAACTTTCAAAAATTAATAAAGATATATGAACTACACCACGAATCAGAGTATGTGCGCAATAACGTGATTCATGATAATCTTGAAATAAATTTCTCCGCACAAAAATATATTTCAAGTACAAAAAATCGTATACACTTGCATTTCACCTGTCAAAAAAACAATACATGAAAATAGCAGAAAATAATTAACCGAATTTGGCAAAGAAGACAATGTGTCAACTAAATTCTAGATTTTGCCGTTCGTGTTTGCGTTGGTGGTTGGTGCTGAGTTTTGCTTTCAATATGTAATTCAATGCGAAGGGGCAATTGAAATATACATATGTACGTATGTACATCAATTTGAATTGAGAAATGTCTGTATTAATCAAAGATCATGATTAATGGTTTACAAACAAGCAGAAGCAAAAGTAATTTATTTACATACAAATTTGTCCAATAAGCATAATGGCGAGTACTCAAATTCAAGACTAACGCACCGATTTATCGTAAGTTAGATTACATACAAAGATACATGAATTGACCTTTAAATACTTGTTAAATCTTTAGAAGTGCATTAGTCGAACTGAAATTGAATTTTTATGAGGAGCTTTTTTTTCAAGTCGGAAATACACTCGGTGGGCATTCTCTGCTGAGGGGCAGGCGCAAATAGGAAAATTAATTTCATATTATTTTGGATGTTTCTCGGACCAGGAGTCAAACCCTGGCTTTCTGAAGGCTAACCACTCGGCTATTGTGGCCGCTACGATATATTGCCGAAAACTAGCAATTAAAAGAAGAGCAAACTTCTCTAGCAAAGTCTCTATATTGTTAACTGGGTACAATTCAATCTTTACATATATGTACATACATGTGCACATTATAAGACTTATATGAACTCAAGAGTTCGCGTAATACAAAAAAAACAGGAATAAAAGAAATAATTAATCATTAAGTACTTTGTATGATTACAATAATTGTGTTGCGAGAAATCATTGTGATTATGCAAAATTTACAAAAACAAACAAACCAAAAAAAAAATTTTTTTTTTTAATATCTCAGTTAACAGCTCTTCAGCGTTGATTATATAATTACATGTAAAATAAAATTAATAGATTTTGATTGAGTTTAAATTGTATATGTAGGCACATACATATGCACGCGCTCAGGCGTATCGACAGTTCGTCACGCCAAAATTGCCATAAACCGCGCCTCTTACGCTGCGCTCACTTGACGGACAGTCAACGGTCGTACGTACATCCTCCATCCTCACGTGTATGTTAACTCATAAAATCAATATTTATGCCAGATCGCATGTTCGCCACCCATTTTGTTTGCTAAACAAGCTGACAGAGTTCGTCACTCTTGTTACCTAAATGATCTATAGCCATCACTATCGGTATCAGTGCGGCTATCGAGTTTCAGCGCTTACGGCAAAATGCGAAATTTAAATGATTAATGAACAGTATGCCAACTATTGATTAAAATCTGTTTTAATTGACTACTATTACACATTTATTCACAACAACAAACACGCAAAAGACAAGCTATCAAATTCTTAGCTTCAAGGCGGCCATTGTCTTAATACGGCTATTTTAAATTCAATATTTTACAGATAGTAGTTTTTTTAGACGTGTAAGCCACGGACCGCCTGCTTGTGCCCTTCATGGACATTTTAATTTGGGTGAGTTTTAAAAATTATTCAAATTTAATCATTGATAAATAAACGTTTCTGGTTTTTGTATAGTTTGTGTCATATTTTTCTAAACATTGGCGGCTTTAAGCTTTTGTTTGCACTCTTAGTATGTCATACCTGTTTTCTTTTTACTCTGTTTTGGTAAAACTATATGACTTATCACTCATATCTTGCGGAAATTATGAAAAAGCAAAGGTTGAAGATATCTTATAATCTTTTCCCTTGTTTTCTAATATATTTTAATTAAAAATTTGAGTTTAGTACCCAGATAAAGAAAATTAAAAATAATAAATATTTACTTCAAACTGAATTCGCGGAAATGTTATCTTTTCAATCTTATCTGTAATTATGAACATGGAATATGATTAACCTGTATTTTCAAACTTTCTACTATTTTTATTAAAAAGGTTTTTCCTGAAAAGAACTTTCATACACTCGTAGATAGCTTTTGCTAAATAATTCTGCAGTGCAGCTGATCAATTTTTTTTATTAAACCTTTCAAAGAGGTCACAAGTAAAAAAAAAATAAATAAAGTATTGGAGGCACAATTGATTCGGTCCATTTTTTTTTTGCTCAGAAAAGTGTTTTTTAATAAAAGATAAAAAAATAAAAATACATCAAATATTGTTCGTCGGAAGCAACTACTTTTAACCATCTCTCTAGTAATGTTTGCATAGTATCTCTAACAAATGAGTCCTCTCTATCACTCGAACATTGTCATATTGTCAAATCAATTTATTATGCCTCACGTCACTACCCAAATGCTATAGTTGTTGTCGATAACCTTAATATTCCTCATGTTCAAAATCTTTGGAATGAAAACAAACCGTTTTCCAATACTGACGTTTTTTGGTAAAGAAGCAATTACCAGACTATCGCGGGAAAGCATCTGGATCCCATGACACTCGGATGAAGAAGGCAATGAATAGACGGACCAGCTATTGATGAACACAAAGTTCTTGGAGCACCACCAACGTACTGTGAGGCAGCATGAACTCTAGACATACCAAACTGTTACATGCATTAAGTTAAAGAGAACTATCTTAGTATTATTGTAAGTGCATTCAACTGGTACTTACAACTGAGGCTAAAAATTAGGTAAAATGGAATCAGCTGAAAATAGAGCGTACAAAACGACGTATCTTTCATGAAGACACCAGTTTCAGCCTTACAGATTGAAAGAAAATAAAACAGTTAATTAAATCGAGGTAGGACAAAAGAGGTATCTTCTGCATCAAAGTATGATTGTTCCATGATGAAACATGTCCGAAAGGGTCCTAGACTGGTCCATGTCACTGAGACACAGGTCAATGTTGATAGTCACAGCATGAAGTCATAAGTTCATCTATCAAGGGACTCGTATTAACACCAATACAGCCAACAAATGTCACTTTGTACTCAGTAGACAATTGAATAGCAATATATTTTATTAATGAACAAAAACTGTTATACAAGTCACTCAACATTTTGTGAATATTTTAATGATTTTCTTGCACTACTAAAAAGTTTAGCTTAGTGTAGCTTCCTAATATTGGAAATTTTCTCCTGTAGACAAATTGTTGCTTTAGAAAAATGTCAAATAAGATAAGGCAACACTTCCAACTTATATTAATAAAATGTTTAGAATATCAATTATTATATATTTTTATTATGAAAAAAAAAAAAACAATTATTTGCTTTGAAAAACATAACGCTTTGTTGCGCTCTTAAAATGCATGTTTAGCACCATCAATTTCTAACAAACAAAAGACTTAAGAAACGAACTCGTCAGCTTATTACACTTTGTATGAGTTTTCCGCATCGTATTATATTTTTGCTGAAGTAAATAAGGAAAACGTATCATATTGCAACACGAAAAAATACTGAGTTGTCTTGTAAGAAAATCTAAGACAACACCATATATTTGCATACGTGAGAGACAAATTAACTATATAAAACTATAATAATATCACTAGTCTCTAATTTGAACAATGGGCGACCATAACAATAAAAAAATAATTTTTTCCTTTTTTCATGTCAAAAATATAATTGGAAGGGTTGACATTCCCTACCGAGGGGCGACCATAACAATAAAAAAAATTATTTTTTATTTAAATTACTTTTCTGCAATTTTTGAATTTTGGTCGGACCAGGACTTGCACCTTTTTTTTTTGCTTCACATATACTCGTATGAATTAAATTTCCGAATTGTAATTGCTAAGGCAGCCACTATCGAACGAGTTCCTCTTCCTTATTGTGGTGTAGAATGACTTACAGTTTATTTTAAGATGCCTCCAAATGGCTATTGGATTTTTTTAAATTAGTTATCTATAATTTTGGAAGCTCCTCGTAAAAAAACCATCAGCCTTTCGGAGGCAGCTTAGTATGAACTGTAGGTCCCTCCATTTGTTGGAAAAACATCAAGACGCAAAATCACAAATCGGAGGAGGAGCTCGGTAGAAAATCGCTTCAGCGGTTACAAAGCGCCAATTATATATATATATACTACAGCCAGGATTCGAACTCATGATTAATCAAACAGCTACTGCGACCAAAAATAATGCACAATATATTTAATAATTTTTTATTGCCTTTAGGGATCGAAAATATCTTGAAAAAAATATCATAAGGGCTGTTTTTATAAATTACATCAGCTATATGAAATAGATATCACAATTTGCATTTCTTTTAATAAAGACCAACCTCTTTTTTATTAATTAGTGCAAAACTTTGCCAAAAAAAATAAATAAATAAAGAATAATAAAATTATAACTACGAGTTTTTTACAGTGAATATAAAACTTATTAAAGAATTAAACAAAATTAAGGAAAAGCACTAGAAACTTCTTTGTCTGCAAGACCAAAGTGAATTATCAGAATACTTTTACATTTTCCCCAGCAGCAAAATTCATTGGCTGTCCTCTGCTATTCTTTTAAAATTTTTTTGTTTTTTTTTTGGTTCAGTTGTGCTATGAAAATAAGTATTTTAAATCCTTGTTAGTGAACCCCATACACGTATTAAGCAATAAAAATTGGTACACATACTATAATTCCTTCAACATTCACTTTTAATCTTTATCTTTGAGGCAGGTAATTATAATGTAGTAATACACAGCAGATGTATTCGAAACTGCTTTATTCTTGTAGATCCATGTAAATTAAATGTAGACTTTTAAGTACTTTAATCACTTAAATACGTTATTAAGCTGCGCGCGACAATTTTTATTATTATACTTAATAATATAAATTTAAAATTAATTAAACATCACACTATTATATTCACTAATTGACTGAATATGTGTTTTATGTTTTTTTTTATTATGAAGCGCGAGGATATAATTATGCGAAAAGAATAGGCACTTCGTCTAATAAAGTGCGCACTATCTTCCGAACCGTCTCCGTGCGCTGATCACTTAAGTTTAAATATTTGGTGCGAACGCCTCGAGTTGCGGCAAATAAATGAGATTTGCGTTATAATTTGTTTTTCTTAAAAGCAGAAATTCATGGTAAACGCAACGAGCCATGCCATGCCATACCATACCATGCCAGCCGATTCAAGCTAAAAGCCATGCAACCAAACCAAACGGCGAGCCGACAAAATCTTCACATCACATGCGGATCAGCTGTAAGCTGTAAGCCAGCAGCAGTCCGCAGTAACAGGTGATTATCGCTCGCCTAGTGGTGTGAGGAGTGTAGTAGAGCAGAGCACACAGAAAATCGCTTGATATACTCAGTGATAGCGTTGGTGGCAGCTAAAGCTAATATAAATACACAGACAGACATGCCAACTTGTGGCCGTGACAATGCCAAGAGCGTCAATAACAACGCCGGTGTCATGAACAGTAGCAACAAGTTGGCAATTGATGTGCAGTAACAGTAGCTAGTGACTGATACTCGTTGTATATCTACAAAAATACATTTATATCTATGTCTGTCTATAACTGTCGTGTGCATTGCAACTTGATGCGTCTGGTTTATAGCTGAGTGCTGTTCATTTTCGGTGGTCAGCGCGTTAGACTATTAGAGATAAAAGTGTAACTGATGGCGAATGTCGATAAATGGTAAATAGTGAAAAAGATTCAATATTTCTGACACTGACTTCAGTGGAGTATGTAAATGTTAGAAGAGAAGTGGCAATAAGAAGATTGAAATTAAAAATTGTTGCTACTAAAAATTAGGTTAGAAACCAATGGAAATGTAAAATTAATCTTTAACATAGACGCTTGCCGAAAATTGCGTAGTAAATTATTTGATAGTATATGGGGTTCAATTAATTTAGATCACAAAATTCCTTATTTTTGTTCCTTAGTTGGCGTAATTAAGCAGTATTTAAGTGATTGGGAATTCACTTTGGCCAACTGCTTGCGATTTTGTAAACCTGCCGTGACGTGTCAAATGATCCATTTTCAACTTTTTGTTAATAATTTCGTTAAAATTATATTATCATATCGCATATATATACATATATAATTGGCGCTTTGTAACCGCTGAAGCGAGTATCGGCCAAGTTCCTCTTTCAATTTGTGGTATGCGTCTACATGTTTTTCCAACAAATGGAGGGACCTACAGTTTATACTAAGACGCCTCCGAAGAGCTGATGGTTTTTTTTTGAGAAGTTTTTATTTCATGCCATAAATACACTCCGATGGGTTGACATTCCTTGTCGTAATGATTGACTAAAATCCACTAGTTCCTACTAGTCATTACATCGGAACGAGTCGGATTTTTATCACGCAATATTCCCCGATAACCAATATTTTGCGGTTACTACAACAACACAACACTACAACTACCCCAAATAATAACCCGGAGTAACAATGATAACATAGCCCGGGCAGACATGAGTGTTAAATATATGTATTCACTGAAGTTGTCCATAAATATTCGATAAGTCTTAAGCAAGATCTTTTCTTAAAAACAGTAAGGGATATTTGGTATTCGTTCATTTCAATTTTTGGTTTGAGTTGAATGCTAGGTGGTATTGATATTGATTCTAACAATTTTGCGGAGATTGGTGCCAATTGGAGACACCACGTGTAACTTGTTTTTTTTTTTTTTGTTACCACTGTATCTTTATTCGTTGAAATAGTTCAATATCGCTGAATACCTCCTACAGTTCATCGGTTCCACCATTAGGGTAACCGCTGTCGAGATAATATATGCGCAAAACCTTTCTTTCGAGACTTTCTAAAGCCGACTCATCTCTGACTGTTTACTTGATGACAGAAGATATTTCGTCAGCTCCCTATAAAAAAAACTCTGTAGTTCTCGTTTCGTTATTGCGTACCTTCAGCATAATAGACCTTACAGTTGGAAAATCAAAGTTCAAATCCAAACACTAATCTTTACCTAGAACTTTTTTTATGATAATGGTAAATCCAACGGTTAACCTTGTCCCGCCCAACCACCACAAAGTGCAATATTCGTTTGTTAAACATCGAAAATTTATAATTGCTCGGCTACAGAAAACAAATTGATCAGCTGAAATAAAAGAGTGATTATATTAACATGAGCATTTACTGAGTTACTTGTTAACAGAAGTTAACGAATATTGAGTCTTGAGTAACAACAACAACAATTGAAATCTTGATAAAAACGACGAAATGGTTAATACAATTAAATATTTGTTTTACATGATTCTAAAAATAAATTGTCTGATTATCGAACGGAGAAATACACCCAAGAGACGGTTGCAATAGCCGAGTAGCCAACAGTACGTACTATCAAGTCCATGGTTCGAGTTCTGGTCCGACCAACAGTTAAAGCCCCTCGTCGTTAGTTTCAGGTTCTCTGAGTGTGTTTTTCACTGGAAGTAAAGATTTCTCACAAAAATTCATCGACCTTTCGGATGCGGCTTAGTAAACTGTAGGTTCCCCTATTTGTTGGAAAAACGTTAAGTAAGCAAACCACATATTTTAGGAGGAACTGAACCGAAAAATGCATCAGCGGTTATAATGCGCGAATTATATAATACATGGTCTAGTAAAAAGAAATCCATAATTTTCGCAATAGATGGCTTTAGTGATCTTGTATATTTTGTACTAAAAAAGATAGTGGGGAAGTGTTGATCACTTACAGCGCTTGTCAAAGATTGCAACCAGCAAAGATAAAATACAATATTTTCTATATTTCTTCTTCGATAGAGGCAAAAACGCAAGTCAGGCATCTGAAAATACTAATACTGTTTATGGTACCTATACTTTCACAGGTAATCATGCCCAATTTTGTTTCGATAATTTTGATATAAAAAGTGTTCCACGATGTGGAAGGTCAATTGTTGAAAATGTCGATTAAATAATGGAAATCGTAGAGTCTGACCACCATGCCAGCACTGTTTCGATTGCCTAGGAGCTTAAAATTGCTCAAAAAACATCGACCAATTTCTTAAGCGAATGGTGACTGGTGGTGAACTGCTAATCAGCCCGTTTAGAAGTTTGACTGAAAATTTTTCCAATTTTAAGTCACTAGCCATATACTCGTATATGGAGGATGTTTTGGGCGAGTAACAGAAACTGTTTTTGAACACTCAATTTTATTCGAATGTGCTTTTTAATTTTGGTGTTACACCATCGAACCGTACTCCAATATTGGTCTCACCAATGTCGTAAAAAATATTCCCGTAAGACAAGGATCTCTAAATTCTCCACCCATTCGCCATTGCTTTAGAAAAGCAGGCTTGCAACACAATGGTAATAATATGAAGATTAAAATTAAGTTTAGTACCCACCGAAGTTATCACATTTTTTTAGCGACGAATATTCTCCTCCTTGCGTTATAACTAAAAACTCAGTATTCAATTGAAAAACAGTAGACAGAAATCAGAGGAGGGGAAGTACATCAGATGTAACCAGTGCGATATCAATAAAACTACTTGGAAATGAAGATTTACAGCATAAGAAATGTTTATTGGTGCATATTTTATCCTCATATGCTCTCAATCAAATACGCCGTTTGGTTTTATTTGACCATTTCCGTATATACCTATGAATTTTTTACACTCGCAACCAGTTGCACACAGCTCCCTCCATCTACTTGCTTTGAATGTACATACTCGTATGTGAGAATACATCTCCTCCTGCTGTGCATTTAATACATAACCAAATCACTGTTAGGTGATCACGAGCGAACGCCTGCTTTAAAAGCGACAACTTTATGCACCAACGCCTCGATAATGGATTTGTATGACACTTCCCTCATCAACGTGTGGTAATTTTAAAACACTTTGTGATATGAACAAGAAGTACCTGCAAAATGTCAATGCTCGGCGTTTGTATTTCTCTACACTTCCACGAAAAGCATGAGTGTTTGTGGAAGGAAATAGAGAGGCAAACTTCCTGTTCATCATATACTTGGTTAGCAAATGAATATTGTTTGTACATACATAAGTGGATATTAATTTCTTTAAGAAATGCATGCGGTAGTATGTTAAGGTGATAGCATAGCTGATAAATATTCATGACTCAGTTGGAAAATCCTATCATCGGCTAATGGTCCACCGAAGAGACTTCTTGCATACGCATTCGTTCATTCGCCGTAGCGGCAGTAGTGAAATCTCAATTATTCTTATGTGTCATTCCAAGTGTGCATCGGAGCGCCAAGTCATCGCATCCATAGTGCTTTTGGTTATGGATATGTGTGGATGTGGGATGTGTGGCACGTCGTTGCCAACTTTTGAGTTGGTAAATCTGTGTATGAGTATGTTGGTACACTGCAAACATTTGTGGACCATATGGTCCATTGGAGTAATCTAATAGGTACTCCCCAGTAGTGTACTATTGTGCCAACTTACGTCTTACTACGAGCTGTTGTTGTTAGCCGATGATTGATCGTGCTTTAACGAGTACTAAACGAAGTTTGAAGTATGCAATACTCGTATACAGAGGCTGTAAGAAACTGCATTTGAGACAGTTACGTTTTGCTGGTGAGATCTGCTGTTTCACAAAAGACCTGTAAGTATGATCCAATGTAATTCTTAATAATCCACTATAGATACTGTAGGTACTCCATGGGGTACGAGTATCTTTGTGGAGTAGTTTCGAAAATAAATTCCTATAGGCAATTCAAGCTGGATTCTCTGATCATATGGTCCATCTCTAAGGCATCGCAATATTAATTGGACCATATTTTTTGCGTGGATTGTTGTTAGCCTTGGATTACTCTATTGTCCGCGTGAAGTATATGTTTCACTCGTGCATGGAATACTCCCGTTGTTCGCAGGGTATATGTAGAATACATATGTACACACGCATAGTCGGATTAGAGTGTCTTTTGGTTTCTTACACATTGCATATGGAGTTGCGCCACTCGTGCTGACAGCTTCTGCGGCTTCAACTGCCTGAAGTTATCAGGTATCAGATTTCATGCTGCAACGCTTGGACTGTTGCGTTGAAAAGTTGGAAATCTGCACTTGATGAGTTCGAATTTCCCACTTTTTGTCTGTCAGTGTGTGTGTGTTTATGTATTTTTTCTATTTGTGTGGTTTTTTATTTTTATTTCTTAACGACAAGTGCATATGCATAGCCATAAGTATTTATGTTACTTATGTAAATGCATTTATTCGAATTTACTTCTGTGTATAATCAACAAATGGATATATGAATGCGAGTGTTTGCTAATTGGCGTTGGCTATAATAGTACATACATATTTGTGACCTTAATATGATGCTTTTCTTGGTTAGATTATGATAAAATGAGGAGTGTTTAAAGTGGCTAAATATAACAGTTTACAAGCTTTCGGTTCTAAGTATAAACTCTGTGTAGTTAACACAGTAGCCGAGTTGGTAGTAGTGCGTGCTGCAGTGCAAAGGATTATGGAACTGAATTCTAGTCTCTTTCACGAATTTAACTTCCGTAGATAAGAATGGTTTCCGATTGAAAAACTGCCCACACTTGGCCTAATATAGACCAAGTTAGTGGTGTGAGAAAAGTCTTCCCTTCTAAATGGGTATACGTTATGAGACCTCTTTTGATCTCGTTTCGTCCAAGAGATTCGATTTGCCTGCCTGTCACTGAAATTAAAATATCTGAAATATTCGGCTGTGATTAGTCAGCTTGAAAGAGAGTAATATCGCTTGGCTGCTAGAGAGGTCACCAACACCTATTCTTCCTTCAAACTTTAAGCTAACTGTATATCCAATATGTTTGTATGTGCAATCCTGCACTGCAGCCCGAATATTTACCTATAGGTGACACTGCTGTCATTAATAACTTATCTTGGGAAGTGTCCTGTTAGTTCCGCTGTCCTTTCCACAGTCAATAGGCCGATGTTGGCGTTTTTTCATTTTAGGATTTACAGCAGCGACACACTATTACTAGGTATCACAATATTATTCAATAACCGGTTTAAAAGAGTAAAAGGCTTTTATATTAAAAGAAATAAGCAATGTGGCTGGTTGTAATTGTTTTATGTCCCGTCCAAGACTACGAAAATCCAAGGAGGTTGCTCCTTCCACTTCCATTCCTCTTTTGGCATCTAACTAATTAAACATAATTCCAAAATGTTGTAGTGCAAATATAACATCCATTGTTACATAATGACCAAAGCACACGAACTTAGTTCTTCTTCCTTCCTTATTTGCATTGTAGTTTTTATATTCAATAAAAGTCACTCACTTAATGATTGTGCATAAAAGTAGAAGAGATTTACGGTCTGGTGGGGATAAAGTTGTGTACATCCAAATACTAGGTTGATCAAGCATTCGGTTATTTTCTACTTCGGTATTATGTAATTTGTTTAAAAAGGTAATGGTTAAAGGTAAAATAAAATATAATACAAAAAATTAAGAAATAAATAAAGTAAAATAAAGTAAATAAAATAATATAAAATAAAATGAAATAAAATAATTTACAATAAAACAAAATAAAGTAAAATAAAATAAAATAAAATAAAATCAAATAAAATAAAATAATTTAAATAAAATAAAATAAAATGAAATAAAATATAATAAAATAAAATAAAACAAAATAAAATAAAATGAAATAAAATACAATAAAATAAAATAAAATAAAATAAAATAAAATAAAATACAATAAAATAAAATAAAATAAAATGAAATAAAATAATTTACAATAAAATAAAATAAAGTAAAATAAAATAAAATAAAATAAAATAAAGTGAAATAAAATAAAATAAAATCAAATAAAATAAAATAAAATGAAATAAAATACAATAAAACAAAATAAAATAAAATAAAATGAAATAAAATAAAATAAAGTCAAATAAAATAAAATCAAATAAAATAAAATAATTTCAATAAAATAAAATAAAATGCAATAAAATACAATAAAATAAAATAAAACGAAATAAAATACAATAAAATAAAATAAACTAAAATAAATTAAAATAAAATAAAATAAAATACATAATAAAATCAGTGAACAAAAGTATAAATTTAGGTCAGGTTAAAATTTATATGACTTATTTATGCCGCTGTAAGGAATGAATTGAGATGACAAAGTGTATTCTTTTTCAGCATTTTCGAGCGTCGTAGGTCATTTTTTTAAGATATTTGTATGAAATTAAGTTTAACTCTGATTGTTAGAACTGAGAATATTTTCCACCGCCGTATTGAAAGCAAACAATTAAATCCCAGAAAAGAAATAAAATTGCGAAAATATCCCGAATGGAAAATGAATGAACTAAATTTGTTCGCTATTAGATTTTTTTTCGTTTTTTAGCATTATAGATAGCAAGACGTGTGTGCAGACAAAATAAGAAAGAGGCCGAAATGCGTAAGTATGAAAAGCTTAAAAAGCTGGTAAGGGTAATAATCGAAGATTCTACGAAAAGTTACAGCAACATACAGAAGGTTTTAAGACCGAAGTAGACTCTTGTAGGACACAGTGAGGTGATCTGTGACTGAATTTATGAAGGAAACCCGAAGATGGCGAACCCAATTCCCCAATCGATGACGATGAATTAATTGTTTCATTGCCCGACTATGAAGAAGTTCTTATAACAATCGATATTCAAATACGGCGGTGAAGAACTAATGAGATGCATGCATCAGTTTCTTTGCAAAATATGGTCGGATGAAAGCATGCCCGACGATTGGAATCTAAGTGTGTTCTGCTCAATCCACCAAAAGGGCGAACCCCGGTCTGTGCCAATTACCGTGGGGTAAGGCTCCTTAAAATCGCATATGAGGTACCATCGAGCGTACTGTGTGGAAGACTAAAGCCCACCGTCAACAAACTGATTGGACCCTATCAATGTGGGTTTAGACCTGGTAATTCTATTATTGACCAGGTATTCATCATGCGTCAAATCGTGGAAAAGACCCGTCAAAAGAGGATAGAAACACACCACCTCTTCGTCGATTTTAAATCAGCCTTCGACAGCAAGAAAAGGAACAGCTTCTGGAGGAGGCTTACCACACGATAATTGGTGCATGCTTTCATCAGACCTTGAATATTTCGAATAAATGGGGTTTTCAGTTCCATATTTTTCCTGCTGCTATTTTTACCTAGGTACATATATAGTTTATATAAAATTTTTTTCTGCTCTTAAGAAATGTGCACTCTACTATAGCACAGCCTTTTAATTTATTCCATAACTGTTTGAGATCCTGTTAGTTAAACACTTGAGCTGTCGGTTATCTCCGCAGATCCCAATTCATTTCCATTTCATTTAGTCACCAATCAACGAGCGTTCACTGCTGCACTTGTTGCCTATCATTTGATGAGATTAACTGCAGCCAAGATAAAATAGATGGTACAAACTTCCTCAATTACCCTGCATACAAACACACATATACGTACATATGTACCTGTATATATGAAAATACATACATACGTATGAATATATAGTATTAATGGTAGGTAGCTAAGTGATAATGCTTTGTATGTCTAAGCAAATGCGTTCAACACGATTTCAACATGCTGGAATAGCAACAAAACCTGAATATTTGCACTAACCATTAGAAGTATAAATAACTGTTACAATTTACTACGCAACCGTTAAGTTACACAACCTATTCGTACATATGTATATACAAGTGTACTCACTCTTTTAATAGCTTCATTAAAGTGGGATGAGAGGATCTTGAAAACGAAGAAACTTTTCTCTCAGGCAATGCTTAAGACACCCAAATACTTACAGACATACATATGTAATTATTTTACGTATTTAGTATGGCATTCAAATGACAATGCCTTGCAATAAGACTTATTATAATAATAAATTAAATAATAAATCAAATACACTCAAACAATTTAATGTATGTACATATTTATGCGTAATTAAATGCATTTGTTATTAGGCAAGAGACACCGCCAATTAGAGTTAAAAACGCAAAACAATCTACATTAGCACTAATTGCTTGACGCCAAGAGCTGGCGGAACACCCAGCTGTTGCTGCTGTGACTGCTGTTGGTGTAATCAAGAGATTCCCGCGCCGAAGTGGGCGTCTCTAGATAGGCATTTGACGAGTGTGACAAGCGATCATGCACAAGATAAACATATAGGCAAACCCTGCAGAAAATGATGCTAGTTGTTAGCTAGAATGATATAGTTTCCATTTGTGTACTGACTAGTTAACCATCTGTATTGAGTTAATTGAGTTTTTTCCCCACAGCGATGTCTTAGAATATGTAAATATTAAGATTATGCATTAGCTTCATATCGCGGATACGAAAGCCGAGTGGCTAGCATTGCGTACTGTCATTCGGGAAGCCAGGGTTCGAGTCCTAGTGGGAAGAACGTTCAAAAATTATAGAAAAAAATTTAGAATGTCAACTCTTGCGAGTGTATTTATGACATGAAATGAAACCTCCTGCTTAGTATAAACAGTATGTCACTCCATTTGTTGGAAAAACATCTTAACGCTTAACACAAATTGGAGGAGGGGCTCCACCAAAAATCGCTCCAGCGGTTGCAAAGTGTCAATTAAATATATTTGCTTCATACTATCTAAGTGCTAGTTCTTCTTCTTCGTTATTGGCGTAGACACCGGTCTACACGGTCTAGCCAGCTTAGGCGCTGCCTCTTGATTCGCTAAACTATGTCATTGACGTCATATATCTCGTTCCATCGGCTGCAGTAATCGCCGTCGCCAAAGCACAGGAGACCTTTCTCTCGAAAATTTCCAACGCCGACTCATCGCATTGGATTTCCAGTTGACATTGTTATTGGTGAACTCCTTGTTTTACAGCGAAAAACACCTAATCACTCGGCGATCGAGATCATCGAATTTCGAAGGAGGTCCTCCTTCACTTTGTGGTATGTGTCTAATAAAGGGACCTACAGTCCCTTCCGAATGGCTGATGGATTATTATGAGGAGCTTTTATTTTTATCAGAAGTATACTGACTTACTCTGCCGAGAGTCGAGTGTTATTATGAAAATAAATATTCTATAATTTCGGTCGGGCCAGAGCTGAAACCCATGACTCCACATGATAGTATGCCCTTATAGTCATTGTGGCCCTCTGTTTCTCCTTGAAATCTTTTAGTTAATGACAGGTTACAAAAGAGATGTCGGCTGAAGTTATTATGAGAAAACAACCCGCCTTCGCAATTGGCTTCAAGAAGTTTTTTCTGGGTTTCTTCGATAAATTTTGATCATTTGGTTCTTTGTCCTTACAATCCCATCACATAGTAAGCATAATCTTTTTAGTTTAGTAAATATTGGCTTTGGATATTGTTTTCGGTGATCTATTTTGCTTGGTCGAGTTTCTTGAGTGAAACAGGTTATACTTAAATATTAAAAATACTAGTTTACAACTGTTATTTTTCTGTACTAGTTCAGTTTTTCACTACAGGGAACATATTTATATACGTTATATAATCACAGTTGGCGAGTTTCGATTCTCACACAACACTGTTGGAAATACGATGGAAAATCCATTGTGCTTGTGGCGGCTGGAGAGTTCGTGTCATTCTTTGCGAACACCACCAATTTGCGTTATTAGGAGCAAATCTGTGGAAGATAAGTATTTTTTCCACGTACAATAATTGCAAAATTCTTTGCTAATTATCTGCAATTCCAACGATGTACGAGTATGTGGACAAGTATGTAAACACGTATGTATGTATGTATGTATTACAGCAGGCGATACTCTAATAAAATCGCGCGTACTTCTTTATCGCAGTACTAAAACTAAAAAATGAATAAAATGAAAATTAAAATTAAATAAAAATGGAAAACTAGCCTCAGCTTGAGTACCTGCAGCTTGAACTGATCAAGAATGCCGTCACTTAAACTAAACTCAATGCTGCCGTGCTAAATACTATGCACACCTATTATATATATACAAGCATCGCTTTTACATATACCTATTTTATAGTAAAGTCAGCTACATTAGCAACAGCATGTAGCAATAATTTAATTTTGTTGCTGGAAGTGTGGCGGCTAAGACTATCGCTCCGACTGTGACTTCGTGCCTACCAGCATTGAGGTGTCTGTGGTTAATGTGGCCAACCACATTGCAGACTTTACAGTTCAATCACCCTCTCATGGCGCTTTAATTAATATATAATATCTGACTTTGACAACATTAAACTAAATATGTTACACTAATACATACATATTTACACGTATGTACCCATCATGTTGAGTGAAATGTTTTAATTTCATTGAAATGAAAAGCGCCACGAATCGTATTTAAATTGTTACGCTCTTTAATTGTGTTCAGAAAATAAGTCTGACGCAAAGTACCGTTAAACAAATTTGTTCTCATCGGCACTTCGGATATTTGATTAAATAAAATTGACGTGGACTTGTATTTACATCGTCTACTCAGAGCCAATCCAAAATTTATAGAAAATTAATTAAGTAAAAAATTAAGTTAAATTTTCTAATTGTGGTCGCCCCTCGGCAGGGAATGTCAACCCCTCCGAGTGTATTTCTGATATGAAATAAAGCTCCTCATAAAAAACTATCAGCCGTTCGGAGGCGGCTTAGTATAAAGTGTAGGTTCCTCCATTTGTCGGAAAAAACATCAAAACGCAAAACGCAAAACCAAAAATTGGAGGAAGAGCTTGCAGAAAATTACTTCAGCGGTTACAAAGCGCTAATTATAGGTATACATATACGTGTATAATCTGCTTTACTTCATCTGGAAAATTAAAGGCCTTCGACATACTCTAGTATTCTTTTAAGGACTACAGTGCAGCTAAGCAGAACTCTTTCTCTTTCAGTTGAAACCTTCTTCTTTCGTATAGTACATGGATTGTATGTCGATTGCTTGATGTAGTTTTACTAGTGATTTAGTGGTAGCGCTAAAACTTGTCTTCACAAAGTCTGAATTCGTTGAAGAAGACGCAAATAAAAAAATTAAACTTCTGAGGGACTAATTATATACAATACAATAGAATCTCTTAGGATAAGTCTACAATATAGACTCTTTATACGACAGGGGAAGCTTTACTCTCTCCCTTTTAACCGTGACTCAAGCCGCCGAAAGTATTGTTTACAGCATCTCGAACAAGAGTTGACTAATCTTCCAGGAAGAGCGATATAGATACAGAGGAGGAGGAACTAAGGATAACCTTGTTACTGTACCGCATATCCAGAGGCAGGACTAGACCTAATAACATCAAAATAAACATCAAGTTATACAAGCCTCTCATCGTCCCCGTCCTATTTCATGGTGCAGAAACGGGAGCGATATCGACATCCGATCAGCCGATTCTAGGAGTTTGCGAGAGGAAGTTTTTCCGAAAGGAGCCTAGCTTCAACTGGTATCTATATGTGACACTGACCTACGAAAAACCAATACAGAGCAGGCGTGGTGTTGTTGGCACGGCTTGAAAAGTTCAATGTTGATTAAAATATATAAGAAAATCAATTCTTACAGTTAACTCACTACCAAACAATATATTTTTTGATCTAAGAAAATTGGAAACATTCTTCAATCGAAATTTTTTTGCAACAGACACGACGCTGTACTCAAATAAAGATAAAGATTCAAAATCACTCAAAACTATCTAAACTTTCTCTTAGGGCTCTGTTAAAAAATAACTTCACGTACATGAAATAGTATATTAACTTTGGTCCGATGTATGTAAGTAACAGAAGGAGGAGAGATAGACTCATCAATATTTATACCGATCGGGTCAGGATGACGAATTGAGTTGATTTAGCCATGGCCGTCTATTTGGATGTTTGTACGTAAACTGGTCCCTCAATTTTTGAAATATTTCAACCAAACACAGATGTGCTAGCACATTTTAATGTGCATTCGTCGGAACCGGCTAGATCGGATCACAATAGCTCACATATATACGACCGATTGGAGATTTTGGGTCATACATTTGTCAAAAAAAGACATTTAAGAGCGTAAAATATGATATATAGAATACGCATAAATATGTATGATGATTTATACATTGGTGCTGAAAACCGGACAACAATAATACTCGCATCATATATAACTCCCACACACCGATTTTTTCAAATATGAAAAATACCAAAAAAAACATCCGAGTGTATGAAGTTTGGTACATTGGTATCTATAAATGAACATTGTCATTGAAAGTAATGGAAGTCGGAGGACTATATCATATAGCTTCCTTACTGCCGATTTGTTCAGATGTGAGGTTTTGGGTCAAAAATCTATTAAAAAGCATCTACAAGCATGAGACTTGGTATTATAGACACGTATAAACAAGGCGGCCGCGATAGCCGAGTGGTTAGCATTGCGTACTGACATTCGGAAGGCTCGGGTTCATATCCCAGTGTCAGCAACATACAAAAGTTATGGAAAAATTAATTTAAATAAAAAATTAAGTTAAATTTTCTAATTGCGGTCGCCCCTCGGCAGGGAATGTCCACCCCCCCGAGTGTATTTCGGACATGAAATAAAAGGCTCCTCGTAAAAAAACCGTCAGCCTTTCGGAGGCGGCTTAGTATAAACTGTAGGTCCCTCCATTTGTTGGAAAAACATCAAGATGCAAAACCACAAATTGGAGGAGGAGCTCGGCGGAAAATCGCTTCAGCGGTTACAAAGCGCCAATTATATATATATATACAATTCGACAGTCCCAATAGCTGAGAGGTTAGCATTGTGTACTGCCATTATGAAGGCTATGGTTCGAGTCCTGATTCGACCAATGTCCAAAATTAAAGAAAATCAATTTTTCTAATTACGGTCACCCGTCGGCAGGGAATGTCAAGCCTTTCGAGTGTATCACTGACATAAAAAATGTTCCTCATTATAATCCAACTGTATGTCCCATCAGTCCCATCAAACATTACGGCGCACACCACAAATTGGAGGAGGAGTTCGGCTGAATATCGCTTAAGCGGTTACAAAGCGCCAAATAGATGTACTAAATATAGATATACAAAATCACTGAATTCGGAGAAGATGAAATACCATAAATTAAGCATGGTCATCAAAAGGTAAATATAAACACTTCGTCACGGCCGGAGACCGCTCTTATTTTTTGTTATCCATTTAAATTAATCTCGCTCTACGATTAAAGATTGAGTTTTGTAAAAACGTTTGGAAAAATCATGATAAGTTGACTATTTTAACTGAGAGTGCTAGCAATGATTACTAGAAACCGTCAACAACTCTCAAATTAGAGTAATTAGTTATTGTATTACAAGCTTATGTAATTAAAAAATCTTGAGCAGGTGTCACATATACATTTATACATATGCATGTATATAGGTACATATATGTGTAGGTGTCTGGTACTTTTTATTTCCTTCACAACAACCGTTAAGTGATATTTAAAAGCCACGCTTAATGCTTATTCATGCAATTTTTTTTACTGATTTCGCCAATGTTATGCAATTCTCGAGAAATTATTTATCTGGTAAACAGCATCGGCTTTCCGTTCAATTTGAATGCGACCAGACTGCGTTATTGACTCTTATATTGTTTGAACTTTTACCAAAGATACCTGATGCCAAATGCGTACATACAGGCAGGTAGGTATGCCATTTTATTTATCCACATACGCACATACGTGTACATACATACATACATATGTACCTCTGAGTGTGAGTGTGTGTGCGTCATTGCACCAATATAAATACATGTATGTAGATTGGTTTGTTTATTGGTAAATATTTATTTACGAAAAATCGAAATTGCGGTTACCGCTCTCTCATTTAATACAAAAATGATAATGAAATATAATATTTTGAAGCAATTTTTTTACTGCATAAACAATTGAGGGGAGAATAAAGGCCTTGATCGAAATTAAAAAATTTTGTTGAAGCGCTTTATCCGTTATAATCAGCCACAACTGATTGGCAATCGGGTCAATTCACCATTTATGGCATACCAAAGAAAGTAAAGTCAAGCAAATAATGACAGTAATGACAGTTGTGTACCGATCGGCTACAATATGAGTATACAGGCATATGTATGTATACTTACATATACGTATATGTAAGCCATCGTAAAATGGTAATAAAAATAGTCGAACGTAGAAAAGTAGTTCAATAGAGTAGGCCCACGCTGCATACCTGGCGTCACTTGACATAGGAAACAAGATCAGAGTGAAAGTAAACAAATCAATGCGATAAAATAAAAATTTTGTTCTGGAAAAAAAATTGAAAATAATTTAAAAAAATAAAAAAATAAAAAAAAACATTAATAAAATAAATATAAATAAAATCTTCAAAAATGCGATGCACTTCGAAAGGTTGTTGCTCGTTTCACTTACTATCCACCGTTTTTAATTATTGTATATGTTCGCTTAACACCGAGCACTAAAATCAATTTGATGTAACTGCCTAATTAAATTAAAATTGTTTTGTGCATTTTATGTTTTGTATTTCTCAAGCTAATGATATTAAGTCAAGTAAAAAGTTCGTTCAGTTTTTTGTATTTATTTTTCAAAATATGATAACTTTGTGTACATTTGTCTGATTTAAGTCAAATATGCGCCGTTTTGTTCGTAAACTTGTTGCCAACTTCATTATACCCCTCTCGTAGAAGGCTGCATCCCTATTGGCAAAAAACTCGGAGAGCCAATTTTCACAGGCCTCTCTTGAGGCCAACTTCTCACCATTAAACGCGTTCGCCATGGACAGGAAAAGATGGTAATCACTTGGTGCCAGGTCCGGACTATAAGATGGGTGCATTAGGACCTCCCATCCGAGCTCCTGGCGCTTCTGGCGCGACACCAAAGACGTGTGTGGCCTCGCGTTGTCCTGATGGAACACAATTCGGCCTCTGTTGATCAAAGATGGCCTCTTCTGGATGAATGCTGCCTTCAAGCGGTCCAGTTGTTGGCAGTAGAGGGCCGAATTGAGCATTTGGCCATAGGGGAGCAGGTCGTAGTAGAAGATTCCTTGCCAATCCCACGAAACACACGGCAAAATCTTCCTGGCCGTCAATCCTGTCAATCCTGGCTTGGCCACCGTTTCCGTCGGCTCACCGCGTTTCGACCACGACTGATTTTGCTTGACGTTGTCGTAAGTGATCCACTTTTCATCGCCAGTCACAAAACGCTTCAGAAATGGGTCGATTTTGTTGCGATTCATTAGATGGAAATTCGGTCCAGCATGTTTTTTTGCGTTAGTTCGGGTGGCACCCAAACATCGAGCTTCTTTTTGAATCCTAGGTTATGCAAATGGTTCCAAATGGTTTTCTGGCTTATCTTAAGTTCCTCAGTAATTAAATAAGTCCTCATGTGACGGTCTGTTTCCACTATTTCCATGATTTTATCGCAATTTTCGACGACAGGTCTCCCGACGCGTGGTGCATCTTTGACATCGAAATTACGGGACGGAACCTAGCAAACCACTTTTGTGCTACACGTTCGTTTACAGTATCGGGCCCATAAACTAAATTAATTTTTTCAACCGCTTTGTACACTAGTACTTCCCCTTGATCGAAGAAAAATTGTAAAATATAGCGAATTTTCTCTTTGCTGGTGTCCATATTTGAGGAGCGCTCACAACGTACTGAGTCTATCAATCGAAAAACTGTCAAAGATAAACTTTTAGCGCGAATAAACACGTTTTCAGCGCCGTATACTATGACATAATACGACACGTAACTCTAGTATACTATGGACAATAACGCCATCTCTTAAATTAAAACCGAACGAACTTTTTACCTAACCTAATACTTTCTCTATTCGTTGTGCCTCTGTTAAGTGAAATTCGTAATTTCAGTTGTTTACAATTTTTCCAAATTGATAATTGCCATTATAAATTGAAAATAATATTTCTATCAATTAGAAATCACAAGAAATGTTTCAAATATTTGTAAAATGTATTTTAACTCTTTAGCTAAGTATGCACAGTGGGGAAAGAGCAATCGAAAATTGGTAAAAACGTAAGAAATTCAAACAAAATTAAAAAAATAATGCCGAAGTTATTAAACTTTTCAATACTATATCAAATTTATGGTATTTAATTTTAAAATTAAATGTTAATTCTCATATCTGAAAAATTGGTTGGAGAGGGCTGCATGATGAAGTTTTCCGATTTCGATGATTCTTTTTTTGTGAAGTCGGATGTGTATAACAAATAGTTATCATACAACCGATTTGTTCAGATATGAAATTTTGGCACAAAAATCCGTTTAAGACGTGAAATTTGGTACTCTCCATACATAAATTTAAATAAATAATGATTCGAAATCACCAAAATTGAATTTTCTATTTGGCAATAAATTTTATAAGTTCATGAAAGGTTTAAAGACTTTGGCCTGACCGAAGACAGTACTTTTTTTATTGTATTTAATACAGATCTGTCTCCGAATTATCGAACATTGGTTTCAAAATTTCCGAAAATGTAAAAAATTGTTTGAGGAGAGTTTTGGTTTCATATATGAATTTGATTTGTGTGGATGAAAAAACTTGTAGTGAAGCTTTTATGGTGACTTCGAAAGTTTTCCCTTTGACATTAATTCATTATACTTTGTCAAGGTCGGTTCTCAGTTCTTTTATGTTAACACATTAGTCCGCGGTGAAACACTGGGCCTCAATCCGTAATAGCACGTTTTTATAGCAAAACTTACGTAGATATCAACAACCAATGGACGGTAAATCATCTTAATATTTGTTGCTACCTGCCGATGGATATTTTAGCAGACTCAACTCTTACTTATCCAGACTCGTTCCGTACCCGTGGAGCAACAAAGAAAGCGATCTTGTTACGAGAAACGTATCAAAGCCCCTATTCACAATGTAGGATGAGGGCGCAGGGCACATAAAATATTCATTCGACCCTCAATATGATCAGAATGACAATATTACTTCGAGAATCTTAATATCTCCCTATAGAAAGCAACTATGTATATATTCGATAGCACTAAGGTCATCAATGGTAAGCTCCAGCTTCGTAAAAAATTGCAGAATAGGTCTAGGAAGAGTATATATAGACTCATAGCTGGCGCTTTTGGAAACATTTAACTTAAATGGTATTGCTCTATAATAGCTGTTTCCGTAACTGCGAACAAGAGCTTATTAAGGAAACTGGTGTTAATTATTTCTTTGAGTGCCCAGCTCCCTTACGTATTCGACATAAAACACTGGGTATCCCCAGGCACCTACCTATCTGCCTGTCAACCGACACCATTCCGGATATAAAAGATTGCAATGATAAAACCAAGCGTAACGATGAAAAGTGAAGATAGGATTATAAAGTCTTACGATAGTGCATCAAACTGACGCTTCTAGTGCTAATACCTACCCCATCCTTTAAGCCACCACTCTTAAGGATTTGGTTAAGATGGCAGATGTCAAATAACATATATTAGTAAAATGTTATAAATGAAGTGATCGAGTAGCTAACTGGTTGGCTCAACATCGTAGTATCGCAACAGTATCGATATTAACATCTACCTAACCTAATCAAGTCAACATGGACAGAGCTATCAGTTTGCAAAAGCTCTCCACACTCATAAAACTATATTTTCGGCCGAGCTCCTCCTTAAATTTGCAGTTTTGCGTCTAGACGTTGAAGGGAATACCTAGTAGAACAGCCGATCAGCATTCGAAGACTCGAACTCTGGCCTCCAGAATGTTAGTCCGCAATGCTTACCATTCGGGTATTGCGGCCGCCACTTGTTTTACAAATATTAAATTTCCTAAAATTGTAGCACTGATTTTCTTTGGTTAAACAGTTTTGCAACTGGAATAAAACGAATGGATTTATATATATTTATAAATATACAAATTGCTTACATCGACCTTGAAACTGTAACCATAAAAGTTTCAAGTAACCGACTGAAGTTGTAAAATCCCAGATCGTCGGACGGCGTTTTTCGATTTAATTCAACGCTACATACTCGTGCATATTGTACTTGAATGTGCTCCAAGCTAAATTTCTATTTAATTAAAATTTCTAGTTCGAATTCAGTTTTTGTACTAAGTTTGCTTTGCCCAAAACTTCAACGAAATATATATTTTTTTTCTATTTCAGTAGAAAGATCTTTATCCATTGACCACCAAACCAATGTAGAGAGGGGTTGAGCTGCGATTATAACGTGGTAATAAAATAGTGGCAGATAGTTCAGCGGAATGAAACGTGAACTCTCAGCCATTAAATCATGTTGCACAATACCCACCTTGTATATGTTTGGTCATAAAAGCCGAAATTGTTGCACAGTGCCTACTTATGCTCATAATGTACTTAGTTAGTATTTTTTAATGCCTGCGTTTTCAAATGAATTTTTAATCATTCAACTCACGAGGTGAATAACTTTTATTTTTCATGCGGTTTTACTTTTTTTCACACTTTGCTTTTTATCTTCCGCTGATCTTCCTCTTCATCTCTATACTTCGCAAATTAATTTATGGCCGCGTGTGTTCGCTCTTAAATGCCAGCCGATTCGTGTTGCTTGTTTTAAATGGTGCTTCGAAATATTTCGGCGCAATTAGTTAAGTACCTGCAACCTGCATTATGAGCTTTTCACTGCATTTTACCACTCACGAGCACACGCCTGTCAGTCACTTGGTCAGTCAGTGAGCAAAAGCCTTTCTATGAATATCACATTAAAAATTGTCTGGAAAATTTACAATCTCCTCTGTAAATGGCCCAAAGTAGTGATTTATTTATAATGAACAATTTGAAAGGTAAATAAGAATTAATGTAGTTCTACGAGTATGCACACAGCGGATACGAAAAAGCGCGCTTGTTGAGCACAAGCGATCCCGCTTATTTTTGTTTAATCCCACAAAATCACATGGGGCGAATTAGTATGGTTTGGGTTTGCCGGCGTCATTTATAGTACGCGGAGTGTAAGAGGATGTGGTATTCGTATTGCTTCTGCAGTCACACGGCTATACTCAATTCTTACTCAAGCATCTAATCGAGTGTAGTCTTGGATCACGGGCTAAAAGTGTAGAATCTTCAGGAGAGTTACTCTTACAGTTAGTTACATATTCGCTAAAATGATTAACTAAAATCTGATTGCGGAGTCTGTTTATCAGAGGTACGTCTGCCTTGAACTAAGTGACTTTCTGCCTGTATATCTATATCTTTATCCATCTTCTATATATATTTATAAAAACATTTTTTTGGAAATATTTGTTTCCAGTAATCTCCGAAACTTCCAGGCAGATTATACTGAAAACTTGTCAATTTGTTTCAAGGGTTCCTGTAAAGATTGGTACGAAAAAAAACTTCTCGGGAAGTGGAGCAGGTACAAACTTATGCGAAAAAATTGTATTTATTGCTCGATAGGATAAAAACGTATTCGGTATATACTAGGTGGCTTTTTGTTTACCAGGTGTGCTAGTTGAAATTTGCCGGTTTTTTCGATAAAGAAAACACTTAATTTTCAGAGGAATCTCAAAATTTTTTTTATTCAAAGTATTGACCATTGGTTTCGACACATTTCGCCCATCTCTCAGGCAAATTATGGATACCATTCCAAAAAAACTTTTTCTCTTTCGAGGCAAACCATTCGACGAGCCATTTTTCGACTTCTTCAAAATTAGCGAAGCACTGCTCTGCAAGGGAGTGTCCCATCGATGCGAAAAGGTGATAGTCGGCGGGACGAGGTCTGGAGAGTACAGCGGGTGCGATAATATTTCCCAATTAAGTGTTTTTAATGTGTCTTTCACCAGTTTAGCGGTATAAGACGGCGCGTTGTCATGTTGCAAGATAACTTTGCCATGTCTTCGGGCCCTTTCCGACCGTTTTTCGATCAACGCATGATTCAAATTGATCATTTGTTGTCAAATTGCTCCTCGAGTCACATGTAGTGTTTCTGCCAATTTTTGTTGCGATTGGGTTGGATCAACATCCAATAACGCCTGCAATTCCTCGTCTTCGAACTTTTTCGCTGCACCAGGAAATCACCACTTTTAAATTGACGAAACCATGTCTCACATGTTCTAATCACTGGAGCATGTTCACCATAAGTTTCTGCCAGCAACCGGTGAGCTTCAGCTGATTTTTTCTTTTGATAAAATAAGAAAAGTAACGATTGCCGCAAATTCAATTTACTTGGAACGAAACTCGACATATTCACTGAGGTAAACAAATATGACGCTATTATTTTGGCGGAATGTGACTTGCGTCTTTTTGTAGGTTAATGTCAATAGAAAAAAATCACATACATGCCAAAACATAGAAATTTATACATGTTGCTAGCGACATCTACTAGTAAAACCGGCACACTTCAACAAACACACCTGGCAGATTTATGGAAAGACTACTCTTCTCTCCGCAATCTGGACCAGAGACCGAATATTCTTGTTTCCTGGAAATGGACTCAAGACCTGGAATCAAAAACGATTTGCTCGAAATATAAATAATAATTTCATTGGATATAAGCATAGAGCATGCGTTGGCTTTCCCATATTATTATTCTGTGGCTGAGGATAACAAACCATTCTTATACGTTCAACTTGCATCCAATATATTGTAGAAAGCCACAACAATATGTAGCCAGGTCTGCTAGTATGTTTATAATTATGTACCTCAATCAGAATCACCTCCAGCCTCGGATGAGCACTTCCAACTTTGATGATAAGACGTCAAATGGAAAGGACTACTTTTTCCCATCTCTGTGGTAATTTTTGAATACCATCTCTAAAAAATGAGCCATACTGTCCTCGATCCAATCAATTACCCATTTTTCGATTTCTGTAAAATACACGAAACGGGTCCCCGGAAGGAGCAAGGTTTGGAGAATATGGCGGGTGGCCCAAGATCTCCCATTTTAGCGTTTGCAGGTAGTTTTTGACCGTTACAGCCTCGTGGGCCCGAGCGCTGCCATGTGAAAAATCACCTTGCCATGCTTTGTTGTTTTTGAACGTTTTTCTTACGAAACACGGTTCAAACACGTTGGTTGTAGTCGATAACGTTTCGCATCAATGGTTTTGCCTTGTTGACACGGATCATGAGCTAGTAAAGCCTCCAACTCTTCATCTTCAACTTTTTGGGTTGGCCAGAATGAGCTTCAGCTGGACTTTTCTTCCAATGATTATAAAAAATAAAAACTCCTACAAATGCTTTTTATTCAACACAAATCCGGACAGTGTTTGAGGACGCTGATGCATACTAATAATTGTTGACAGATGTGAAGCCCTTCTAATAAAATATGTAATTATTTGCAAAGATCGGCCACAACTTGCACACCGAAGTATCCTTGTTACGAGTCAAACAGCAGAATGCTTTGCTGTGCAAGCAATTTCTACTGATATGCTATCGTAGGGAGCTGAACCTCACTCCAGGCTCATCATAAAGGGAGTACTAGACGTGAAGGACACAATCCAGCAACATGGAGTGCAGATAGACAGTAAATACTGTTCACCAGGAGTCAGTCAACACGTTCAAAAACTCCCTACCTATGAATGGCGTCCTCAGAGTCAAATCACCATCTATAGCAGATGAAGAGCTCGAACAGCCTCGAGAGATCCACGAAATACTGGCGCAACTTAGGTCTAGATATTGTAGTAGGTTAAAATCCTACCTATCCAGACTCGACCCCGACACTTACCATTACCTTACATGCCCCCTAAAACCGACACATCTAACCCTTCTCTCCCTCTGATCCGAACCCGTAGAAACAGCTCGTGTCCTGGACCTCCCGTTAGATGACCTCGGTGACTTAGACTAACTATCCTGTCCCTAATCGGGGTTGAAAAACACGCCACAACAACAACAATAACATCGGCCACAATTTACAAGTGGAGCAATTTTTGAGAATGTATCTAATTAATTTGATACCAGATATAAGCTTATCTTAGCATTAAAAGTCCTTTGACGTTGAGCTCATAGGGAAAGGCTAAGACTTCCTGATAGTGAAAAGAAGTTAAGACTTTATATGTGTGATATCGTAACACACCCCACCACCGCACTTTAGGTTATAAAGTCTTTACTTATTTTCACTATGAGGAAGTCTTAGCCTACTATTGATTACTTAGGTTCAGAAATCTACTCTTCTAGGTTTTCACATACAGAATACATAAAGAATGATCGGCGACATATTGAGTAGTAGTATTGTGGAATAAGCGTATTTTCCCCCCTAGGCGAATGGTATTGAAGTTACTCGGTTAGTTACGTAAGTCATTAAAAAAAGAATTACAAAAGATAACTTAAAAAATTTGGATAAATTCAAATTTCTTAAAGGCATACACTAAGTCAAGGGCCCTAAACGCAAGGTAACATTTCCTGGATTTGGAACAATGCGAGTAGCTAAGCCTAAGTTTAGAGTAAGGCTTCTCATAAAAAAACCATCAGCCGTTCGGAGGCGGCTTAGTATAAACTGTAGGTCCCTCCATTTGTTGGAAAAACATCAAGACGCAAAACCAAATAAATCAAAATTTCTTGAGCATTTCTACAAATATAACCTTTACATTATAAAATTTAAAATTAAAAAAATTGCATTACTGGTGCTTAAACAAAATCTTACAGCGTATAAGCATGCACATAAATATTTTAAGTAATTTTAAATTCGAGCTAAATTAGATTTTGTGTAAATTAAAAATTTAGGATTTTATAATTAAGGGCATAATTATTTTTATTATTAAATATTTGTTTAAGCTTTTTTAAATATAATAAAATTTAAACTGAATGAAAGACTTTACTATATTTATTTCCCGCTGAGTTTGAATATGCCCATTGCTTACGCTCCTTCAACTAACGGAATATTATGTCAATATGAATTCAATTTAAGTCGTTCAATGCATTATTGCAATTTTGAAAGGTAAATAAATAAGTTAATTCTCTTTTTGAATAAAGATTTCGCCTTTTTCAATTTTGTTAAAAAGGTGTTTAATAAAAAATAAGTAATTTAAGAAAAATGGTGCATAAATTACGCAATCGCGATGTTTGTCACACTTCTCCAAGACCCAATCAAGGCCAAAGGTCGTTTATAACTCAAACAAGGCAGGTTCTACATTCCACGCCTCATCATAAACAATTGAAGGAAAAGGATATACAGAATTATGTAAGCTCAAGAATTTACCATCTTTTTTAATGTGTTGTGATGATACTATATATTAAATATTACAATTTTAGCATATAATAATGGAAGATGTGAGCAACATTGGGCAGCAACAGAGCGACGATACAATTTCAGATTATAATTCCACAGTATTTGAAGCTATAAACAATACGAAAAACGTAGTGAAACTCCAAAACGCTGTTGATGAATCCATATTTAAACATACCTTTGGAAAGAGAAATGGTGTTTCGCTCTACGCTGTAAAAAAGTCCTTGAGGGAAGAGTATTCATATAAATCTGATAGATGTAAGTAAAAACTTGTAATTACATAAATAAAATTAATACGATATTCACTTTAAAGCTTTAAAACCTATATCGCGTTATGTCGCTTTTGGCATTAAAAATGGTAAATTTCAACAAATAACCGGCCACGGTGCGTCAGGAACGTTCCGTTTGAATCGCGATATACATGTTAGTCATGTGCGTAGATTAGAAAAGCTTCGAAAAGGTTTGTACTCTTACTCTAATTTCATGAGAAATGTATAGTTTGATAACTTTTCCTCAGTTTCAGCACAGTCTCATACAATTCAAAGGCAAAAAGAAAACAAACAAACTAAACATTATACGATAGCGTAAACTGGTCTAGCCTAAATTTATAATTTATATACATATGTACATTTGTTACTCTTTTGTTTCTCGTTGAAAATCTCCTTTCTAATTTGGAAATAATATCTTCAGGTCACCTTATTGTTTGTATTCTAAAAATCTAATAATAATTTTGCGTTAGCAAAGTAGTTAATTAGATTGTTCTAAAATATGTATGTATGTATAAGAAAAGACAACGTAAGAATTTAAATATAAGTTTTCATATTATTCAATTTATTTTTGAACTTTCTTTATATAATTTTTGAATAGATTAAGTTTCACCTTAAATTAAAACCAATAAAATTAACTCAAATATAAACAATATTTATTTTATTAATTTTTTTAAGCGATTAGTTTAAATGAAATAGATTTTAATTTAAGAATTAATTAGACTTAGTTGATCTGCTTTTTGTCCAACGTTTCGCTAAATAAATTAATTAATAAAATCTCTAAAATGTCTATTTTATTTAAATATTTGCATACATATCTAAGTATATGTATATATGTATATATGTTTTATTAATTGCGCGCCGCATAAATTTGTTCATTCTCTAAACAATCAAATTCCACTTGCGCCTCTATCCAACCAGCAACACGTAACAACATTTCTTCATTCAATGAGCGACTCATCAATTGTAAGCCAATTGGTAGACCACGCTTCGAAAGTCGTATTGGTATAGAAATAGCTGGTATGCCTGCCATATTGGCCGGTTGAGTGCAAAAGTCTTGCACAGCACATTGGTCCCGGTTACTTTGTGATATAAAGTCGCTATATAGAGGTGCATCTGACAAAGTTGTTGGGGTGAGCAGAATATCTACTATTTTTTCGTTGTTTTTGGGTATCTCAAATACCCTTTTAAAATCATTCGCTATCAATCTGCGAACGCGTAATGCTTTTTCAAAATATTTCTGATAGTTTTTACGCAGCAAAAAGTAATTTCCAGTTAAAATACGCGTTTTTACGACTGTATTAAAACCCTCTGCTCTCGTATTGGCATACAACTCTTCAGTACTACTTTCATTTCCGGCGCGGTGTCCATACTCGATACCATCATAACGTGCCATATTACTCGCAACTTCACACTGATTCAATATGGAGTACACAAAAATGCTTGCCGCAGTGTTTGGCAGTGAAACTTGTTTTACGTGTGCTCCATTATCTTCTAAAATGTCCGCAACTTTCATCCATGTTTCCAACACTTCCTTTGTAAGTCCCTCACAATGATATTCTTTCGGTATACCAACACGTATATTTCGCAAATCGAAATCTTCAAAAAACGGAATATCAATTTTTTTAAATGGACTTCTAATTGTAGTAGAATCCTTAGCATCAGGACCAGCTATTGCGTTTAGTATGTCAACGCAATCGCTAACATTGCGTGTAAAAATGCCGGGTACATCCATTGAATTCACTAATGGAATTAGACCATATCGCGATACTAGGCCATACGTGGGCTTCAAGCCAACAACGCCACAGTATGAGGCGGGATTGCGTGTGGAGCCGCCGGTATCGGAGCCAATGGCGCTGTAAAGATGTTTATACAATATATTATATTTATATTGTTTGGAAAATCAAAGGCATCTTAAATAGAATCAATATTATTTTTACCGGAAAGTTATGAAGCGAGAATAAGACCAAAAAACCATATAATTAGGAATTTAGGAAATTGTTAGTTTAACAAAATTAGTTATTCTATAACGTAATCGAAATATGTCAAACGGTGCTGGTAACCCACTTTTACCCATCCACTGTTGGCAACGCGAATTTAGAATTTTGACGTTATTCAATGTCAAAGTTTACTTTATCTCTGGCTGTCACTTCTGTCATAAACGTAAGGTGCTAAAACCTAAATAAAAAATTATAAGACAAAGTTTTTGAGGCGATTTTCACGTAATTTTTTAACAAGGATGTCGGCGCTTTTTCGTTTGGCCAGTCGCAATGTACTGCAACGTAGCATATCGTTGAATATGTCTCGTTCTATCAAAACTTCACAAAAAAAGGATGATACTGCCGCGGTCATTACACCAACTACGAAGGAGGATTTTGCCAATCCCAACCCAAAGAACTGGGTTAGCTGGGGATTCGACTATAAGGATGAAACGAACGATCGCAACACCACGAAAATGAGCTTTTTTACTGGTGTGACACTTTGTTTAGTTTGGGGCACATTTTTCTGGTCATATTCGCCGGATCCACAGTTGCGTGATTGGGCACAACGTGAGGCATATCTAGAATTACGTCGCCGCGAACAAGCTGGTGTCGATTTAGTGAATCCCAACTATGTTGACCCAGCATCTGTCAATTTGCCATCAGATGAAGAATTAGGCGAAGTAGAAATTATTATTTAAATACTATATTTAATTGTTACCTAAACTAATTCGATTGTTTAAGCGAAATGCCACTTTTGTGCTGTTATGTAATAGAAAGGTTTTACTAACTAAAATCACAATAAAATGTAATCATATGCATTCGAAGACACATTTTTTTAAATAATGTAGAAAATGGTGTTTAAATACGAAAATGCGAATACTGGAAAGTGTTGCTTTCAAATGCATACAAGACGGAAATATTTTAGGTTGTGTTCGCAAGCAGCCAAAGAATGAAAGTCAACCCAGAAACGTTTAAATGTTAAAAGGTAATATACCTGAACCTATAATATAATTAAACTTACGCATAACATATGCCTGCCGCTACTGCTGTCGCAGACCCACCGGAACTACCACCCGCTATATGCCATTTGTTATCACTTAAGTCCTTGCTCCATATATTTTTCGTAGGTCCAAAAATTGAATCTACTGTCCCAGATCCCATAGCAAATTGGTCCATATTTGTTTTGCCAACTAGTACTGCACCAGAAGCTGTCAGCCGTTCACAAACAGTTGCATTGTACGGTGGAACGAAGTTAGAGAGCATACTGCAATTACTTTAGTTATATGAATTATGAAAAATATTTAAATGCAGCTATATTACCCGGATGCACAAGTGGTGGTTAAGTTTTTCGTACAAAAATTATCCTTTATGGCAATAGGTACACCATCAAGAACGCTAAGCTGTTTTTTGTTCTCATAGCGGTGATCGGACTCTTTGGCTTGGTGCAAGGTATTCTCAGGTGTTATCCGTATAAAAGCATTTAAATGTTTCAATTTCACAGCATCGTCCAAGGCATGATCCACAACCAAACGTGGTGAAACACTTCCATCAGCGTAGGAAGCCGATAACTTTAAATTGCAAAATTATGAGTATATCATCCATAAAAAAATTATTTTAATTCAAACTCACCTGTTTTATTGTTAATTGTAGATGTCGCTTCATAACTCTTCTATTTTTCTTCTAAAACTTGCAAGGAAAACTTACCGACAGCGTTGCCACCCGACACATATTTCCATTTTTTATAATTTTTTATATCTACCACTATTTGCAAAAAACGATATGCGGCAGAAATATTTTTTGCAATTGGTCTTTTTATTTTGTCTGACACTCTTTTAAACAAATATTAAGTTTCGCTTCATTATCGCCTCTCCGTACTACGATAGGGGTGAAGACAACATGAATTCCTTAGACCGATGCTCAATTTAATGCCAATTTCGAGATCGACATGCCGCTTCTTATTCATTAACCTTCTTTGCCATATATCTCTTTTTTGATATCTAATTTTAGTAGATTAGCGTTGATCTGAGGTGGCAATATTATTTATTTTTATAAAAAAAGTAAATACTGCAAACAGCTGATATCTTGATATCTCGCTCATATACCTGTTTCTTTTTTTTTGTTGTTCAATTTTTCAATTGTTGTCGCCTTTAATTAAATCACCAGTATGTAATTTTCATATTATATTTATTAGATAAACTTCGAAGAATATATGCTGAGAATTTTCAAAATAATAGTTTCATAAAAAGTGAAATGAATAAAGAACTCGTTGAAAATATCTTGACCGTGCTTAAAACTTCCACGGACAGGAGTGTTGCAATCAAAGGCCTTATAAAACTACGAACTGATGTAGTAAAAAATCATGATGGCATTGTTCTATTTCGGTTAGCTGGTGGGGTAGCTCCCATGGTACGCTTCCTTAACAAACCACATGAAAAAATTTTAGAGGTGGCTCTTAGCATACTTGGAAACTGCTGTACGGACGAAGAAAGTTGCAAGGAGGTGAGTATACATTTGAAAACACATATGTATACCCAAAATAAATTAAACCGTTTTAATTTTTGAAACGATAGGCATTACAATGCAAAGTGGCTTTCCCGCTTACAACTATTTTGAAATCGATTCCCAATCCTGTAATACAATGCCGAGCCTGTCGTTTACTCGGAAATCTTGCCAAAGGTTATGCCGACCAATTACTTGCCGCACATTGTCCTGCTATTGCGCAGTCCATTTGTCAAATTATAACAGAAACAAGCGATGTTAACACACGTCTTATGGCTTTTAGAGCTTGTCGATTCTTATTGCCCCATCAACTATTCGTACAACATTTCCTCGCTTCAAATGGTTTCATAATGATGATACGTATCTTAACTGCTATCATGAAGAAAAATGTATCACCTATAGAACAAGAAGAGTTGCTTAAACAAAACCAATTTGGTGGTCGTTCAGTTGGTCTAAAGAATAGTCAACATCGTGAAAAATATTTCGAAGAGGTAGCACGCAATCTAGAAGGTGTGCGCAGTGATATATTCGATCATGAGATGCTAAAAAACCAGCCACGAGCTATGGGTGAATACGCAATGCCTGAAGAACGTGCAGCTTTAGATTTAGCTGGCGAAATATTTAAATGTTTGCTAGTTTTAGCAGAGTTGCCGATAAGCTCATCTGCTTGGAATGTAAGACAAAAAAGTAAATTGCTATCAATAATTTTATTAATCAATTCTTTTTAGGCTTTAAGCACCAGTGGTTGCACTTTCGCACCAATTACCTTTTTTATAACGAAAGAAAACTCTCAACGAAATGTTGCTTTAAAAATTATTTCAAATTTTTCAAAACAATTAGATGCATTTCATATACTTAGCTCTGCGGACGCAGTTGTGGCCGCATGCGAACTACTTGTCGCAGAAAATATGGAAATGCCCTTAACAGAAAGCGAGAAACGTCATTGCATACATATCATTTGTATGCTCTCGCCAGACGCTTGCAATCGGTCCAAAATACGACGTTCCGGCGCTTTGCGTAAACTCATTGCAATGATACGCGATTCTCAGTCTAATACGGAGAAGTCTCAGATTTTATATTTGCTCAATAACTTTCAGTATGACAACATGAGCATGGACTTAATGCTTAGACAAGGGCTAGTGCCGGTAATTATTGACGAACTGAATACATTCTTAACAAGCGACGATGAATATCACAAGAAAAAACGTGAAGAGAAAAGACTAAACTTAAAGAAAAGAAAGTTGCCAAAGGAAGGTTTCGAAGAGATGAGGAGCAAGGTAAAGTAAAAGAAATGAAAGACATGAATGAATTTAATTTTAAAATATAACGAAATGTACTTTACTAAAGTAAAATTATAATTACAGGTAGTTAAGGTGCAAGACTTTGAGTCGCCAAGCAGTTCACCGAGTTCATACACACCCTCTAGCCCTTGTAGCTCACGATGCATGTCACCAGTGGGCAATAATACATTTAAATTAGAAGGTTAGTTTTATTTTATTATTGCAACAGAATCTTTAAGCTTATTTCATTTTTTAGGTGAAGGCTCTGACGATGAAACATATTCACCTGTTTGCAGTGATGAAGAAGATGAAGAGGAGACGCTTGTTGGAGTGAATTCAGACGTCTCCAAAGACAATGATGCAACTCCCAATGATGATACTTCACCCATTGTAAATGCACAAGATGCTAATAACCGTTGCACAGCCGATAATTCCGAGATAATGAGGCTGTTAGATATTGCTTGTCAATCCAATGAGACTATTGACGATAATATGCTTGACAAAGAGGATGATGAGGAGCAAAGTCAAGGTGGGAACAAAATTCTTATGCATGAACTATTTCACTTATAACGCTATTTTTTTTTTACAGATGTGCCATATCAGAAACTGCCGCAATTGGGCAACATGCCCCGGAGCACATTGGATCACTTGGAAAATTTACTCTTTCGTGTAACCTTACTGGTTAATAAGCGCAGCGAGCTGGGTGAAGCTAAAACTATGAATACGCTTATCAAGGCACTCAATGTGTTTGGAGGCTATAATAACTTTGCTAGTTCCTTAACAAATATCTTGCAGTAAGTGGTATTTACATTTAGATGTTGTTGAATTATTTAAGAATTTGAGATTAAGAAGTATGTTTTCATTTTAGGGAGAGTCAGTTTTTCGCGCAGGTTATACGAAGCGGCATAGCACATAAGCTTTATCAAATGACGAAAACTATTATGGTAAGAAAGGTTAAAAAACATAGGATTAGCTCTTTTATAATGATGAGGTACAATTTATGTGTTTTTAATATCTTTTCTTCAATCTTTTCATTAATGTTTCAGCTCATCTCGGAAGGTTTTAGTTTCTTGCTTACTCTTACATGTGTTGGCGAATCCAATTACGGTAAAGCCGAGTTAGCCCGTTTTTTACGCAGCGACGATGTGGATGCACAAAAACGTGCGGCCATTACTGTAGCATATATAATTAGAAGTCAACGTTTACTATATCAATTCTTAAATGACGGAAAAGCGCTTCATTTTTTATTACAAACAATTTTGGCTGGGAAGTCAGATGATTTCACAGTAGAAGCAGTAGATGCACTAACAGCGATGTCAAGATATACACTCGGCATTAAGCAATCTTATGTACATGATAACACTCTGATTTATGAAAGATTTATTGATTATGAAAAAAAGCCACTACACGAAAATTGTGATATGTGTTTTGTAGTGCACATTAAGTCAAATGGTGATGATCAATCACTTTCGCCAAATGCTGATGACGATGAGCAAATCGTGCACTTCAATAAGGATTTGTTATGCAGTACAAGCGAAGTATTCAACACGATGTTAAATAGCGATTTTCGTGAACGCAATGAAGGTGAAATACATTTACGCACTTGTTCGGTGTTAGGTTTGCGTTATTTCCTTAATTTAATTGTACGACGTTCAAAAAATTTGAAATACAATATACCGAAAGCTTATAATTATCAAGCTGTATTGGAGGCTTTTGAAATGGCACGTGTCTACATAATAAGCGAAATGGAAGAGTTCTTGCACAAAATGCTGATCTTTTTGATGGATGAAACTAATTGTTTGAGCGCTTTTGAGTGGTCATTGCGCAACTATCATGGGGAATTAACTGAAACTGTTATAAATTATTATTTGTGCTCGGATTTAAAGGCACATGATAAAGTGAAGCTATTTAATGAGGCTAATAATTCAAAGTTTTCTGCCGAATGGTCACAAATGATTATCGACGCCATCTATACCCGTTGCCAAAGTTGATTCTCAACAAAGTGATAATAACACAGCCCAGTATAGCTTATCTTTACTATTGTGCTATTTAAAATACAAATAAATATACAATATTCAAAGTGTTATAGTAATAACTGAAAAATAATTAAAATTGTGTACCAAACAGATAAACTCGATAAGCTGCTGTCTAACATTTCGATCTAAAATAATGTATTCAATAACTATATACATACATATATACCTACTTTATTTACTCATGTTTATGTTTAGTAATACCATTGACCATTCTTCATTCACTTTTTGGATTATCGCAATGTAAGTTATTGATGAATTTAAAACTTTAGATTATTTAATAAATAAAATACTTAATAGAAAAAAATAAATACTCAGGGGATTTTTTTCTATTACGGAATAAATGGAATGCAGTTAAACAAAAAAAAAAAAAACAAAAAAGAAGAATAGAAAAACACAAAATTAGTTATAATAAAAGAAACAAAAAATTTATTATAAAAGAAAAAAACAAAAAAGAAAAAAAAAACAAAAAAGAAAAAAAAAAAACAAAAAACAAAAAAAAAACAAAAAACAAAAAAAAAACAAAAAAAAACAAAAAACAAAAAAAAAACAAAAAAAAACAGATAAAAAAGGAAAAAAAACAGAAAAAAACAAAAAAGAAGAATAGAAAAACACAAAATTAGTTGTAATAAAAGAAATAAAAAATTTATTATAAAAGAAAAAAACAAAAAACAAAAAAAAAGGAAAAAAAAACAGATAAAAAAGAAAAAAAAAAACAGAAAAAAAGAAGAATAGAAAACACAAAATTAGTTGTAATAAAAGAAACAAAAAATTTATTATAAAAGAAAAAAAAAAAACAAAAAAGAAAAAAAAAAAAACAAAAAACAAAAAAAAAAAGGAAAAAAAACAGATAAAAAAGGAAAAAAACAGATAAAAAAGAAAAAAAAATAGAAAAAAAAAAACAAAAATAGAAAAAAAACAAAAAAGAATAAAAAAAACAAAAAAGAATAAAAAACAAACAAGAAAACAAAAGCAAGAAAGAAAAAAAACAAAAAATAAAAGAAAAAACACACAAAAAATAAAAGAAAAAACAAAAAAGGAAACACCCACAAGAGAAAAAAGTAAATAGAAATTAAAAAAACAAAAAAGAAGAAAAAGAAAAAAATCAAAAAAAAAAGAAAAAATCAAAAAAAAAAAACAGAAAAGAAAAAAACCCAAAAAAAAAGAATAGAAAAAAAAAAACAAACAAAACAGAAGAGAACTTAAAAAAAAAATAAATAAAATAAAAACAAAAGAAAAGAACAGAAAGCAAACAAACAACAAAAAACAAAAAAAAAAAAAAAAAATAAATAAATAAATAAACAAAAAATGAAAAAAAAATTGAGGAAAAACCCACAATGATGTCGGGTATTTACTTTGTCTTCCTTTAACTAAAATTCACAGCTCAAGAAGACATTTTGTTGAAGAATTGACTAGTGGAGATTTAGTGCGTACTAAATATCGTATAGAAAAGTAATATGTATATTCTCACACGCGTGTACTTTTTGGGGTGTTTTGCATCTCGCTCTCTGTAAATTAACCTTGAAGAAAACTTTTAATTTTTTGATTTATTATTATACTTTATTACATAGATACTTACAATTTAGCTTATTTGTTCTGTTTAATAAAAACTGAAATATACAATAATACACACTAAGAAAAAATATGTTTATGTATTTCCGATTGCATTAACCAAGTTAGTATGTATAAAATACTCATAAATTTAAACTCAGGATATGCTTGTCCGCAAAATTTCTTTTCAATTTACTTTCACATTATAAACATCGGTTTAAGTAATTTTCAACTAACCTTAACTTTAACTTTAAATACAGTAGCGCATCAGAATGTATACGCTTGCAGGCAATTATATATTCTTTATTAATGGTTAGAAAATCACACATTTCATTGAACTAAACACAGCATTGAGTTTTCGAATTATTCAATAGTTTTTGTGGTTACCGAAAAAATATATATGTATGTATATTAATATGTTTTGTTGCAATTTAGGATGGCTTTCAGATATAAAAAAGGTACTTAAAACATTAAGAAGGCCAAATCGAATACTGATTTTTTAGTATCAGTTTTGTTTGACTACATTTTTACACTGCGAAAGATTGGTACTACTGTTAATTTTGTTTAATTATACGGCTTAAAAAACTGCGTTTACTTCGTTTTTATTAATAATTTTTTAAATTTTATTTTTCTTGATAAATTGTTTTACTTAATGTATAACCCCTTTGTATTATTGTTTATCGTATATGTATAATTGTGTGTAGTATTATATTTTTTTTAATAATATTCATATTATTTATTATGTTTATTTAAATTACGTTTAGTTGCGAAACTATGCATTTTTAGGCAATTAGATTTCAGCTTGTTTCACTACTAAACCAATTGCAATTCTTCTGCGTCTATATGCTGTCGCGGGTTGAATAATTTGCGATTTTTTTTTTGTTTGTTTTTTTTTTCGGACCTATCGACTCATTCAACTGCATTTTCTTGCCGATTGTTGGTAATTACATTAGCACTGGCAGTTATCAGCATTACCATTGCGATTATTGCGATCGGTATTAAGGCGGATTTGATCAGGAAATTCATTATATAATTCAACCTATGTGGAAATAAACGTAATAAATAGTTGAATTTAGTAATGGGATTTCGGTAATAGATTGATAGATAGATGGTGACTAATGAAATACTTACCTCAGCTTCCTGAGCAAGCGCATTTCTGGCAATTGTTTGGAATGCCAATTCTACATTAGTGCCATCCTTTGCAGAAGTTTCAAAGTATGGCATGTCATTTTTAGATTGACACCATTGTTGAGCACGTCGTGTTGACACCTAATAAAATCGATTTGTTTGTTTTATACATACACATATTTTGTTTTTTGTTTTTTCATATTGAATCGAAAATTATACCTGTCGATTATCCATGTCAACCTTATTGCCCAACACTACGAATGGAAAATGATCTGGATCTCTTGGACTCGCTTGTATTAGAAATTCATCACGCCATGAATCGAGATTTTTGAAAGAGTTCGGTGATGTAACATCATAAACAAGTACACAACAATCAGCGCCACGATAGAACGCGACACCCAGTGACTGAAAACGTTCTTGACCAGCGGTATCCCAAATCTTTGGTAAAAGAATGGCATGCCATTATATTCATTTTGATTACTAAAATCTTATTAACAAATATACTCACTTGCATTGTGACAACTCGATCGTCAGCCATTACTTCTTTTGTACAGAAATCAGCACCGATCGTTGCCTTGTACTGATTAGAGAAACGTTTATTTATATATTGATTCATGAGTGAGGTCTTGCCAACGCTACTGTCACCGAGAATGATCACTTTAAGCAGAGACTTCTTACGCGTAGCCATAGCTGTTTATTTCGTTGTGATTGTTGTCGAACTTTACTCTTCAAGTAGATTTATTTGCTTGTAGTAGTAGCGGTTTAGCGATAAGCTTTAAAATAAAAGAAATACATTACATATTACATTCTCTTAACAATAACAATCTACACATATTCAGCATTTTTGCGAACAAATAATAATAATAATGTAATTATATGTGTACACACAAAGCGGTCGCAGTAACAGAGTAGTAAGCGGAGCCACTTCAAACCAAATATCATAGGAATATAGGAAATTAAGTTGTCTAATTGCGGCGGTCATCCTCGATTAGGAATGCTAATCCCTCCCGTACTAAAATTAAAGATTCTCAAAAAATCTATAATTCGTTCCCTCCAATTGAGGGAAAAACATTAAAACACACACCACAGTATATGTATATAGCTAACTAACTGTGATATAAATGAGTCAATAGGAACTTGCTATTTGTCATGATCACTGCAAAATTGAATATTTTGTAATGTGAGCATTATTGTATTACTGTTTATCACTTTCTATCCCCGTAAGTACATATGTATATATGAATAAATTTATGTACATACATATGTATGTATGAATACTTTTATGTACACACATACTTATGTGAGTATGGCTTTGGAAAATGAGGAAATTTTAGAAAGCAGATGATCAACAATAATATATGGACGCAAGTTTTAATTGTAATCCAATTAAGGAATTAAGTATGTATATTTTTTTTTAGCATTCATTGGTGTCTTTGTTTTTGATTCATAATGAAATTCTTAATAAAAATTTAGGAATTTATGCCTAAATTTGGCTTTTAATGCGAATAAGAATGTGCATGCATGTAACATTATTATTATTTTAATATATGTAAATAACCAATTTTATGTTACATTCATCAATTTAGAAGGTACATATATCTCTACTTCTGCTAAATTTAAATGAACAATAATTACATTTAATATTAAGCAATACTACGCGGCTACTTGATCAGCATTATTTCCTTCAGCATGTATGCACAACGCTGCCGCGGTAGCCGAGTGGTAGGCATTACGTACTGCCATTCGGAAAGCTCGGGTTCAAATCCTGTCGTGTGCATTACTAACATCCAAAAAGTTAAAGAAAATCAGTTAAAATAAAAAAATTAATTTAATTTTCTAATTACGGTCGCCCCTCGGCAGGGAATGTCAACCCCTCCGAATGTACTTTTGACATTAAATAAAAGCTCCTTATAAAAAACCGTCAGCCGTTCAGAGGCGGTTTAGTAAAAACTGTAGGTCCTTCCATTTGAAGGAAAAAAAATATCAAGACAAAAAAAAACCACAAATTGGAGAGGAAGCTCGGCCGAAAATCGCTTCAGCGGTTACAAAACGCCAATTATATTATATGTATGCACATCAATAAGTACATAAATAAACTTATATACAAATTCATTGAACTTTTGGAGTCTACCTACCGATATGAAAACAGATTAATGACTTAACTACAATATTTAAAACATTCACATTTTTATTGTGAGAAAAAGAGCTGTAAAAAAAATATTTATCTGATGTCCGAATTCACTTGTTAATATTCCTTATCAATCGTTACTCAAGGTGTTTTTTATTTAGTTTAACTAGCTACGTAGTTTTTTTTTAGTTACATTAAAAATATATGGTTATTCTTTTAATTTAATCTCCTTTAATGGCTTTTTCCACAATGTTGAGTAATCATCCTATCTGACTTCCTCCCTTTCAACCAGTTTTTCCTATCCCGTTTTATTATTTTCAAACACGTACTTCACTTTTCACAACTACAACTACGGCATTCACGCCTCTAATTGAATATTGGTCATGTTTATATGCTTTTGAAAACTAATTCGCTTATTTTATCTCCACGTTCTTGAAATGTAAATTTACCTTTTTACCAAATACGTAGTTTGTAAACAGATTGGTGAATTTTAGTAAATTCTTTTATGCTAATTATTAGACTAACAATACTTGCACAAAATAAAATGGCCCAGCACAATGAACAAATACGCAGACAATGAGGAGCTAAGATAAACACAAAAGCCAATAAAAATGGAAGAAAAACATAAGAAAAAAAAAAGTGAGAAGAGAATGACGTCGACACAGCGTGGTGAGTTTACAATAAATATTGTGTTGCCAGAAAAGTAGTGAAAGAAATTGGAGAGAATAATAATAATAAAATCATAAGAAAAGTATTTAATCTTATGAATGGAACGAACTACGGTTTTAAGTAATCTCCAAACCGGGTAACTGTGTTACTTTAAAATAAATCAGTTTTATAAATTTATTCACGGCCTATAGGTACTTGCAATGACTTAAAATTGGAGTTTGCACACGGAAGTGAAATTCTTAATCGAGATTTTAGTGAGAGTATGGACAAGTTCCAAAACGTCAAAAACTTTGTAATGATGCCGTTGTGAAACAATGCAACCCTGCATTCTATAAATTTGCCTTGCAACAATATTTTGCAAACTTTGACATTTTGGAACGCTTTTCGTGTAAATAAGTTGCTTTTCGGTGAAATGTCTAAAATATAAAAGAGATAAAAAAGTAATATGTTTATAAAAAATAATTAGTGCATTACAATGGTGCGGTTTCGCAACCGTAATAAAATATAAATATTATATATATGCATGTACATATATGGAAATCATGACAGAAGTTTTTTCCTTTAAAACCAGTAATTGAAAGCACTGCATATTTACTAAATTTATTAAAAAATTTGCCCTTTCTGCGGTTCATTGTTTACGTAAAACTCCATATAATGCAGCATTACTTTCTCATATTCCTTTAGTCAGTAGTTGTGGTCTTTTTTGGGTGATTTAAACCCTGTTAAATCTGGCAGCACTATAAAGATAGCAAAACCCATTATCCAACACTGGTATTGTCGTGGTGAAACACCTTCATACTCGAAGCATAAACAAAAGCAAACAGGTAAACTGGAATAGACTGAACTATAGAAATAATAAACATCGCAATTTATGTGAAAATTCTGAGTATTTTAAATGATGGGATTAAACAAAAACGAGTACAGCAATAGCTATTTCTATTACATACATATGTATGTATGTATACAAATTCTAAAATTATTTTAACTGCGTAGAATTTTCCATTAACCGTTTTAGATTTCAATTACTGACTAATTTGATTTTTCAATGAATGACCATTCGCTTTCTCATACCCATGATTATATGCAAATTAACACTAATTTTTGCTTTTGTGAAGAACAAAGACTTCAAAATAGTTCTTATTGTATATCTTCTCTATGGACAAATAATATTAATTCATTATTTGAATATTGTAACTACTTATTCCTGTTAACTTTTCAGTACTTGAATACAATTTATCCACTAACTTTTTATGTATGAAATTTAAAATTTATCCACACTTTATATAAAAACAACTCGTTTACAAAATTTCACTTTTTATACATGAATGAATTTTTCTGATTAGTTGCCAGCCTTGACTTTTGGTCTTCTTTGTTCGTTAACTGCCAATAGGGGGCGCCCAAACCTATTGCTTCTACTCACGGTTGCATGGGTAATTTTTTATTGAAAAATTGATTTAAAATATTGCAAGTATATCATTAAAAAATAACGTAAAGTTTAAAAATATTTTGATTGCCATTTTTTTATTTGATTTTCTAGTTCTATTTATTTGAGAATATATTTATTTTTCTTTTTAATTTATCGATCTGGTAAGGTATTATGGAGCATCCGGAAAATGCGAATATTCCGGATGTGAAAAATCATTTGGGATGTTAAAAGTTAAGTTAGTTCGTGAATATTTTGAAGTGTTTATTTAAAAAAAAGTAGCTCTTTAGTGGAAACGGAGTGCCTGACGCGTTTAATTTGCCAAGAAATTAACATAATTAGGTAGTAAAAAGCCATTGATTAAACAACTATTATCACATAAGTACGTGCGTATCGAACTGCTCATCCAGTCTACCTGCCTGCTTAGCTATGTATGTATATCATGCCATCAAGCGAACAGATAGCCAGACGTTGAACAGGCGAATTGCAACGGGACATGAGCTAACTTCGTTTTAAATATGTGAATTCCAACATAATATAGAACACAGAATTCTTTTCAGTCAAACTGGTAAACTAATTATGTGTTATTGGCTGGTGGATTTCTTCTGTGATAAACGCACAATGTGGTAGAGTAATGAGCCAACACGTCGCGGAGTATCACGATTTCGCCATTGACTATTCCAGGCGTTTGGTGTGCATCATCATCAACGCCAGCACTAACATTCAATGCCACGCCCGCATTTGCGTAGTACATGTTTATATAAACTTAAATAAGACCATATACATATCCACATAAATGTACACGTATATGCAGCTATGATGGCACATACATATGTACATATGTTCATGCTTGTGTATTCATTTTCGCACTTGCGACTGCGGCTGCGGCTGCGTCTGTGTCTGCATCATCGTCAGCATTTGAGCCAATAATTATGGTTATTAATCGGCTGTGGAATTGGCTGCTAATTTGCAGTTTAGTTACAAATTCTGGCCGCTGGCGTGCAATTATGGCCTAAATTATAGCTTAAAAATAAACAAAACGCCGCATCGAATGTCAGTCAGTGCGCTTTAAGCAAGATGGGGAAGACAAGAAAAGTTTTAGCAGCAGTCACAGCTACCAGCTGTAAGAACATCAGATCGGAACACATCGCAACGGCAGCAGATCATACACAGATTACTTTGTCTTGTTGGGTACATGATTTTGGTCGGTTTTTGTTTTTTTTTTATAACATATGGACTGTATACAGTACAGGACACACATTTAGATACATATAAATGCTATTGAACATGACTTGATATTATGGTATCACCAACATACTGAATTAATATCGGTTTTAAGGGATACTCTTTCTTGTACTTGAAATATCAACGTTGGATCTGAAAGCTGGAAAGGTTAATGTGTAAATTTGTTCCGCCACTTATACTAAACAGTTCCTCAAGCTGTTTATAACAGAGATAGGATGTAGTGGACAACGATGAGATAAACTTAAATGAAAACGTAGTATATTTCTGATTATTACGAAAGTAGTGGACTCTTAGGGAACTGATATGAAAATGCCAAGAAGGCGAAGCTACATTTGCGGCGGTAAAATCAAAAGTTCTTTAAGTAAGAACCGAATTTCATCGAATATTCATCGAAGTTTCAAAATCCGTGAAGTGTATGAATTTTGTGAGATCGAGCTTAGAAAAATACACTGCTCAAACGCCTTCAGAATATCGTAATAAGAAATTCTTTCGATTGCAATCTAAGTGCGACGTTGAGCCATTAAAATGTAGACCTCGTGATCTAATCAATAACGCAGGCATATACAATACATTTCGCTACCCTCAGTGTACAGGATGAGTGAAAATGGTTGGACGAACGTTAAAATCACCTGCCCAGTCACGCTCTGATTTTCATTGCTTAGTTGACAATGAAATACCTAAGTAGCCTTTCTCTTCACGAAGAAATTTGATGGACGACTGAGTGCGTGATATAGACCAGGATAACATTGAAGTTGTTGAAATTCTGTTTCCTCTACTAAAAGGTAAGTATCATCTCTTGCGCAGATCTTTGTTACGCATAACTGAAGAGCTGCCATCGCTTCGATGTAGTACGTAATTTTCTTTTTACAATGGAGTTTCGTTGGAAAGAATAAGTAAATATGAAGTGAGGAATTTAGCTTCATCTTTTTATTTGACTTGGCGCCAAATTCCGGCGAGCTAAATGTGATATTATCTGCATCAATCAAGACGATGAAGAAAATAAAGGAATAGCTTTCATTGTCACGCCGAGAACTTTTCACCTTATACTCATATATTTAACCGTAAAACTAACTAAATTTGCCAACCCTAAAGCTGACATGATCTCACTCGCATTCGACTTTTAATGTGCCACGTTCGCGCATTTGGCACTTACCGTGCGAGAAGGTTATTCACCATTGCCACTACATTCATACGAGTGCATTTTCAACAACCAAGCGGCTGTTGTTGTACTTGTTGATATTGCACTGGGGTGATGACGTTTGTTTGGAGCTGTTGTAGCGCCCATTATCGATTTATGATTACCAGCTTCAAACAAACATGATTGCTTCGCGGTTGATTATCACAAATTTACAAGTTCTCTTTCACTGCCAACAGGCCGCATTGCCGGTCGAGTGTGCTGGACGAGTCCAGTTGTCCATCTACATACATTTGTACGTATGTATGTATGTATGTACATACTGTTGGTGGACTGCCAACTTAAGAAAAATGAGCTTGTTAACGCTTGATGATGATCGTAGTTAGTGTCTGCTTGTATGATCTAAACCATATAACCTGGAGGCAATCGTAGCAATCGTAGTCGTCAACATCGTCGTTCTTGTGTTGTTGACTGTTGAGCCATGATGCAGTTAACTACTACTCACGGCCACTCGTTCAATCTAACGGCTTCTGCTTATGGAGTTTCCTTTTTATTAGTTGTTGGGTTGGGCTTGCGCGATGGTTGGTTGGTGGGTTGCTTGATTCCTTAGCTCGATTTCGCCACTTTTGTTGTTTGCCAGTTGATTTTTCCATTGGGTGTATTTTATTGTTGCTACATGACGTTGTTGCTGCATCATTAGAACTTTATGTAAAATTACACCACGATAACACATAATCATTAAGGCCGATGATGTATCGCAATCACATGATACCCACTCATGCCCATGTGTGTATGTGTGTATGTATGTATTGGTGTGTAAACAAGTGGTAATCTGCGCACGATTGAGTGAGAAAGTTTTCTAGGGCAAGATGGCTAATTTTACTGTGGTGCAAACCCGTTGAAATGTTGATATTTAATACGAGTATTCGCTACGGTTGGTGCGAAATTTAAAAAATACGTCAATGCATTTGAAAACTTATTATTTCCAACTCTAGAATCTACACTTTTGAGCTCTTCTACATATATTTGTTATTAATAAATTTAAACAAATGAAAGTACTCTCAATTTGATGCTCCAAACACTGCATCTCATATTACAACAATAATGTGTGCAAAATTAATGGTGATCAAAATTGTAGTATTTACCATGGCTAGCGTTGTTATTACTATAAATTGTTTTCGTACTTATTGTTGTTAACACATACTCATCATATTGTTGCTGGCGTTATGATTAGCGGCTGTGTTCATGCTTTCCGTTTGATAGGTTAGAAGCTATGTATGTACAAGGGTGGTTTGATAAGTTCGAGAAAACTAGAAATCTTAGAGACATACTCGTATATAAAGAGTTTTCCAATAAGAGGTGATATTTTAAATATTCCGACAGATGTCACTTTTGAAGCTGTAATTTTTTGACATTTCACAAGTAAAAACTACGCCAGTAATAAGGCGAATTTAGCAAGATGGTGCTACTAAAACAGCGAATTCAACTTTTTTCATTTAATTAATTCGCTTCAATGCAAAGGTTGCCAAAATGTTTGTTTATATTTTGCATTTTATTTGATTTCTGTCATGAAATAAAGGCTGCTCATCAAATAGCCATCTGCCGTGTGGAGGCGGCTTAGTGTACACTGTAGGTCCATCCAGCCGAAAATCGCTTCAGCGGTTACAAAGCGCCAATTATTATTATATGTAATTGAAAAAGTAAAAATTTTCAAATACAAAATATGGACCGTTGTTGAGTTGAGTTAATACGGCTATTAATCAACGCACTTATTATCAACTTCTCAAATCTTCGAAAAATTTCGCGTGTGTATTAAAAGCAACGAGATTACAAATTCTTACTGAAGCTAGCTTAGCGAGCCAGTCAAAGGAGCGATAGTATTCAATGGACTCTTTCTATGAGGCCACAATCATTGGAGTAATAGCTTGCTTTCTCGTGAATCAAATTGTTATCACACCCGTCGCGAGGCTAATGGATAACCGGCCTATTGCCAATTGGCTATAGCTGTCTGGTCACGTTGCACATGATCTCATTCAATCATCTAATGTTTGCATTTTTAGAAAAGGCCAAACTTAGCATATATTTTGCCGTGGCAAAAGTAAACCTTCATCCTATGCATGGTTTATTTTGGAAGGGTTCCTTCCCTGAGTACGCATACCCCGGCAGTATTGCACATAGTCGAGAGTTTGTTCAGATTGCTTCTTTTTATAGCCAGTTTTGATGTGGAAGTGTTACCCTATAGAGATCTGATGGATATTTAACTATCGGAGTATATCGTAACTGATAGTCCTGCTACCGTAAATTTGAGCAGCCACTCGACGGCTCCCATGATTGCAAAAAGTTCTGCTTGAGCCGTCTGTAGAGATGGGTATGGCTTCTTGATCGAGGGCGTTTGTTTTTACCCATTCGTTCCATTTTGGGATTCTTGTTTGAAGAGACTTTCGAAGCAATCCGTTGTGTTTTGGATGTATGTAGAACGGGGAAATCGATAATTTTTCCAAGCTCCACAATATGAAGGATTTATATCCTTTTGGATTCGTGTTGGCTAAAGAAATTTGAAAAAGGAGCTGGGTATGCATAGACCATACAATATATTCTTCTAATATTAACTGTAAATAATAATTATAATCAATTACATATATAAACTTCAAATGCCAACACAGCGTTGCAAAAACTAAAGAAGTGAAATCAAAAACAATATACCTGGCCAGTAATAAAAATTAAATGATACACCCTTCGACAAAGCATTTAAATTCATATACATAGTTATGTATGTACATAAATAAAATTCATCATACAATAAAAATCCTGAAATCCTGGCAAAGATGATTCGTAAAACAAAACTTAGTGAAGCACCTTACCGGACCGCAATACAGAAATTGCCGAAAAAAATGGACAAGTTAGCGATGTGAAGAATAAACAACGTGTACGCCCTTTAAGAACAACTAAGAATAATGCTGCTGCAGCCCAAAGTGTTGAAGAAAACTCATGTTTGCCCATTTCTCCGCTTTCTTTGGAATTGGGCATTACACAAACGTCATTACACCGTATTTTACATAACGACCTGGGTTTTAAGGCTTATAAAGTTCAGTTAACACAAGAACTCAAGTCGGTCAATCATCAACAACGTCGTGGCTTTGTTGATTGGGTCCTTGAAATGCATGAAAATGATTCCGAAATCCATCGAAAAATCCCAGGATTTATTGTTGAAAAGCCTCTCTCTATCCTCAACATGCAACTGTTTGGTGCGGTTTATGGTCCGGCGGGTTCATTGGACTTTACTTTTTCGAAAATGAGGCTGGAGCAACAGTTACGGTGAATATATTGAGTTATCGAGAGATGATTAATAATTCTTTATGGCCGGAATTGGATGGTATGGATCAGGAAAACATTTACTTTCAACGAGACTACCAATTGATCACCGAGATATTCCTTTGGGGCCACGTCAAAGATAAAGTCTACACCAAAAGGTCAACGTCGATTCAAAACCTAGGTAAAAGATGAAATTCTTGAAGCTATTGCGGGCATATAGCAGCCACTTTACGATTTGGTGATAAAAAATTTCATAAAAACGGTGGTCAATTGGCTAATATTGTTTTCCATTATTAATGGCATACGTGTATCTTCCTCTTTACATCGAAATAAACATCCGATCATTTATCTCAAAAAATGCCAGTTTTCTTTAAATATTAAAATGACACCTCTTATTGGAAATTAATATATGCTACACCTGTTCTTTTGGAACACATCTTCCCAGCGTAACCAATTGTTAGATGTTCCATTACTCGACTATGACAAGGTTAAAATAGTGATTGTTTGCTTAAGGAATAATAACAAAGCCCCGGTAGCCGATTATCGTAGGATAGACCTTCTAATGAGGTTTTATCGATCGTACTGGGTTTCCCAGTACCATTGACCAGATATTCACCACGCGGCAAAAAATGGAAAAGATCCTTGAAAAGAGGATCGGCACACTCCACTCTTTGTTGCTTTTAAAGCAGGCTTCGACAGCACGAAAAGAGGCTGCCTTTTCGCCGCTATGACTGAATTTGGTGGATCTTCAAAGCTTATACGACTAACGTAGCCGGACTATGTAAACTGATGCTAAAACATAATAAAAGCGCTATTAGAATTGAGATAACCTTTCCGAGTCGTTCGGTAGCAAAAGAGGTTTCAGACGGGTGATTCTCTATCGGCTTCTTCAATCTAATCATGGAGAAAAAAATAAGATGTCAGCTTGGAAATCCAACGCAGAACCACTCTTGTCTTCAGGTGCTACTTTTGACTGAACAAGCAAGCCGCTCATCGTGGATGTTGAAAACACCTGATTAGACGGCCTTGGCAATCTTCCAAAGAAAAGTTATGTGGCAAATTTAATGTTTTGTGCATAAGGTCGACGGGGAACAACTCAGCGCTTTATGAGTTATATGGCGACAGCGAATTAAAATACATCGGCTAAGCTGGCTAGGTTCCTTGCAGCTATGTTCCATGACAGCTGCAATGTCAACGTATATCACAATATGTATGCTGATCATCAGAGAGTTAAGACGGCTTCTATTATTACAATACAGACAGTCTCATGAGCAGAGAAATCCTGCGCTCCGACCCACACAGCAAACTGAGGGGCACTTCTGAAGGATGAATTGAAAATACCACAGACCGGTGACTGATAGACCACTCACAGTCCGGACTGTCGCGAGACCGATCGCGTAACGACGAGAATATATTTGGCTGTTTTTTATCAGGAACAACTGCGTTGAAATTATGAAACGGTCAATAATAAGAAAATTACTCGTATTTAATTATTTTAAACTTAAATAAATATATCTTTATAAAAAATAATATCTCGGTATAAAGTCTGAAATATCTGATAGAATCCTGTAATTCAACAAAAGCACGTCAGTCGTTTCTGCTTTTCACTGTTCGGCGCCAATTCGAAATTCCTAGCTAAGCCGTGCTTTTTAAAACAACAGTGTTGTCATCCCTCTGAAAGCTATTGCCTCTAAATTCTCCATACTAAGTCAATGTCTGCATATATCATATAGAGCTCATTACCTACATTATTCGCCGGTCGTCCACCGCCTGGAGATGATGATGCCAAAATCCTAATCAAAAATTAGGTTTCATCATCCGACAATGATGAAATCCGTATAGCCACTGTACAAAGCAGCGGAAGGTGGCAGCCTTCCCGCTGAGATATTTAAATACGGTGACGAAGAACTGAACATGAAACAGCTTCTTTGGAGAATATGGTCTGAGGGAAGAATGCACGACGATTGGAAGCATAAGAGGGGGACCTCACAACCATATACCAGTGATAAATATTCATCAAACGCCCAAGTATTGGAGAAACCCTGTGAGAAAGATCCCTTCAGTAGTGGGTATTAACTTTTTCTAGCTTAAACAGACATTGCATACTTAAACACCCACCCTCGTAATGCCTTGGTCCTCTTGATTTTTTAACATTTTCATTTTCATTGTCAAACACAAACAATGTAATTCTCCACCGATTACATATGAGCAGATACTCTATGATGTGGGGTACAAGGCGGTGCATACTGCTAGTATCCATTCTATTCATACCACGGACGCAGTAGTCAATCGATCACGTTTCAACCGAAGCCATTTGGGTTTCCATCACCATTCACTGCTAGACGCCACGACAATTATGGTGCAAATAAACTTGGACTCATTATGCCCTATATGTATGACTGTGTTTGGATCGGTATAAATAAATCTAGTGAAATGCACAATGCACTTACATACATACATACACATAGGTATATGTTCGTCTCAATGTATTTACTCGCTAAGTGCACCAAGTGAGTGGTGTGCACAATTCATTCCCACCTACTATAGCGCCTAATTGTTGTGTTGCCCTCGGCTGGTGTTGATATCCATGGTGTGGGCACAAAGTTCCAAGCACAAGACGCCATTCGTGCTGCCCTACCGAAGTGGCAATTATGGATTGAGTTTGTACCGAATTTGGAATTTTTGTCGCAATTAGTTGGTATAATTCTATGTGACTCACACATTTGACTTTATAAAGAGCTCCACAAGAGTGTGTGGAGGAAAATCAATAATGAGGGACTCGTACATACACGTAGGTATACTCGTATGCAGTATATACGAGTATTTACTATGTGCTAAGTAAACGCCAGCCAGGCACTTTCAAAATAACGTAAATACATTCATTTTGCTTGCTGTTGTTGTTGCACTATTGCACTATTCTGAGTAAGAATTTTTTAGCGTAATTAATTTAAAAATTGCGGTCACGTTGTGGCAATTTGCGACCACCCACACACGATTTTCTATAGTTGTGCGGCATTAGCGAAATTACTGAACTTCTTGGCGTTGGTAATTGTACTATCGTTTGTTTAAGCACTCATACACACACACATATATATCCACATTCACGTTAAAATGACGCTATACAAAGCTCCAAGCTTTCTTGATGGACGGATTTACTTTGGAATGGTTTTTAAAAATACAGGCCGCTACCGGAGTCAAAGTCCATACTCAAAGAATGAAGGTCACACTTGACGCTTTCCCTTTATAGTGCGTGACGTTGATAGTATTTAGTGAGGCGAAGGAGAGACGTGTTCGAGAGAGAGAAATTGCGAAACTTTCTTAGTCCATACCTATTAGCACCTTGAAAGTTTTTCCAGACAGTAATCACACCTATCGAGGTTGAGAGACTCCGTCGCCGAGTAATGTCACTGAACGATTTGTTTTTATAAACACCTGTAGCGTACCCATGAGCATTGCTCCGCCACGATGAAGAAATTGTGCTTGGTGACTTTAACGCCAGGGTGGGCATAGAAGGTATCTTCGAAAAATTCCGTCTCCATGACGTACCATCCCCAAATGGTTGAAGATGGACGACTTCGCCAGGGCTGAAAATGTGATTGAACATGTTGTGATATACGGACGACATGTCTCCAGTGTTCTTGAAGTGCGTACATTCCGAGGGCCCAACATCGACTCGGATCACTATCATGTAGTAGCAAAGATATTCACCCGCCTCTATGCAGCAAGGAATGACCGTCAACACGTCCAACGAAGGCCTAAGAGCCGCAACCAAACGGTTTTCTACTTTCTGAGAGCACTCATCAGCAACTCAGTATTAGGGAACTGTATGGTATTTTAAGCTTTCATTGCACAGCTGCAAACGAAACTATTGGTTTCAGGGTAGAATAGATACCGAGAAATGAGGCGAAAAGCCAGACGCGTGTGCAGACGAAAGAACGTACAACTGGGAAACGAGGCTCCAGACAATGTTACTGTTTATCGTGTGAGTTCTGCTTTCTGCTGACTGTATAAGGTTAGTGTAATTGGTCTGGTAGGGAACGAGGGCAAGACGAAGTATCTCCTGTAATCAAACAAACAGTCATCGGATTGGCGACTAGGCTCCCATGTCACAGTAGAGAATCATAATTTTGAACTCGTAGTCAACCACCTCTATCTTATCTTTTGTCAACAGGTGCTACTCTGCTCTGGACTGAGTTGGCAATTGAAAAGTGAAGTACTCTCTCAATAAAACCAAACTCTACAAGAAGCTCATCACTCCCGTACTGTTATATGGTGCGGAGGAATGGACGGTGATAGTATCTGATGAGTCAGCGTTGGGAGGATTGTATTTTCTTATAGCAAAAGAATGCCTTCAGCTATACGAAGAAAAATCTTCAAATACTTGCAATACTTCATGGCGTTCCAGTGTGAACGCTGCCAACATTTTATAAGTCGTCACCAAGAGATATGGACAGAAACATATCGCGAATATTTTATTTACCTTGCGATGGCGAATACTGTAGCCAACAGCACGATGGGATATAGGCAAAATTTGAACACTCCTTATGAACCCCATCCCTTGTCACGATTTGCTGATTCATCTAATAAACAAAAGGTAAGCTCACCATATCCTCATCAAGAAAAATTTTATAACAAAGAATTCACCGTAAAATATTAAGAAATATGCACAATTCGATCATTATGTGACACTTTATCAATAATGTTTGTCGTATTTTTCGGGATTTTCCTAAATTTGCACTCATGAATAAATGCAAGAGCAAACAAAGGATCCTTAAAGTGTGTTTGCAAGCGCCGTAACTCAAATAAATTGTAAATTCAAAGTGACGCCTGTCGACCACTCCTAACCAGCCCGATGAGCATTATCAGAATGGCAAATTGAAAATGATCTGCAGAAAAGAAAGCCAAAGAGGCACAATAGACTCGTATATGAATGTGTGTACAAATGCATGCAGCATGACGGAAAATACGAGTATATAGCATACAGTTGGTGACGTATACATATGTATATGCTTTGTAAGTGGGCAGGGTCATTCATTTTGCGGCTTCGAAAATAAACGTTAATAAAATGCATTTAAAATCTTTATTTCGTGAAATTCCATTTTTGTTATTAATTTTGAACCTTGACCTTTACGAAGAACTAAATCATTCTTGTGACCGCCCCGCGAATTTTTGAAAACTTTGAACTTTTTGCCACATATTGGGTGGTATCTAAGAACAAACACACGGTCTTTCGCGTAGCACCAGAAAAAAAAGTCCAATGGTATCGCAGGAAATTTCTCTCGTAATAAAGCCATATTCAATCATGCTGTGTGGCATGTAGCACCATCTTATTGAAACCATCAAGACCTCAGTTTTTTTTAATTTGTAGACCAAAAAAAGTATGTTATCTTGTGACCATAGAAACGACAGTGACAGTTCTGTCGGTGCCGTTTTCAAAGAAGTAAGATTTAAGCACACCTCCGGACCAAAGTGCGCAACAGACAGTCAGTTGTTTTGGGTTGTAATGGCCTTTCTGCAATTATTTGATGTTTTACAGAGCCCGAAGAGCGACGATTTCGCTTATTTACTTAACCCCCGAGAGAGAAATGTGCTTCATCGCTGAAGAAAATTTTGTACGAAAAGCCGCCGTCCACTGTTTGTTGTTCAAGCACCCAATCGACATACATACTAATATGTACGGCGTTTTGAATGGCCAGTTGGCTTCAGTTGTTATATGAGCTGGACTTTATATGGATTTAGGTGTAAGTGCAAGTGCAAAATATGCCATAATGGGTCGTAAGAGAGTCTTGAGTTCTTGAAAAAGTCGAGGAATAGACACATTCGGGTCTTCGGCTACACTATCACTTACATTTGAGGTGGAACGAGCAAAACGATGATGTACTGGCCTTAAAATATCTGTAACCGACCGAGACTCTTCGAATTTCTTGAAAATGTTACCAATTGCCACAGTAGTTGGACGATTTTGCGCACCGTAATCTCCGCTTAAAGCACTTGGTCTCATTGGATCTCCATTTTTATAGTAGGTTTTAACAATTTTAACGTATTTTAACTAAAACAAAACATATTTGGTTTGACATCAAGTTTGACAGAATTCAAAATGCAACCACATACTTTTGAAAACACGAAATGGATAACCGTATATTCCTCGTTTCACAGTATGATACGTTTTCAGCGTCAGCCAGAAAGTCACTTAGGAATGACAAGCCCTTTGACCGTGGTATTGCCTTTCTCTGAAAGTTAGCTTGAATTTAATTTTCAAGCCACTGCAATACCGTTTTAATGTGAGGAAATCCCAGTGAGACAACATGTCGTCAGTAGGCAAAGTTGTTGCGATCATAAGGGAGTTTGATATTTTAAGTGTGGGGCTTAGTAAATGTTCGTTTTGTTAAGAAAATTTAAAAAAATACAGTCGATCTGAAACCGCTGTCTTTTTCTCGAAGTCTAAACGTTCGAGAGTGGTGGTCGGAGTGATTTTTGTATACTAGATATTTAAATTACTGAATATACCTACAAACATATGTTCTTCGTCCAAAACTTTTCAATCTTTTGTTTTCAATCTTGAGTGGTAGCTGATGTACCATTTGCTGGGGGAAGAATCTTGCCGTTCAAAAAAATTCCTGCCTTACAAATTTCCTCTATGTTAGTTAATTCATTGAGATCACCTTTATTATTCTGACTTCAAGATTTGGGCTATTGATACGAATACTAAACTATCAGCTCGAATGTTAAAGCTGTATTCAGACTATTGTCTACCAAAAACGTGTTTCGGTGCCAATTGGATACATCAATTTAAGGGGGTCTCCTCATCAGTAGCTTACAAAAAAAGAGGTTTTTCAGGATTTTTTTTGAACATGAAAACAACAAGAGAAACAAATGATCTTTTGCATATTTTTGAACATATATTTATTCAACAAAAAAAAGTTTATTGTATGTCAAAATAATTAAAAATGGCTGATTTATGAAAAATCTTGCGCAGCAGCTCGCGATTAACAACTCAAACTCCGTGCATGATTCAGCCCGTAATTTTTATCTGAAACAAAAAATGGAAATACTTCCTTGTTCAGAAGGCTTTTTTGCAGATCATAGACTATTATGGTGATTGAAAGTTGAAATTTTAACATTTTTGTCATTTTTTTAAAAAAGTACTCGATTTTTAGTGCTTTTTCTAAGAATAATTGAGTTGATAACATTGTAAAATAAAAATTTTTTAATAAATATTTTTAGTTCAATCTATGGACAATAAAACTATCTAAAAAACGGTGTCTTACTTGTATACATAGCTTTAATGGTTCATTTTTAATCGTGCACGGAATTTTAAAAAATACGGTTTTCGGGAAATAGGCTTTAAAGTTTTTAGTTTAGCTCGCGCTTGCCCCACGCGAGACTCTACTCAGATTTGTAAATCCTAAACGAGTTTGAGTTGGACTCTCAAAATTTACAAGAATATTCTTTAATAATAATTCTAACGATTGAAGCAAAAAAAAAAAAAATCGATTTTTTGAAACTGACTGATGAGGAGACCCCCTTAAGCCAGTTTTGTCTTCACCTGAATGCTAGTTACAACGGGATGGATGTCCTTCTCTTTATCTATGGTACTTCACCAGCGGTTACTCTTTGTACAATGGTCTGGTATTCGCCGTCGCCTACGTATGTAGAGAACTAAAATAATGAGGAATTAGTGGAGTTTGGTATTACATTTCAATTCTTATTGGCAAGAGTGATTATGCGCTGAAATTCAAGGCTGACATTGTTATTATAAACACCGACTGACAAACTCGTCCAGAACTTGAAAGTTATGGCTTTCAACTGTGGCGTTTAAGCCAACAGACGACTGCACTTACTGCTTGCTTGATTACAGGTGATATTTCGTTGTGAAAAACTTATGATGCGGTTGTTGAGGGCTATGGTTATCTTATCCATGATCTCCTCTTCAGCTCTCGGTATCTCTACTATACCATCCGCGTTACAGTCCACCGCAACGTTACGAGATATACAGTCTGTTTGCTCTACACTGGTGTACGTCAAGGCTCATCGCACCAGCTCTTCTTTTGACTTTGTCGAATACTTCCGCTTACAGCTGTATGTAGGGAGTTAGAAATGCTGTCCAGTTCAAATTGGTGAAAGATCAATCCTTCATAACACGGGCCCTAATTATGTGAGATTGGAGGGAAAGGAAAAAATTGTCAGAAAATCTCTTTTGAGGATATGGTTGGCATTCGAAGCCTGCTCATCCCTCCAAACTAAGTTCGCTGTTCCAAATTGTTTGAAACTGTATCCAGAAACTATGCTTGACTTATCAAGTATGCACACGTTACTTGTGGTCCTACAATAAATCCGTAAATCCGGAATTTTAAGTATCCACGGTGAATATATAGAGTGATCCAATATCAGTTGAAAAGTCGAGAATAGAGAGTAGAGTAGAGAAGACACTATACAAGCTTTGTGAGGACTTGCATCTGTATGATTTACAAAGTTTCAAGTAATAAACAGAACATCTTCTGCTATCAAAAACTTTCCGAGATTCCAGTTAAACATTTTTTAGTCTCTCTTTAGTGAAATCGAACTTTCGTTAGTCATTTCCCTATCTAAGGCAAGTACTTGAAGAGCACACTAAGACACAAGGATTTTGTGAATTATTCCATACATATTTGTATGTATGTTTGTGTGGAAGTACTGGTCATACCCTTCCAACGTCTACTTTATTGGCGCGATTTGTTATTTGAATTCAAATGCTTCGCGATTTACCTTAGTTACTTATGGTACATATGAACGAGTATATACGTACAAACATACGTGTACATACATATTTTCGTATCATTGTTGCAGTTATTGTTGTTAGTTTGTATTTAAATGCATGCAGCACGTGATATATGCATTGGTTAACTTTGTATGGTCGCCATAAGTTTTCCTGTTGATCGCAATTATTTGCGGAATTCCTTTGGAATATATTGACTCCATCCCGCCATAGCCAAGCAGTAGTGGCTTGGCTTTTTTTTTGATTATTTCGTTCGCCGGAAAGTTATTACACCGCACGCGTACACATAAGTATATCTATCTGTACATACTACATAGTATGTATGTATTTAGGCATATGCCGAAGCGTCCAGCAGCGAAATATCAAACTGGTTACAACCAGTTTTAATTAATCCAGCAATTTACTGAAATCGTACTAGTCCGAAATTGGCAAGAGTGATTCTGCGTGGGTTTTCCAGGCTGACATTGTAATTGGTGCTTCAAGAAAGACGAAAATATCTACTACTTTGAAGTTATGACATGATCACAACATAATCGATCCGATTTTGGTTTTTTCGATCTGAAGGAAGCCAAGTTAGCTTAATGAATTTTCTTGTGCTGGAATCTAGGTTAGGTGTAACCATTTATTGGGCCTCGGCGAATCCTCAACTCATTTTGGGATGTTTCGTCGTGGAGGCGGAATTAGCTGACAGTTGTGCCGAAGATAACTTCTTCGCACAACATGGCATTAAAGTCGGAAATGACATTTTTGACATTATAGCGGGGGCGGAGATCATGATTATGCTCCAAGCGCTCATAAAATACATCTTTGGTTACATCGTCCTTCTCTTCCGTCGAGGCGTGGTCGCATGGATATGTTGAAAAAATTTATGTGGAGTGAACTGGCATTCACGTACTCGGTGATGGAGTCTTTCTCTCACTACTAATATGATACCAAATTTGCGCTCCTTTATATGGTCGCTGTAATAAAGACCTACTCATCCCCATCCTTGTTCTGTCAGTAGCACTTCTTGATTGGTGGTGATGTTAGCCTTTAGTCTTACTAGGACATCTACCAACTGGGCAGCGGCACCTTCCTAATTAAAGAATCAAACACTCTAAGTACATGCAAAGTGGGATTTCTCATCCGAGGCATTGCTAAATTAATTCAACGGAGCTGGTTTCTACGTGTCGGGTTCCAAACTCACCACCCATTCTCATTAGGCGCGTAGATTTACATTTTGCGTCCATTTATAAAGCTTGTTTCACGACTGACGTTCGCACACAACCGCACTTCTGGTGAACTGATGATACTATTTGACTTCAGCGAACCCTTAAACCGAATGGGTCGGAATGACTCCAGTCAAGCTCTCTCTATTTTAGCCGTGATTCATGGTTCCACGCACGTTGGTTACTACATCTTGCACAACGGTTGGTCACGTTTCCAGGGGGCGCGACGTGGACGCAAGAGTAGAAATTGAGTATAGCCCGGCGGACTATAACTGCATAACCAAAAGCTTGGCTACACCTCATTAGACCCATTCAATTATTTTATCTCTCTTATTGATTTTTATTTAAATAAACCACTAACTTAGATTGAAACCGAACTGGTACATTTTGAATTTGGTATATTTTGTCGAGATCCGACAGTTGCTATCTCTCAAAAAAGTTCTGTCAGACTTTTGTTTGAATAAAAGGAAGAAAACAGTTGGTTGACTAGTTGAAAAACTAGTTTCTTAGTAGTTTTTAACTTGTTCACATGAAGGCCAATCGATTACATGATACTGCTGTATTTGCTCAACCTCGTAGAGTCAATTGTTTATGCATTCGCCTGTAAGCTCATACTCCACTCCTCATACTGCCCGTTTGTCTATGTAGATGGGTTCGCATATGGCACACATACATATTTACATACGTTACTCTGCGTTGGAGGCGACGTTTACAATGAACATGAAAGCGCAAGCAGCCTGTCTTGTTCGCTTTGACTTTGGCTTTGGCTTTGTGGTGACTCTCGTTGACTTTGCTGGTCTTTTGTTTGTTAATTTGTCATGAAATTTGTTGGTCAGCGCATTTTTTAAATGGCTAAGTCTCGGCAACCGACTGCGGATGCATCGCAATCGCATATGTGCACATGTATGCATGTGTATTCCTTTAGCGAAGACAAATAAACAATTTGTAGTGAAATTTGCATGCATATCCAAGAATGCGTGCATGCATTTGTGTGTGAGTGTGTGTGCGGGTCCGATGAAATTACGATATGTGGTCGGCGATTGTTAACCACCATTTAAATGTGTGTTAACACGTCTTTGTAGCGTCAGGAATGAGAAATCGCGCATAAATACCTGCATTGGGTGCATTACATGGCAGACTTACATATATACATATGTATGTAAGTATGTATGCATCGTATATATACTACTGTACATATAAATAATCAATTGTGAAGCGACGGTAGAATAGCTGCTTTTTAAATGGACTAATTTTTAATGTGCGTAGGGATTGAGACTCATCACTTAAAAAATATACTATGTATAATGAAAAACGTAAAGAAGCCTCGGTTGAGAGATCCTACTTTTATGACGGCCCCGCATTTTTCTTAAGTATCACGATTTGAAGGCATGTATCTGGAATGTCCGATCTCTTAATTGGTAAAGCAGCTGGTTGATGCCCTCGTCAAACTAAAAGCTCACATCACCGCCGTCCAAGAAGTGCGATGGACATGACAAGGACGGAAGAAATCCTTGTGAAATCTACTAAAGCGGCCATATAAAAAAAAATTACTGAATTTGTGGTTGAAGAGAGACTCAGTCGCCTAAATCCGGCGGATGTACAACTCGCAACATTCCACAGAACTGGCGAAACCTTGCAATATATCGCTGATTTGGGCCCATGCCTCGTCGAGAGAAAAGATTGAATGTCCTTGGTGGACGCTTTCTATGAGCGCCTAAATCTCGTCTATAAGCGTTGCGTCCGTTACGATGTAAAAATTGTGCTTGGCGACTCTATGACAGGGCGGGCAAATAAGATGTTTTTGGCATATGACCAAATATATCCAAACGAGGTGAGGCAGTCGACCAGGTGCTTTCGGCAATAAAAAAGAAGAAGAGTATTTTTAGAAATAATTCACGCATACTGGTATCTTAGTGAAAGAGATGGTTTCGCGTACCACTTAGGGCAGAAATTTTACGACGGGTAGTTCACACATTGTGATGGTTCACAGATGGATCAATTAAATAAATCTCGTGTAGCTCTAAAACATTTGAATTTTTTGAGGAAAGAAACGGCTCACACTGCTTTGGTTCTTAGTGAGTTCTTCGTCAAAAATATAACTCATATTTTTTCATAACCACGATATTCGCCTGACGTAGCTCCGTGTGATCCGTCTAATCAGCAAGCTCAAAACATTGCTCCGGAGAAACCGTTCTGCGCCCATCGAGGTGGGCTGAGAAAGACCGACTTGGCCGGGGCCGAAAAAATGGTTGTCTGTTGTACCGGATTTTGATATGGCAGACTTATGATCAACGACCTTCTAACCAAATTGATCATGTTGCGAAAGACGAAAGATATGTCTCCAATGTTTGAGATATGCGTAGGCCCAGAACTCTTAGGCAGCCAAATGATTTTTGCACTACTGGTATCTAAAGCAATCATCAATAAACAGGATGCTTCTCTTGCAACGTTGCGCACTACAACTCATGAAAGATCCAAAAAGGTGATCTGGCAACCGGTGCCCAGGGTGTATTGAGTTTATGGGCGGAACGATTCACCAGCCTATTGAATTGCAGTGAAAGTGAAAAACTCGTAGAACGCTCTGTATTCTAAGTGTGCTCATCTACAAAGCAGAGGACCCCACAAGCAGCGCCAATACCGAATTTAATGTCTTATCCAGCAAAATACCCGTGGCACGCACCACCTCTTCATCGATTTCAAAGTTGCCTTCGATAGCACGGAAAAAGAAACTATTGTCGTGCTATTGTTGACTCGGCTATAAGTCAGAAGAATAACAAGGAAAAGGACGCAACTTCTCAACATTTATATATGTATGTATTTTTACCAAAATTACACTGTCAACATCTCATCGAAACAAACCCCTCTGTGCAGGCTCTAACAAATGACCACAAGCATTTTGGCTGCAGTTCGCACGCTGCATGGAAGGATGGGACTTGCCACAATAAAAGTGGCTGCCATAATGTCACATGTGTCATGTAATCTGAGGTTCAAGTCAAAGGAAATGCTGAGCAGTGAACAGGGATTAACCTGGATTAAATGCACGGGAACGCGTAGCACGCCAAAAAATCAGCAAAACAAATGACACTCGCATGCACACCTTTGCATATAAAACTACGCACACGTATGTATGTATGGTAGATATGTATATGGAAATCATTTGAGCGCGTGGAAGAGCATTCTGCACTTAACAGACAGCTTCCACATAGAAATTATACGAGTGCAACTCTGACTGGTTGCAAAAAACGCATGTTGCACGCCTGTTTGCTGCGTCTCTCTTTCGCACTGATCAACTCGTGGTATGTGGGGCTTGATAATTTAGCATAACCACAGCACATGCCCAGTGTACAAACACCCAAGCGAGTCGACTTCTTTGCTGCTTCGGCTGTGCTGGACTTGATGGCATTTACGATACATTTGTGTGCAAGTCATTTGACAACGTACGGCGGTCGCTTATTATTAACATGGCAGACGGTTGACATGCAAAGTGGCGGCTGCAACGCCCCCAGTGTGCGATCAGACACATGAATACATAAATACGCACATCATACGCTGTACTCGTAGGTGAATGAGTATGCGTACGTAAGCATAAATGCTGAAATCAGATTTTGCAGTTTCATTAAAATGGGAGCTGGGAGTTGAAGTCAAAGTTCAGATTTTGACATTAAACCACACACACTCGATTTGAACTAGTTCTACTGCATTTTAACAATAACAGCAGTAACTTGAAAGCATTCAATAAGTCTTTGCCCAAAGGTTGAATTGAGTTATCGAGCGATTCTGTATCGAGTAAAAAGTTTTATGAGAATACCTAAATCCGTATCGTGCTTTGACGAAGAGTTCGTATGTAGATCTTTTTCTCACGGTCTAAGACCACATTGATAAGTTCCAATCAGTTCGTTGTCGGTCGGACTTAGTCTTTAACACACAAAGTTAGCTGGATAAGAGCTTCTGTGCGATATTGGTCTGATCTGTCTGGAGGGTAGAGTGGGAATCATCGGAACTTGGTTTCTTAGTCCATGCAAAGAGCTGGTTTATGTCCTAGTTTGATAGATAGAAATGTCCTGCGACCCTAGGTCTATATTGCCCTTTGTACAAAGATTTTAAATTAAATTTACCCAGTAAGCAGTCTTTGAGTTCTTTGGACTGTTTCTTATAGTGTACATCCATTGAAGGATATTTGACTTAGATCCCCAGGATTTTCATGGTATCAGCTGTTTTGTTTACCTTTACGACAACCAATAGTTTAGTTTGCTTTAAATGCCGTCCCATAGTTCCCTTTTACCGAATTGCTGATAAGTGTTCTCAGAGAGTAGGAGTGCAAGTCGATTAGAAAACCGTTCGGCTGTCTGTTGTGATTGCAGATTTTCGACGATGAACCCACCTTCTGTTTGTTGACGAGCGTTCTTTACTGCATAGACACGGATGCGTATTTTTGCTGCTGTAAGATCCGAGTCGATGTTATGTTCTCCGAGCATACGCACGTCAATAACAAGATGGCCAGTGTATAAAAGAGCTATGGATAATTGAAGTAGTACATACTAGTATGGTACATGCGGCCGCGGAAGCCGAGTGGTTAGCATTGCGTACTGACATTCGGAAGGTTCGGGTTCAAATCCCGGTGCCACACACATCCAAAAGTTATGGAAAATTAATTTAAATAAAAAATTAAGTTAAATTTTCTAATTGCGGTCGCCCCTCGGCAGGGAATGTCTACCCCTCCGAGTGTATTTCGGACATGAAATAAAGCTCCTCATCAAAAAAAATCATCAGCCGTTCGGAGGCGGCTTAGTATAAACTGTAGGTCCCTCCATTGGTTGGAAAAACATCAAGACGCAAAACCACAAATTGGAGGAGGAGCTCGGCCGAAAATCGCTTCAGCGGTTACAAAGCGCCAATTATATATATATACATACTTATTTTTTGTGGTACTGTATACAAGCCAATATCACTTTTTGAGCACTCTTCAATTTTATTAACACACAAACCAAACTTGCCTCACTGTAAGTAAAAAAAAAATATTCCTTATTTTTCTTTCAATTCTTCTTCAAAATAATATGCTAATTTTCTGCACATTTCCATATATTTAAGGGCATGCGCCAGCGCCTAACAAACTGATCGAAAATCAGAATTTACAAACACCACAAATAAATTGTAGATAAAAGATTTTGCGTTGGTGAGTGTTAGAAGAAGGCAAACAATTTTCACTAGTGGGCAATAATATGTGAGTGCATTTATTTATTTTAATTTTTTTTTATTTGTTTCTAATTATAATAAATTAATTAATTATTTATGGAAGAAACGACAATTAAAAATATGGTACATTTCTAAACAATTACATATTTTCACACCAAAAGTGGACAAGGGCAAATTATTTTATGTACATATGCACATATAGGTATTTATGTAGTTACATATACATATAAATATATATACACTTAACAGCCGATGCTAGTTGCGAGTTAATTATGTTGTTAACAATGTGTCCACCTTCTCAGAAGACTGCGCCATCTCACCTTCTTCACAAACATCAGACGCACATCCGGACATTCATTTATACATTAAACTTGAACCTTTTCACTGCTTAGATTTTTTATGTGTGTGCATATTTTTTTATTTCCTTGGAGTTGAGTAATAACACATGACACGTTTACACACACACCACGCCCCACATAACTCATGAGAAATAATTAAAGTACTCACAAAAGGTAAAGGCATAGAGTACATACTAGCTCCAACTACAGGTACAGCGCGTATGTTGCGTGCCACAACAAAGTGTAGTGGCATTCTACCTAGAGAGTTTTGTTCTGTTAACATACTCGTTTAGTTATATGCACATAAGTAGACAATGGCCGGGTTTCAACAACGGTTTCGTCCGCGATCACTCGAATATGGTGCGGTTTCAATTTGATTTCGGGGAAGCATAATAATACGTGTATATTTCTATTTTATTTCGAAAATTCCAGTATACCAATAGAAATAAATTATTTAGCTAGTTGGAGACTTCGTCGAGGGAACTACTTTTTCCGACAATTCTACCAAAGATACCTATTTTGCCCTCTGACTGATTAAAAATACCCTTTCCGTATCTTGTGTAATGTCAGGAAGTTTGGGTTAAAGTCTAGTATTTGCACTGCAGTAGTCACAGAAAAACATTGCTTCTGTGTCTGTTTTGCTTTTCGATCCATCGGCGGGTGTTCAACCGAAGCTACTCTCTGCTGTGTGTATTTCTCCTTCTTCTAATTACACGTGGTAAGCGCTTGGGCGACTATAGTCGAAGGTTAGTTAAATGGGACGCGTGTAGAATTCCAGTGGGGAAGTTTTTAACTGCCATTCACCTGGAAGTGGCCAGAAACGATTGATTATTTTGTATAGGTATGTTTCAAGCAGTAGATGACTTACGGTCTTAGGCCAACTAACCTCTATGGAGCTAATAACTATCCATTTAAAATAGAATGAGAAGACGAAAACTTGGAATGAGCAATCCCACATTTGCTGACTATCATGTATTGAGGGCACACAACTGGATTGTCCGGTCTTTTAATTTGGAAGGTGCCGCTACCCAGCTAGTTGATATTCTTGTGGAAATTAAATTATGTGGCTACAAACAGTAGCATATCTTACGCTTTTACCGCTCTGTCTCTTCAGCTAAGTAATTAGAAGTTCGGTTTGTTTTGAAGCTATTCGATTCGCTTCGGTCACAAATACACTGCTGGGTTCTTTTGTAATTATAAATAAAGCTCTTCACTTTTAAATTACGTTTCTGTAAGAAGGGTGTTGGTATTACATTGACTCACCTGCTACGGAAGTTCTTGGCGTTGTTATTGTCGTTTTTCTCTCTGTTGCACAATTATTAATGCAAAGCAAACAACTTGCCGTTTACGTGATTTCTTCCACTAATTGTTAGGAATTGTGTCACACCAAATACTTATAATTTACAGAGGTGGCAACGTGTGCAGAATGGGGGTAAGTGTTAAATGGCAAGAGGACTTTTTGCTCATAACTTTGTGTGGAGTTTTTAAATAAACTTAATCGGCTTTCCTTAGCATCGTACAGATTTAGAGGGGAAATGAGGGATATATCTTTCAAGTTCGTCCATACCTGGTTCCTGGTTCACTTTACTCCGCTATATTCCTATTGCTTCCACCTTCCATTCGATGAGCAGTTGTCACCCTAAATATGTTATGTATCTAAACCTTATATGAGTAAACACCTATATGTGAAGAAATCGCATGCTAGGCACGTAATCGGCTGGTCCCTATGTGCAAAATTCGGTTTATAACCTCTTCCGAGCAATTCATATGTTCATGTTTTTCATATTTGTTATAGTAGTTTATTCTTCTAATCACCCCCGCTAAATATTATAATGGCCTCCCCACTGTTCTAGAGTCGCAATTAAAACCAAGCTTGCACCAGCAACCCATCACGCATATTCCGCCGCGTTGATGGGGTCACGCACGCGTTGTTGATAAGACTTTTGAGCTTAGCTTGACTGGCAGCTCGCATTCACAGCGGAACTTGGTGAAATAATAAAACGACGTAAATCATAAGCAATGCACTTACCAACGCTCTACCAACGGTAATGATAAGTGGCGTGTCGCAAGTGGTGGTAATGGTGAAAATTGAATTTTGTACCTAATGCTAACTCCACACCCTCTGTCCGGCTGCAAGCGAGCTTGGCTAATCCACAGGCAATGCTTCAAAACTTCTTCCCATTTACAGCACCAGCAGCAGCACCAGCAGCAGCAGCAGTGGTAGCAATAACAATACCAACAGTAAACAGCTACTTGCAATCGCAACATTGTATGCCCTCTATGGCCATATGAAGAATGCAAGAATACTCGTGTTGAAGAGGTGGTAATTTATGTGTTGTAAACAGGCCCGCAGTCAGGTAAGCGTGTACTAGCAAGTTCTGGGTTGCAAATAAATTTCTCTTGCATATTTAAAATTCTACATTTCAGGTCAGTGCTTGGTGTCCTGCAACGGCAGCCCTTCGGCACGGTCTCTGCTGCACAAGTAACTTGCTCATTAATATGCAAGCATTCAGGATTGTGCGACTCAGTCGGACAGTGCGATGTTCAGTGAATGAAATTGGTAATTCTTGAATGAAGCCATCAACACTGTCAGTTTGAATGAGGGAAAGGGATATTTTAAAGAAGCAGTGTTTATTACGTTCCATGATTCCTTCGTTTGAAATCCAAAAGAATGACTTTGGAACATTAGATGCAAAATAACATGTATGATCAAGTTCTTATCTACGTTTTATTGAAAAAAGTGGGGTGGATCTCACACTAGCTTGCGGCCGATATCAAGCCAATTGAAAGTACTAACTAAAACCAAGGACTGATCATTTTAGAAAACCGTGTATTCCATCTCTGTACTGTATGAAAGTGTGAACGAAAATTTTAAGATGTAGAACTTTGAAGCTCGTGAGGAAGTGTAGCTATTGAAGAGCAGTATCCAACCTTCTAACCTACCAAAAACTATGAGATATGTTTCGCAAATTTTGTGTGCTCTAGTAAATACGACCAACTCCATTCAGAAGTAGGAACTATTTGTAGAGAGTCTAAAGGCGTCACCGCATTTGGACACCAGAACAAGGTTTAGGTGAATCTAGTATTATAGAGTTAGTAGGAATCAGCATTGGCTGAACTTCCAAAACTTTGCACCTTCATTATTTTCAGTTTTTAAGTTTTTGAATTGTGGCCTCGGCAGGGTGTGTACTTCTGACATGAAATAAAAAACTTTTCACAAAAATCAAATTGGATGAGAAGCTCGGCATCTATTATATGGACGGGCCCCGAATCGAGTTTTAAAATCGTTATAAAAATACGAATAAATATTTTTCAATGACTTTACCTTTACATTGAAATGTCTCGAAATTCCGGTTGATGATGTAACACTACTTCATTCATATGGTTGCCTTGCAGTGGCTCAATCTGTTCCACATAAAAGCACTGCAATGGCGACTACAATTTCGTCCCTCAAGTCATAAATCGTTTCTGGATGCCTATGACTTCTCTTTAACGACTATCCACAAAAAGTATTCCAACGGAATCAAATCACAGCTGCGAGGCGGTCAATTGAAAAAATGATTTTGCGTTAAAAATGCTCATCTTCTGCAAAATTGGATTTTATATTCCTTCATACCGAAGTATACATTAAGACCAGAAAGTTTCTGGAAATTGTTTTTTTTTGATATTCGCGGTTTGGTTTTTGGTTTGAGGCGTTTCCGCGAAAACATCCGCCGTAAGCGGGCGGAATTGTGGGCATACAATTAACGGAAACTTTCGTGAAGATAATCCGCCATCGCACGGAGCTGTAGTTGTTAGCGATTTTAAGACCAAAAACAAACAAAATACCATCGTTCAACCACCGTATTCACCGGATTTTGTTTCCAAAACTCAAGTTACCACTCCGTGGAACCCGTTTCGACTCGATTGAGGCCGTGAAAGAAAATTCGCAGAGATAGTTGTTGTCGACTGATTTCAACAGGTGCTGCAAACAAACCTGTTGATAGATCGCGCTCATTTTTGGCATAGTAATTAAGGGCACTGCTACCAACTTGATAAAAAAAAGTGCCGAAAATATTTAGCGCGGGCAGCTTAAATTAAAATTTCCGGAGACTTTCTGGTCTTAAAGTATATGCAAAATCCTGCATAATTAACTTTAAATGCTGTTGATTTAATATTGATAGTTCCCGAGTAAACATTGAGTTACAGCAACAGTTTTTTCCTCTGAATGCACTGGACGAACGCGTACTTTGTTTTGTCCGATAACGAACAAATTTCAGGAACTCCCGGCCTAAACAGCCTGGAAGGCGAGCTATTTTGACCGAATTTCGTGAGTAATTTTCTTGCCTTTGCGGTTGAAGTTCCATGATTTACGAAGTATTTTTTGAATATTTCCAGCATCTACGAATATTAATTTTGCAATAGATCGGTTTAGTGATCTGTATCACGCGTTCTATAAATGCGATTGGATTACGCTAGATGGCGTTAGAAAGATGATATTTTGTACTAAAATAGATAAATCTTGATCACTTACCTCAGTAGTGTTTGAGAGCATGACAAAGATGTACTCCATCAAAGAGAAAATACACTATATTCTAAAATTTTCGTTCGATAGAGCCGAAAACGCAAGACAGGTAGCTCAAAATATGAATAGTGTTTATGGCGACAGATGACGAAAAGTGGAGCAACGTGTTGGGTGGGAATGGGAAGGAATCATCATTACTTACTTACTTTACTGGCGTAGACACCACTTACGCGATTTTAGCCGAGTTAATAGCATTGCGCCATTCGCTTCTTTTTTTGCTGTGATTCTGCGCTGGATTTTAAGGCCGATATTATTATTGGTGTTGAAGCTGGTTCCTGGATAGACGAAGTTATCTACGACCTCGAAGTTATGACTGTCAACAGAGACATGGGAGCCAAGTCGCGAATGCGATTACTTTTGTGTAATGCCACGAGATATTTCGTTTGCCCTCGTTCACTACCAGACCCATATCCTTCGCTTCCTTATCCAGTCTGGAGAAAGCAGATCTCACGGGGCGGTTGTTGAGGCCAATAATGTCGATATCATCGGCGTACGCCAGCAGCTGTACACCCTTATAGAAGATTGTACCTTCTCTATTCAGCTCTGCTGCTCGTATATTTTCTCCAGCATTAAATTAAAAAAGTCACACGATAAAGAGTCACATTGTCTGAAACCTCGTTTGGTATCGAACGGCTTGGAGAGGTCCTTCCGATCCTGACGGAGCTTTTAGTGTTGCTTAACGTCAGTTTACATAGCTGTATAAGTTTTGCGGGGATACCAAGTTTAAACATAGCGACGTAAAGGCAGCTCCTATTCGTGCTGTCGAAGGCGGCTTTAAAATCGACGAAGAGGTGGTGGATGTCGATTCTCTTTTCACGGGTCTTTACTAAGATTTGGCGCATGGTGAATATCTGGTCAATGGTTGACTTACCAGGTCTAAAGCCACACTGATAAGGTCCAATCAGTTTGTTGACGGTGGGCTTTAGTCTTTCACACAATACGCTCGACATGACCTTATAGGCGATATTAAGGAGGCTTATCCCACGATAATTGGCCCAGACTGTGGGACCCGTTTTTTTATGGATTGGGCAGAGCACACTTAAATTCCAATCGTCGGGCATGCTTTCGTCCGACCATATTCTGCAAAGTAGCTGATGCATGCACCTTGTCAGCTCTTCACCATGTTTGAATAGTTCTGCAGGTAGGCCGTCAGCTCCAGCCGTTTTGTTGTTTTTTAAGCGAGCGATTGCTATTCTAACTTTTTCATGGTCAGGTAGTGGAACTTCCATTCCATCGTCGTCGATTGAGGTTTCGGGTTCACTATCTTCGGTTACTCCGTTTTCACTGCTATTCAGCAGGCTGGAGAAGTGTTCCCTCCATACATTTAATGTGCTTTGGGCATCGGTGGCTAGATCACCTATTTGTGTCCTACAGGAGTCTGCTCCGGTCTTGAAACCTCAAGGAATCATCCACTATAAGCTATTCTTCTATAGCCAAACTATAAATTCGAATCTGTACTGTCAGAAAACGGATATTGGCCTTATCGGACAAGATGATTTTTCAATGAAATTCTGGATCATTCGAAGACACGACGTTGTTGGTGATCGACCGGCATGGGTTCTTGTGTCAACTGAACTTATAAGCCTTAACACCAAAGTCTTTGTACAAAATATGGTGTAATGATGCTGGTGGAATGTCCAATTCCAACATTTTAAGCTACAGCAGGAATATCCACACTTGATCTTGAGCGATTTGCATATGTTTTATTCTTGACATCACTAATTTATTCCAACAGCTCCGTTTTTTCCACCAATTTCTGTATTGCGGTTGTTGTTGTTGTTGTGGCGGCTTTCCCGACCCAGCTAGGCTAGTTAATCTAAATGAATGAAGTCATCTAACGAAAGGTCCAGGAAACGAGCTGTTTCGGGGGTAACGTCGTGCGGAGACTCGTTACTCAAGTGTAGATAGATAGGCGCTTATCTGCTACAATATCCAGATCTATATTGCGGTCCGACAAGGTGTTTCACGGCAACCGAAACATTTTTTGGGTTTACAAACCGTCTTTGCCAGGTTTTCACCATTTTGAAAGTGAATTTTTAGAATTTCAATGCCTTGTTGAAGGGTGTATCGTTGGATTTTTATTACTAGCATAGTTTTTACTTGTAAAATGTCAAAAAAATTACGGTTTCAAAAGTGACATCTACCGGAATATTCAAAATAACACCTCTTATTGCGAAACCTTTTATATTGTAAGATAGATTTCCATCTATCCTGTGATATATTGTTACTATGAATTTTCCAAGCCACGAATTCCATACCTTCTGTACAGTTTCTCACATATCTGCAACGATTTCTAGTTAGATCGAATTCGCTTCGACCATTCTCTATGCAAAAACTTATCTAACCATCTCAACTTCATTTATCAAACATCTCAAAATTTCATTATAATTATTTAGTCAATAACTTAGATTAAAGGAATATGAAATACCATCAAGAGTTTACACATTTGCCACATGTTGCTCCGAATTCCTTTCGCTCTGCAACTTTTCAGTTGAGTGCGAAGTTGTTGTGATGCAGTGTGTCGACATGCGACAACAATAACAACAACAACAGCGAAACACTAACACCAAGTGGAAGCAATCATTGACAGTCATTTGCTAACAAAATATATGTATAAAGAAAAAAAAAAAATAATAAAAACTAAAATCATTGCGAACGCAACCAGTTAACCATTCAGGGTTGTGCTCATCCCATTGCGAACCAATTGTGCCCAACAATTCCAACGTTTATTCGTTCCGCTACCTACATACTCGTACATACAATACTATGTACATAATACCTGAGTACGACATTCGAGTGAAGCTGAGTTCTCTTGTTCAGAGTAGCCTGGCAGCACAGCAGCGTTCAACATCGATTCGTTATGATTGCATGTTAAATGATTCCCGCTGAGTTATTACGAGACAAAATCCTTATTTATCGCCTTCTGATTTATTTGTAAACGCTTTTCCATCTTGCTAACAGCACCTCCTAGCCGCATGCTTCTCCTCATCCTCCCGCCGTGCCAGCTCGTCGTATACACAGCTTCGACTCACGTGCAAGTACAAGTGCATGTACTGGCTGTTCGTGTAGGTTTGTTGATGTCGTTTCGTACATTCGTTTGCCTGTCGTCGCTTAGGCTATAAGACACATCCTTACCCTCCCATTTAATCCGAGTTTCTACTGACATACCTACATACGAACGCATGCATATTGGTTTGTTCCAGTCTTGAGACCTGCTGTTTTTGAATGCGTTAAACATATAAACTATATATGTACATATATATGTATATATAGGTATATATATTTATTTTATGCTTTGTTTTCGTGGTTGTACGGATTTATTTCGGCGCGAATATTTGTATTGCTTGGTCATATCAGATGCCAATTCAGGTGTTCGCTCGCCATGTGTTCCACCAGCGTCAAGCGCGCACACATCCTGGTAAATTCATACATACATATGTAGGTATGTATGCATGTTTTTGTATGTGTTTGTAGGCTTCTGAATTGCAGGTTTAAGCTTTTTCAATGTTCGTGTGAAGAAATTCATGTTTTCTCATTTCTTATCGCAAGATTAAGTTTAAAATTGTTTGTACCTTAATTTTGACATATTTATTTTCGGTTTGCGTCTGCACACACAGTTGCAAATTTGTTTGTAAATTCAAAGATTACGGTAAAAAACTTCTTTTAGCAGTTTGAAAATACCTATATTGATTTCCAGTTCTATTAAACGGTAGTTAATCGGCCGAAAACTTCCTGATAGATTGTTTCCCGCCTGAAAACATTATTATAGGAATATGTGATTTCTGTCTCGGTCACGTAGCATAAGTACGGTTTGAACGGCTCCTCTTGTTGAGTACTCTATTCGTCGACCGATCTTTGCTTTTCATGCTGTTCACACAGCGTATGCACCGCTAATTTATAATATTACGTCATTCGTTTCTTCGCTGTTTTGGCGCCAATTGGAGATACCAAGTGCAGCCAGGTCCTTCTCTACCTGGTTTTTCCAATGGATTGGAGGTCTTCCCCTTCCTCTGCTTCCATCGGCGGGTACTGCATCGAAAACAATAAAAGTTGGAGCATACTTATCCATCCGTACCACATGACCTAGTCAGCCACTGTTTCTTGATTCACTAAACCACATCATTGTCGCCTCATACAGCTCATCTTTCCTTCGACTGCGGTATTCATCGTTCCGACCTCGTAGAGGACTGTAAATCTTACGCAAAAACCTTTCACTTGAAAACTCCTAACGCCGACTTATCAGATGTTGTCATCGTCCAAACCTCCGCACCATATAAAAGGACGGGAACGATGAGCGACTTGTAGAGTTTGGTTTTCGTTCGTCGAGAGAGGACTTTACTTTTCAAGTTGACAAGAGCGATTCTGCGTTGAATTCCCAGGCTGACATTGTTGTTGGTATTAATACTGGTTCCAAGATAGACGAAGTTATCTACGACTTCAATGTTATGACTGCCAACAGTGACGTGGAATTCGAGTCGAGAATGCGATGTCTATTTGTTTGATGATAGGAAATATTTCGTCTTTCCCTCGTTCATTACCAGACCCATCCGCTTCGCTTCTTTATCAAGTCTGAAGAAAGCAGAACTCACGACGTTGTTGAGGCTTATAATGTCAATACCCCAGCAGCTGTACACTCTTATAGAAGACAGTACCTTCTCTATTTAGCTCTGCAGCTCTTAAGTCAGCTCCACTTTGCCTAAATTGGTTACTCAAAGAAAGCTCGCTGTATGGGTTGCTCACGAATTAACAAAAAAAGAAAAGATTGACCGAATTACAGAATATGAAATGAACAAACTCCACTTCGAAGCTTGATTTATTGACGGCGACCGCGGTAGCTGAGTGGTTAGCATTGCGTTCTCCCATTCGGAAGACTCGGGTACAAATCCTGGTACGACCAACATCAAAAAGTTTTGGAAAATTAATTTAAATAAAAAATTAAGTTAAATTTCGGTCGCCCCTCGGCAGGGAAAGTCCACCCCTCCGAGTGTATGTCGAACATGAAATAAAAGGCTCTTCGTAAAAAACCATCAGCTCTTCGGAGGCGGCTTAATATAAACTGTAGGTCCCTCCATTTGTTGGAAAAACATCAAGACGCAAAACCACAAATTGGAGGAGGAGCTCGGCCGAAAGTCGCTTCAGCGGTTACAAAGCACCAATTATATATATATATATATATATACAAGGAGATGGTGAGTGTAGGGAGGGGTTGAAAGGGATTTACCTATTCGTTGTCAGCTGCTACAAAATGATGATAAGATTGTATCAGCTTTAATGACAACAATTAACCAGTTACAACAATCAATTCAAGAAAAGCGTCCAAAACTGATAAATAGAAAATGTTTTATGTTTCAACATGACAACGGTAGACCACTACATCTTTGATGACCAGTCAAAAATTGACGTAGCTTGGTTGGGAAGTTTTGATTCATCCACAATAAAGGCCGGACCGGCACCATTCGACTACCTTTTCTTTAGGTCTCTGCAGAACTTTCTTGATGTTTAAAGATTGATCGACTGAAGCTCTACACTGATTCAACTATGAAACTACCCGAAAAGTGGCAAAAAGTGATAGGTATGATTATGTTGGCTGATTGATGAAAGTTCAAAGTCTAATCAAACCTCTCATTCTGCTCACGTAAATAAACTCTCTCGTAATAATGGTAAATATGTACTTGATTGAAATTAATTCCAAATAAAAAAATTGCCTTAAAGTATGTATATACAAAAACACTGTGAAAGCTTTTGCTGGACCATATGACAGGGAAAAGCAATTGGAGAAGAAAATTTTCATTGACTTTTTGATTCAGGTATCCAGCATTTGTAGTGATTTAATGATCCTGATTGAGCTGAGCTTTAACGGCACATATAAGTAATGTGCTCCAAACTATGTTGGTAACAGATTGACCTACATACATACCTCAATCCAGGTGCCGGATGTCGGTTCAATCTAATGAGGTTGGATGTTTTCACGTTACTTTGATCCTTATAATAATTCTTGGTAGTAGCAATGCTCGCTTATGAAGGGTGACTGGTCTATGCGACAAGAACAAATCCTTCGTCTATCCATCACATCACGCGTGCAGAACTTTTGGAACTATATGTAGCTTCATATGTTAATTTGTTCTCACCCGTTTAAATGATCGCTGATCAAGGCAACCTTAATTCCCCTACACTATCAGACAATCGATTCGCGATGCACATCTTCAGGCAGCAATAACGTCGAGACAACGAACAACAATACAATCCCAAAAACGATTAATTTGTTCAACTTTATCACAACGAGCAAGTGAGCGACGAAGAGTAGATACGATGCGACTGGATTAACAGCGTGTTTTGCACACCTTATTATCCAAACGGGTGTCCGAGTCTGCGTGGACTCGTGATTTTAAAACAGAAAGAGAAGTGAAGCACACATACATACGAGTACATGCATACGTGTATGTATGTACCACTTGCATTCTTGGACGACTGACTGGTTGGAGCATCACCAAGCTCTTGCCTTGCCACACCATAACACATTTATGGACTTATATTAATAAAATAAGCTTTGTCAGGTAATTTACAATGCATTTCCACGACCAGATTAACAGCTCAAAACAGCAACAATAATAATAACATAAACACAATATACCATACATACTCGTATGTACATGTGTAGATATTCCAGCAAATGATTTCAACTAAATGAATGCTTGCTGTGCGTTGTTAATGCCAAGAAGGTGAGATGAACAAATCAACAGCTAAGCGCGCAGTTAACAACGACGACAATGTAGGAAGGAGCACCACGGAGCGACAGTAGAGTTGGTGGGGAGTAGAGCGCGGGGGCTACTACTCTGCCGTTGTTAATATGAAGAGCGTTGAGGCAGACAGGCAAGAGTCAGGTAGACTAATCTGCAGTAGAACGAGGGGCAGGAATTTTCTTGTTATTGGTTGTTATTGCTGAAGTTGTTGGTGTTGGTATCGTTTGGAAATGGTGTTTGCTCGTTAATTAGTGAACATATTTCGTATAATCGGTGTCATATTAGTTATAAATTGTATAAATCCGCAAAACGACAACTTAATTAATTATAAATTCGCCCGATTTGTACGCAAATAAAATATAGGCACGAAATCAAAATAGTTTGCAACTAGTGAAGCTTCTAAACTAGTACGACTACTAGTTTTTTCTATAAATGGAAGAATCTATAATTTTGATTTTAGCAAGCTCGATGCAGTAAGTTTACGACTCCTTAATTAATGTGCGTCTACGGTAGCCTATGCTTTATTTCAATCAAGCTTCAACCTATTCGTGAGTAGGTACATTTTTCCAGAAACGTTTGAAAGGTATCGACGCAAGTAGATAAGAACTTCGAAGGCCTGAAAATATACAGGTAGACGGGTAATAAATACGTTTCTTTATTATTATTCATTGTAATCTTAATAAAATAGACTCATTATTAAAAATTTATTGTAGGAATATGGGAAAAGAAATATAATTTCAATTTAACAATTTAATTGAACATATATTGAAGTACAAAACAAAAAAATTCTTTAATTATAATTTTGTTACAAAATGGCGGTGATAAAGTCCATTATTTATCAAAGGCGTTCACAGGAGGACCGATTACTTCTTAAATTCTATTCTAATAAAAATCTTTGGAAGTACGTACAGAATTATTTTTTAACTAATTTTTGTGAAAGCGACACGCTTTAAATCAAAAAAGGGCTACGTACTTCAAAAAAAAAAAAAAAAAAAATGTGTATGTGAAGCTACCATCAAAATTTCAGATAAATCGATGCAATAGGGTCCGAATAATCTGTCCTCCCAGTTTGGAAAATATGTACTCAGCGCACGCTCTGAGAGGCTGCAGCAAAATAAAAAGTTCAGCTATTTTTTCACAGGACCCAAAGGCAGCCTTTGAGCGAAATAAATTGCGGTCTCCAAAATCCTAGAGTCGCTTTACCCCCTAAATAAACTCTCGAATATATGGGAAATGAGCGTGGTTGGATACCCGGACGTAGAAACATCCCACGAAATTTCAAGGCGGGTATACCCCTTTCCTCTGCAAAATACATAGCAGATCGGCCTAAACATACAGTTTTGGCCATTAATTGATGCAAAAAGAATTAAGTTTCTCTACTCCTTCTAAACAGATGGGGACTCATGGTAGAAAATTGGGCTATTTCTCTAACGACCTTTGTCACCGCTGACGAGAAAGAGTCGGTAGAGTACTTCCTATACCACTGGCACGCTAATTTCTAATTGGACTGCTTTGCAGATACTGCGTCAGCAAGTGTTAATAATCTCGAATGTTTAATAAAATAAACCAAGTGGTTTCAGCATAAAGATAGGTGAGATGAAGCTCTTAATTGGCCCTCCCACCGTAGGTATCACAGCAAGCCAAAATGACTAAGTGCGCTCGATCAAGGAAACCTGATTAACTAACTAGCTAACTTGTAGGGTCGCCTGTTGTTGATATTGTTGTTGTATCATTAAAACATTTCCAACTTTGTTGTCGAAGCAACTATCGGATAAAAACTGAGTTGTAGAAGGGGTTTACTGTGGTGAGAACTATTGACTTTTGGTCACCGTGAGTACATTCTTTGTTCGCGGGAGAACCTATGTATTCGTATCTATTTCCATTTTGTATATTACCCGCTTTAGGTTCAGGGTCTCTAGGTAATCAGTAGAAAGCTGTAGCAAACGCCATCAGTGAAGTGATTCAGATGATTTTCGGTCGAGTTCCTCCTTCAATTAGTGATGTGAGTCTTGATGTTTTTTAAATAAATGGCGAGACCATTAGCAATCACAATTCGAACCCACAACCCTCCATAAGATAGCTCGCACCGCTATCCAATTTGATACGGCGGAAGGACATGAAAAACGAGTGAAGCATACGTGATGTTCTGTCCTTTAGATTTGTGTAATCGTTGCTGGGTTGACAAAATAAACGATAATAATTTATGGAGTTAATTAGTTGAGGGTCCCCGAACTAAGTTTTGGTGAGAAACCAACAGACACGTTTAAGAGGAACGAAGACATATAATGTTTTGTTTGGATTTACAGAGACTTAGAAGCATTAAAGATTACATTAATACACTATTTTTAAGTGTTTTAGGAATCTGTGGCCTAAATCAGATATATAGAATAACTTCTTTTGGTTAAGAGATTGGGAATCTGTATGTAGGAATCAACAGCAGAACATTTTTGATCTAATAGGAACGATCATATCATGGCATGGCGCATGCTTCTACGTATATAAACTGTTTTACATTGTGCTTCTCTCCCAAACATTCTTGATTTACATCTGTGTATTTGAGAACAAAATATCTGCAAACAAATTAGTTTTTTATCAGCGCTTTTTGTCATTGTGCAAAGGATCGTTAATTTTACGCCACGAAGCAACGATCACTGGCTACATCTATCAAAAGTTCAACAAAGTATTCACCTTTTGGCGAGATACATATAGAGTGCAGAGCATTCTTGGTAAATTCCTAGAATCAAGAACAATCACATAAACTAAAATATCAGTTTAACAGCGAATTGCACGTTCGTTCGTATCCACGCTACCGCCCAGCTTGATATATTACCTCGATCAACGTTGATCAACACTTGCTGTTTGTTGGTTTCTCTTCCCGTTCTTTAAATTTTTGATTACTGCAAAATTGGAATTTTAGTATATAAAAAATACCCCAGTAGAAAAACTTTGCATATTAATTTTATTATCTAATACAAGAAGACTCCGACAATTCTGTTACCCACGCCTTATAAGCGTGTTACTGAAAAGGTACTTGTCAAGGAATATAGGACGACGCAGTATAGAATAAACACTGACTCCGAAAGTAGGTAATAAAAGACTTGTCAAGAGGAGTCGCGGAGGTGAAGTCATTTTTTTTAGATAAAATAAGTTTTTATGATCAAAATTGGAGTCCTTCAATGACACTGGAAAACATCAATTCTTATACATTTCTAAAAATGAACTAAGACTTGAGAATGTCCGGTTGAATTTGGCTAATTTTGATTATGAAATATTTGTGGAAGTTCGCGAGATATTTAAACGGTCATAATCATCCGGAAAGTGGTGCAGAGACCAAACCATTCGAAAAAATCGTACGAGAGATAAGTTTTAATGTTCGCGATTGTAGGAGGATCGTTGTTACTAGATAATTAGTCCTCGAGGTATTGTGAACTAAGCAACAGAATCGGTAGTGAAAATGGAAAAACTGGCGTTATAAAGTTCCTTACCAAGCAAAGAAAATGAGTTGCTACCATAGTGAAATAGATGTCATTGGTTTACGGCGACTATTGTCCGGGAAAACCCATTGTGTCTAAGAGGCTTAGTTTATTTAACGAGGTTACGGTGCCAGAACTTATCCAAAAAGTCAAAACATTATCCTCAATGATGTTCGACTAAAGCAGAAACAACTCACAGAAGTGGTTGGATTATCCCATACAACAATTTTTAAAATCCTGGACAATCATCTTGGCATGGCTAAGGTCAGCGTATGAGGGTTGCCGAGCTCACGTCTCTGCAAAACAAGAGGCACGTTGTGTTGCCTACTTGTCCCCCATTCTGCGAACATAAAAACGCTCCCTCGAATATATAACATTTATGGTATATAATATATAATTGGCGCTTTGTAACCTAAGTAAGCAATTTTTGACCGAGCTCTTTCTCCAATTTGTGGTTTTGCGTCTTGAGGTTTTTCCAACAAAAGGAGGGGACCTACAGATTAAACCAAGCCGCCTACGAACGATTGATGTTTTTTTATGAGGAGCTCGAAAAGGTTGACATTCCCTGCCGAGGGATGACCGCAGTTAGAAAATTTAACTTAATTTTATATTTAAATTAATTTTCTATAACTTTTGGATGTTGGTCGTACCAGAATTTGAACCCAGGCCTTCCGAATGGCCTAGATATCAGTGTGGATTAGGTATTTCTTGTCATCTAAATTCTTTATTTTTGCTGAGCTCCAAAATCTACTCCAAAATCTACTCAAAAAAAAAAATGCTGTTATTGCATTTTAGACAGTTGCAGTTTTGAAGCTGAAGTTCTAGAGTAGTTCTAGTTCTAGAGTATGGAGCGCTTTCTTTTGTAAACTTTATCTTTAAAACTAAAGGTTTTTTCTATTCTCCTTGACTAAGTTTCACAGAAACTCTTCAAGTGCGAACTAATTAATTTCTCACAGACTTCAGTATTTCTTGACATTGTATCTACGTTTATATGTATGTACATATGTATATAAAAATGTATTTATTTATACCCCTATCTTTAGGTCAATATCAACTGTATCTACAGTCACCACTGCCACTTTGTCTGTCTCGTTTGTTTCTCTCTTTTAACGTATGTCCGTCTGGCTGTTTTCTGTTGGAATTTCAAGCTTCCTAAATTATCTTATAACTTAATTCATTAATAAATTTATGAATTGCCTGTTATAAATTGTTGAAATTTATTATAGTCTCCACACTGAATCATGTCGACCTGATCGTGTCCTCCATCCCAAAGCCCAAAAGCCCAATGGCCAATTGCTTTCCGCTGCTCTGCCATCGTTCGCTTGGCTCCACTCAGGCTCGGGCTCTGACTCTGACTCTGCCTTGCAGTTTACACTTTATTGTTGTTGAATGGGCTGCCTCGTTATCGTTTGCTCTGTTGTTGCCACATTTGTATTGAAAGCAAAAACACACGCATGTATATCTGTATGTTTTATAATAGTTATTTTTTTTTGTTGGTAGTGCCACATGTTGACACCGAAGAAGGGGAAGAAGAAGAAGAAGAAGAAGAAGAAGAAGAGGAAGAAATAGATGCTGTTGATACATATGAATGGCTCGGAGTAGTGTGGACCAAAAAAGGGGGAGAAATCTGTTTGGTGTTCAATTTGTGTTTAATTTTTCACACAGTTATAATCATTGTTGTTGTTGTTGTTGCTGCTGCTACTGCCCATCTGATGCTCACAGCATTTAAATGAGTTATCAAGGATTAGTGCAGTTATTCGGGTCGCTTTTGCTTTGTGTAGGAGAATTTGGTTTCACGCATACATTCATATATATGCACGAGTATGTATGTATATTCTTTGTGACTTAATACTATTGTGGCACCTTCGCAGCTCTTTTAAGGCACTACTAAGCGGCATTGTCACCTAAACGTTGATTAATTTACTTTCATTGATTAACTAAAAAAAATATCTTAAACTGCACGAAGTTTTTCTTCTACTTATTCTTTCTTTTCTCATTTAAGTAGCGTTTATTAATTACAATCAATAAATTTTATATATTTTAAAAGAGTTTAAGACTTTATTAAATGGTGATAATTAATTGTGTCGAGCCAAGCGCTCAGCGGTAAGGCGATATACTATACATACGTGTACTCGTATTAATTCATAGAACAAACTGTCACCATGAATACCATATACCTAGGTACATATTATTCATATAATACAGGGTTTTCCAATAAGAGGTGTTGTTTTGATATTCAAAGAAAAATGGTATTTTTTGAGATAAATGATCGGATGTTTATTTCAATGTAAAGAGAAAGATATGACATTAATAATGGGAAAAAATATCAGCCAAATGGCTTACGGGCCCGCATCTTTTTTATGCTGCAGTGTGCCCTCATAAGTTTCATGAATTCCATCTTTAAGGTCGTGAATCGACGTTGACCTTATGGTGTAGACCTTATGTTACATATAGCTCCAAAGGAAGAAGTCCCAAGGTATTATATTATAAGATCTCGGCGGACAATTGCGATCACCTCTTCGAGAAATAATACGGTCCGGAAACTTTTTCCTTTAAAGATCGATGGTTTCGTTGTTTTTGTTGAAAGTAGACGTTGTCCAGATCAATACCATTCAATTCCGGCCATAAAAAATCATAAATTATCTCTTGATAGCGCGCAATCCATTCACGGTAACTTTTGTTTCAGCATTATTTTCGAAAAAGTAGGGTCCAATTACCCAGCCAGACCATAAGCCACATCAAACAGTTACACGTTGAGGATGTGAAGGCTTTCAACAATAAATCTTTGGTTTTCCGATCACCAGATGCGACAATTTTGCACCATGATATTTTTTGATGAAATTCCGGATCATTTTCATGCATTTCAAGGACCCAATCAGCCAAGGCACGATGTTGTTGATGATCGATCGGCTTGAGTTCTTTTGTTAACTGAACTTTATAAGCCTTAAGACACAAGTCTTTACGCAAAATACCATATAGTTCCAAAGTACGATGGAAACCTCGGTTTGCCTCAACACTTTGGGCTACAGAAGCAATATTCTCAGTTGTTCTTGAGCGACTTGCACGTATTTTATTCTTCACTTAACTAACTTGTTCCAACAGCTCCTATTTTCCTTCAATTTCTGTATTGTGGTCCGACAAGATGCTTCACGATGGCTGAAAAATGTTTTCACGGTCTCCGTTGAACCGTCTCTGCAAGGGTTTTCACCATTTTTATAGTGATTTTTAATAATTTCAATGCATTGTTGAATTGTGTAGCGTTCTATTTTTCTTACTGGCGTAGCATTTACAGTCAAATGTCAAAAAATCATAGCTTCAAAAGTGACATCTATCGGAATACCAGGCTATTCAAAATATCACCTCCTATTGGAAAACCCTTTGTACATATGTATGTACGTGTGTATGTACATGTATACGTCAGTCTAACTAGTTTTCGTTATGTCTTAATATGTAAATTAATAATGTTATTTACTTTTAAATTAAAATCATTATATAGTAGGCTTGAAAAAGATGAAGTGAGTTGTTATGCAGTTAAATAGAGAAAACGAGAGGTTTTTATTAATAAATATGATTTTATTGTAATGGTGTCTTGTTTGATAAAGAAATATTGAAATTATTATCGTAAAAAAGAATTAATAAAACCAGCTTAACAGTAGATGTCAACATTAAAAGGTACATATAAGGCAATCGCATTTAAAAAAAGAGTTTTCTTTTCTGTTTTCTTTTCTGTTTTCGACTACTCTCTGTTACTTTCTGTTTGTATTAATTGAAGAAATTCGTAAATGGGTTTAGCGAAACTTGTAGCTGGTAGTAAGTTAGTATTTATGAATGAAAGTGGCTTAACTTCAATAATATAATTTATTTCTTGCATCACCGAACTAATAAATATGCTGCGGCCAGTGAGAAAATTACAGCAAAATTTAGCGAAATTTCCATTCTGTCCAACCATGAACTGCGATGGAAAGGAATCGAGGGGTAGAGGAGTCCTTATAAAATATTTATATAACAGCTGTAATGTTAGATTTGTGGTGGGACAACCTTAGTAAAACGAAATTTTCCTATATAACGTTGATTTGCGTCCACGTGCCGCGATAAAAATGAACAATATGACACTATGAGCGACTAGAATGAGCCTATGAGTGGCGCCTCTGACAACGTGTTAAAGTAGTGCCTAGCAATTTTAATGCCAGGGTGGGCAAAGATCTTCGGCACAACAGTCGTAAAATTCGAAATATCTCCAAATGAGCTGAGGGTGATTGAGTTCTGTGTGGCACGAACTATGGTTGTGTGTACCACCAGATACCGTCATATGAAAATTCGTCAATCTACATATGTACATGACTATCATCGGTTCAAAAATCAAGCAGCCCGATCGAACATGTGCTGCTAGACCTAAGGCTCCAGCAGTACGCGTCACTTTACAAATTCGTTGAACTGTAGGAATTTTCGGCAATAATTTTCAAGGTGTGCCAAAGTCTTGCGTGAATAATGTTGACGTGTTGTTCCATAGGGGTGCTGTTTTATGCCACCGGCTTAGTTCTTTCTATAGATTCTGTAACGCCGTTACCAAAAATTAGCGGAAACTCTTTCCTTTTATATCCCGTCCCATATATCTGCATTTTTTTTTGCTCGATAAGGTCACGTGACTTTTTCTCCTACAAGTGGAGAGCGGCATATTTAAACTCTTCCATGATGGCGAAAGTGGAGGGGAGGTGCCCTTCCTTGCAAGCTCGTCCGCAATCTCATTACTCGGTGTGTTAATGTGCCCTGGCAGCAGTACC